>RXPK01000114.1:26685-532412 GCA_004143645.1 Protaetia brevitarsis
CCAATATGCAAAATTTTTACATAAAATAAATAAGAGCCAGAAATTTAAACTTTAAACCTTATTGCACAAAATTTCACAAACATATTTCTAAAACAATTTATTAATTAAATGTTTTTAATTGGTATTTAAAGAAAGTTTTGTCTTCATCAGGAATACATATGTTTTCGAAATAGAAACGCTTCTTTTCAACATCCACAGAATGTAATTGGTTGCATTTTTTAACTTGTGAATACATTTTAAACTGAAAATTAAAAGTCGAAATCGTTTACTGTTTCACCTGGCCAAAATTTTTTTAACTTTCTTCAATTTTCAAATACGCCGCATTTTTATTTATCACTTATTTAATTATCCATATATAGAATTACATTGTATCCTTACCTTCTTACATAGCATATCAAAATTCGGTCTACTATTTCGACTGATCAGAGCGACATCCTTTGCTTCTATAGTTTTACGAATGGGAACTGTGAAACAAAGCTTAATTTGACTTTAATATACAAAAGGTTTTTGTAAGCAATTCTGTTGATGTTACTTATCTTTTTACAGGTTTCTAGGAGCAACTGCAGTCAGCAGTGAATTCAAGAATTACATTTTTTATTCCTCAAAATTATCGGCGAAAAAAAAATTGAGCCTCATAACCATGTACCCCATTCTCGTAATAATCGGTTCAGGAGGCAACTTAACACCGGGAAGGCGTCCTTATAAAATTGGATTCGTAAAGGGTGCTTTTAAAAATTTTTTTTTTTTTACATCGCCTAATTAATCATTAATCAATGCGGAATTGATTCCTAATGTCTTGGCTACACGATTGAATCCATGATGTTTAGCCCATGGGTGTGAAATAATTTACTAAAAATTTTTTTAAAATTTGCACGCTTTTATCATGTATGATGCAAGCGTCGACAACATTAGTAAAAATTTCACAAGGTATCTTCAGGTAAAAAGAAATTGATATTAAACCTTCTTGAAGGAATTGAGCAATTGTCGCAAATTTGTTTTTTGAAGCTTCTTTACAATAAAATTAAATTATGATTTACCTATATTTTCATGAATAATTCTATTAACAAATGACAATTTATAACGGTCACATTTATCCGTACCTTTCATTTCTACCATGATATAAATTAAATTATTCCCTACCCAATTGTTGAAATTTCTGCTATTGTTGCTTGTAACAAGATTGAATAATTTTTTCGTAAGGTACTTTCGTCAGGTATATTGATGTGTGCAACCATTTTGCAAGAAATGATTCAAATTAAGATGAGTCAGAAGGTAGCAGAAACACATTATTGGCATAAATTTTAAGTTATTATTTTAATTAGAAGTTTACTCTATCACAATAACTAAAACTTATTAGGATTATGAATATCATATATTAAGTTAACCATAATATATAATATTCATTGAAGTGTGATGATGATTCTTCTACTGGAGTACAAAAAATTGATAACTCACGGTCATTCAGGAAACCAAATAAAGTTGTTAAAACAAAATTTGTGTTCGTTGCAACAATAACATATTTCATTGAGTCAATCTAGCTATCATTTCATCAATTGACGGATTTATTACTCAGTAAATTCCTTTATCATTTAATAAAATCTTTTTCATTGATTTAATGAACTCGTTCTTTGGACCAATTTTGATGCAATTATTGTTCGTGTGAACAATGACTTTTTCATAGTTTCTGGACCCATTTTTGGTTCAGTGAGGTAGTTATTGCCATGCTTTTGGCGCCTGAATAAGTTTGTATTAACATAAGAAACCTTCGTCAAATAAATTCCTTTTGTAGTTGTAAACATATCGACATCTGGTTAGCGCGAGAGATATGCGATCACAATGTATTTTATGATGTCCATGCTTATTATTGCAATTTGTGCATATTGTTAACGAAATTACTTCTGATGTAACATAAAGATAAATCATTAATTGGTAAAAAGAAGGTACCGGTTTTTCATTATCTGGTTAATTAATTTTATGTGAGCTATTGAAGTAGCCCAGCTAAACTGCTAACCAAAAGTAGCAGAAGCAGGTTGTAGCTCCTAACGTAAAGAAGCAGTTTTATGCACCGCTAACTTCTATACCTCTTTATCACTTCCGGGTTAACATTAGTTTATCTATCGAAAAAGAAACAACACATTCAGTAGTAAACAAGCGAATTCTACAAATACTGGAGGAGTTATTATGCTTAATTATAGTAGTAAACGATCCGGTATCATAAAGATGGTAATTACAGATAATTAACTAAGCTAGGGAACTAGAAAATGAACGGACTATAGCTCAACTGAAGTATTTATCTTTCTTCTTCGAATTTTGTTGTGTTAACGATGCCTTTGATAGCTTTTCATTTTGCACTCTATAGGTACTATGTATACACAGAGATTCAAAATGTTTGTCAATTCCGCTCCTGTAGATAGTAACAGGGTGCAGGTATATGCCGCGTGTTTGTAATGAAGGTTTGAACCAAGTCAGTGTTGGAACATAAGAAAGTAAACGGATCTGTCATAAATAAGGAAAACGTAACCTATATTTGAACTCGCATTATATAAACGACTATGGATTGGTGTTTCTACTTGTAAAAATGAAATGTAATTAATTTAACTTTACTAAATTATGATTTTACAATTCAGTTACTAACTGGTGTTTAACTAAATTTATTTATTACTTTAATTATAACATACAATTAGTAATAATTATTAAGTGAAAAAACTGCATCTCTCAGTTCTTCTATGGTATGCATGCGGTTTCTATAGATCCTATTTTTTAGATAGCCGAACATAAAGTAATCTAATGGGGTTAGATCAGGCGATCTTGGTGGCAATGCTCTAACGACCCTGTCAGCAAAAAACTGTTGAGATATTGGCAGGTTTGTCGAGGCAGTATGTGCTGGAGTATTATCATGCTGAAAATAACCTGCTTCAAGCTCATTTTTCTTGGTAACTCTGCAATAAACAATTCCAACATCTGTTGGTAACGTTGGGCTGTTACAGTTTCCTCGAGGAAAATTGGCCCTATTATTCGTTGCTGGACATAGCTAACCAAACTCCAACTTTTACGGGATGCAATTGCGTTTCTCGAAATTCGTGTGGATTTTCTGCCAGACCAGATACGATAGTTTTGTGAATGATATAGGCTGTTAGATAAACCAGGCTTCATCCGAGAAAAATGATTTGTTTGCAGTCGTCGTCCTTTAAATTGTTAATTAAACAATGACAATATTCCAATCGCCTATCGTGATCTAATGGTATAATTCCTGTACCGTAGAAACTTTATAGAGATGAAAATGTACTTTTCTTTCGACAGCTCATTGCGCTGAAGTGTATGATAAGCCTATAAATTATTAAATGTAATAAACTATTTCACTTAATGTTAATATTGATTTTTTTACCTTTGTTGAGCTAATTACCACAGATAAATTCCCTTATTTTCTTACAGTATTCAGAAATACTATTGTTGGTGATATTAGATGTAAATATAAACGATTTGAAAAAAAATATAAGATAAATAATCGAAAGATACTACAACACGCACGCCAATGTCGCTAAATGTCAAGAAAATTCATTTAACGTATGAAATTTGTATGTAGCTAACTTCGCTCATTAAATTGGTACATAAGTATAAGATATTTTTTTCCGGAAAACAGTTGTGTTTCCTTACGACAATCATTTTGAATACATGTGTATAGGTATACGTCATCACGCTCTCGGATTGTAAGGCAAATCGCGAGGGTATTAAGTAAATTCTTCACTAACGGATCTTCTTAGGTAATCAAGTAGGTCATGCGAGAGTGGATTTCAATGTATTAGCACGTGGTTCAAAATAAAAGTGCTGTAGATGCTTATACAAAAGTGATCGATAAGTTTTCTTATGCCATGATCACTTTCTAAGCCAATAATTATGGCTAAACATATTCTGACTTGATACAATCATTGTTACACATCCTAATTTATAAAATACCTTATATTAAAATAAATCAACTGGAAGGAGGTCTGTCACAAAGCTGAAATCTTAACAAAACAACTGGTTGCACGTAAAAAGTCGCTGATAATCACCGGTGAGGGCTTTATAAATGAAGAGGAAGTAGACATTCTCCCCTGGCCTGCTCGCTCTCCGGATTTAAACCCTATCGAGCAAGTGTAGCATATGATGAGTCGCTACATAAGACGTTTACCACAAACAGCAAATACCTTGCACAAGCTCAGTGACTATATACAAGAAGACAAACGAAGCTTATGGGAAAAGTGTTGCGTTTAAAAACAACATTTTGGCGGTCAACTCCAGATGTCGCTAGTGTCTTTACCGCCCAAAGTGGTGGGGTAGTCTGGATGTTTAGCAAGAATAAGAACCAGAATTTAAATTATATAAATTGTATAATAGTGTGATTCGCCAGTAAATGGTACTGATTCATAACGTATTTTAATGTAATGAAATTACTAATTATGGTAATGATATGGGATTTCAAGCACGGCAGGCGGAAACAATATTTTGAGTTTACCAGCTGTATAATGGCGCTGATGTGGCTCCTTACCGAAGAGCGCTATGTTTGAATAGAAATAAAAAAAATAATTGTATATCTGTCATATGTCATATACGAATTGGTAAGATATTATTTTTTAGTTCTATCTGTGAAGTTTATTAGCGTTAAGTTGTAAGTTTATTTTTATTGTTTGTACAGACTTTATTATTTACATTTTGCAAGAATACAGCAAATGTGCTATACTATATAGTAATAATTATATTTTATTGGTAACTGAATTTAGGAAACCAAAAAGACAATAAACAGAACATTCTTGGAACTCTTTGACGGCATGTCGGCATATTGCTATCGGTTTTATGAAAGTGATTAATAATATTAAAATTTGATATCCGAGGTTTCTGCAAATGGAAGTTAAAAAAAAACTATTTATTTACTTAAATTAAATTTCACTTGAAATAAGTTTACTTCCCCACTCTCAAAATATGAATATTTGTAATATGGTCACAGAATGGGATAACAATCAGAAGTTTCACTCCCTGGCGGTCTCTTTGATCTTTTAATGGCTTTATATTGAGGATCCACCGGACACCATCTTTGCAGGATAGACTTCAGGATCGCAATAACGACAATTTGTTTTCACCAGGTCTGCACTAGATTTATTTAAAAAAATAATTTTTGGACTATTTACTATAAAAATTGAAGTAATATGTATGCGTTTAACACTTTTTCATTTTTCTAACGACCAAGAAATATTTAAGCCTGAAATACTAACGCTTTTTCGTACGTGGTTACTGAACAGAAAATACACGTCGCTATTTAATGTACCTACCCCAATAAACCAAATTCAAATTCCCCGCAATTATATTTACTAACTTCAACTTAAAGGTATTCAAATAACTATTAATCTAATACAAAATCGTAGGAAATTACATGCTTGAATGTTGAAGTTACTGAAATTAATTCAGGGAAATTTGAATTTGGTTTACTGGGACATTATAGTATTCCATTTCCATTATTCCAGGGTTACATAGAAAGTAAGAATACAGTGAATTTATTTTATTATTAAAAAAAAAGATGTTTACCATTGTTGGTTTGTCCCACATAGCCAACTTTAAATTGCGCGCAATTATTCTTAGTAACTTCAACGTTGAAACAAAAATTACTTACCATTTTGTACTACATTAATAGTTATTTTAATGCGTTTACATTGAAGTCACTTAAAATAGTGGCGGGAAATTTAAATTTGGCTATTAGGGTGTAGTTCGTGCTATATAGTTTATATTTAATATTAGAGATATTTACAATGTTCTGCAGATTCTACTTAACTATCCATGCCCCACATAGCCAACTTTAAATTGCCCGCAATTATTATTAGTAACTTCAACGTTGAAACAAAAATTACCTACCATTTTGTACTACATTAACAGTTATTTTAATGCGTTTACATTGAAGTCACTTAAAATAGTGGCGGGAAATTTAAATTTGGCTATTAGGGGCATAATATAATTTTTTTTTATTAAGTGAAAAATAAATAAATGAGTGATCATTCATAATTCAAACGTTATAAACGAATTATCGAATGATCGTCAATAATATGATGCCTTTTTCGTCATTCGATTACGTCCATCACAAGTGCAGTAGAGAAGAGGTAGCGGAATGTCGAGTCGTATATTAGAGACTATAAAAGACGTTATTTAAGTAATCGCATTTGTGAAATCTCGCATTGAAAGGAATGCCGATAAGAAATTATACTCGTGGAACTATTATCTCGCCGTAAATAATGTCGGAAAGACAGCCTTTGCTTTTTCGGTTTTAGATGTTGTACTCGTTGATATTCATATTACGTTTTATTTAGAAAAAAAAAAAAAACAAAACAAGATGTCCTATTGATGTCTACAAGTGATTTGCTTGGTACAACTATTTTTGAGTAGATTGCGCTGTCATACTTAATACATGCCAATAATTTCTGGTTTTATTTTATTACATCTGGACATCCAAGCGACATCTATCGATGACTTTTAAAATTAATTTGCTTTTATATGGACTTGGTTTGTCTTCTTGTATATCTTCTTGTATAATTGATTATTATAATTATAATCAATTTTTATGTGATTCAGTAGAATTAAGTGATTTTGTCTAGTTTTTATGTATTTCTTTTTGACATGTGCAATCTTTGGAAAGCATCAATAAATTATTATTATTATTATTATTATAGTCACTGCACAAGCTTGTCTGGGAGAGATGCCATCGATCATTTCATTCAGAGTATGCCTCGCAGAATTAGACAGTGTATAAATAATCGTGGGGATGTGACATAATAATAATAACTCGGCACTACAGGCCTTTGAAGGCCCTTTGGCTTGGAGTACCGGAACACACCTAGCCACTGAGAAGTGTTGTCCGAATGGTGACCCACCAACAACCGATACCGCATATTGCTGCTTGACTCGCAAGATTGGCAATGATGCACCCCTTCCTTCTCAGCTGTACTGCCGGCTATTACATATACACATATGTTTATTATTTATGACGCGTAATTTTGTGGGATGTGACATATTATTGATAAATTTTCACTGATTTTTGGTATTTTTTTCAAATTGTTATGATTTACTACTTGAAATTTGCCAAAATTTCAGCTTCATAACTCGGCTTCTTCAATTTTTTTTTTTTTTTTGGCACGCATTTTAGATAACATTTCTGCATAAATAAGCCTTGAAGATACTTTTGTTTTTTTTGTGAAGAATATTTTCGATGAGGTACTTACCGCAAAATGGTATCCCTTCCGGGAGCCATTGGCCATTCTCGCATACTCTTCTGGGCGGGCCGAGGAGTTCGAATCCTCGCTCGCAAGCATAGCTCGCTATACAACCCGGACCGAGGGTTTCATCGGAAAAGATTACGTTGGAATGCGCTGGGGCGCCAGGAAATCTGCAACTCGCGTTTTCACCTAGAACAAGATTGAAATAATGGTAACACAACACAGAATTTTTAAACAATTATAAAGTTTCGCACAACAAGTTGTTGAACACATAGAGACGAGCACAACTTGTATTAAAATTTTCCACAAAATTATTGAAGAAAGTTATCGCATTTTGCTTGCCGCAAATGCAATAGTGAATTTTCAGTAGAATTTTGCGTACATTAAAGCTGCACTGTTGCACAATGCGGCCGATCGACTCTAAACTGCGACAAAAATGAAAAAAAAATCACTTTTTCTTTTGCTTGCGCCGTTATTGGATTCTTAAAGGGAATACTTGAGAGGGTCTAACGATAAATTTCCAGGCATTTACTTCACAGTTTCATGATAGATACAGTGGTGATAAGTGCCGAACTTTTAATCGCTTTTTACGAGATGTTACGATATGATTAGATAAATATGTATAGGTTAAGTATCATTTCCGATTGAAGAATCCAGTTTATATTTTGGGATAGTGTTTATTTTGCCTCAAAATTTGCCTGTACCAAATTTCATATTAATATCTTGATGATAATTATTTTTGCCACAGAATGAGGTCGATCCGCCGCATAGTGTGTTGGATCAAGGAATAAAGGATCCTTCATTTGAGAAGTATTTGATCTCATTAATTTACTTTATTCTGTATGTGACGTTTGCGAATTCTCCTTTGCCGATATACAATGTCTTTTCCGGTAAATGCACCAAATCAACTTTTTATAACCGTGTTTGAGTGAAATAGAAGAAGCTCCATCTTTATAACAATGGCTGTATCACATATACTTATTGAACGTAAGTATTTGGGTAGAAAAGTTCACCATAATAGTAATACTTAGATCAGAGAACCTGTTTACAAAGGTGTGGAAAAAGTAATTGGAACATAATAATTGCATTAAATGTGGTTAACATAATCTTTATTTCTTAATAATATTGACTTTGTTAATTGAAGAGTTCTAATAACAGAGGCACATTAAAGTTTTTACAATTCAATTTGTATACACAGAAAAAAAATATTGTAAATTTTCAAACAATTATAAAGTTTCGCACAAGTTGTTGAACATATAGGGGAGAGCACAACTTGTATTAAAATTTCCTACAAAATTGTTCACGAAAGTTCTTACACAAAATGCACAATTTTGTTATGCAATTTATGTTGACAGAATCTATATATTACAGTAGCATTAAGTGCAGATCACTTGTTGCAAAATAGTACGTTTAGGCCAGTGGTAATGGTGGCAACTAAACGTCAACAAAATATTTACAGTATTTTTGCCACTATTACAAATCTGGGTAGTGAACCGACATTAAGTTTTTACGTACAGATTAACTACGTTGTTGCTGTAAATAATATACTTAGTTGTGAATAATTATTTACTGTATAATGTGTTTTTTTGAAATATAATGTGTAGTTGTGTTGCACAATTTGTTGACATAACCTACCTATAAAAGAAACATAAATTGTATATTGCTTGCCGCAAATGCAGTAGTGAATTTTCAGTAGAATTTTGCGTACAGTAAAGCTGGACTGTTGGATCAAGGAATGGAGGATCCTTAATTTGAGAGAAGTTTTGATCTCATTAATTTATTTTGTTCTGTGACGTTTGCGAATTCTCCTTCGCCGGTATACAATGTTTTTCTCGTAATAAATGCACCAAATCAACTTTTTATAACCGTATTTGAGTGAAATAGGAGAAGCGCCATCTTTAGAACAATGGTTGTATCACATATACCTATTAAACGTAACTATATAAGTAAAAAACTTCGCCATAATAATAATGCTTAGATCACAGAACCTGTTTACAAAAGGGTGGACTAGATTTGGAAAAAAAAAGTAATTTGAACATAATTACATTAATTGTGGTTAGGGTAATCCTTATTTCTTAATAATATTCTCTTTGCTAATTGAAGACTACCTACATATTGTTTAAGCGAAATTAATGGGTTTGTTAAATTAATAAACTAAAAGTAACAAAATAATATAATCGCTTTTTATGCCAATTATTTTCGTAATTTTCGCAGTATCTCTAAAGGCTACATGTTTCGAGTGCATTTAACAATCATCTTCAGGCCCAAGCTGAAAGCACACATTTATCTATTACAAATATGGATCAGATTAATAACAAATTTTGACTATGCGTATAAAAAAATTGTTTTTGAATTAATTTTTTAAATTAAATTAAACAATTGAATGATGAGGAAAAATTGATGATTAAAATAAAAAAAAAACTTGAATATTTACAGTGAAAAAAAAAAACCAAAGGAATATGTGTGCTTTCAACTTTGGCCTGAAGATGAGTGTGAAATACACTCGAAACATGTATCCATTAGTATTTTACTAATAAAAAAAGAATTTGTGAGATTCTGGACCTTCTTTCATTACCATTAACGTAATCTCAATTTTTATATAAATAATATTTTACAAATATTTTAAAAAAATGTCAAACTTACATTGATTTAACATATGGAGTAAATATTTCAATTGTATATTTTAAAAAAATATATTCAAAAACCTCTCACGAAAAATATTTCTGAAATATATTTTTAAAAATATTTTTAGTATATTTGTGGCTGTTAGGGAAACGAGATTTTATTAGTTTGAGGGTTTGTGTAGCGTATATATTAAGTATAGTAATAAAGTGTAGTATTATTCTAGGATGACATTGCAAATTAATAACTACAGTATTTCAAATCGAAATGAACTACCACTCATGTCTTTCTTAGGGTAAAAATATGAAAATGAAATAATAAATATAATAAGGGAGTTATTCCTGAAAAATACATCATAATAGTGTTTTAAGTAAAAAAAAGAAGCCATTTGTTTAGGTAAACAAAGAAAATAAAAATTGTGTTTCCCTTTCTTTGTAAGAAATACGTCTGCTTATGCATTGGCCCGCAAGTAGCCCCACGAGTCGCCACTGCATAGATTACAGGAGTACTTGATAATAAAAACTACTATTTCGTCAATTCGATTCATTTTTGTAATTTTTTTAAAGAAATCAACTTTAATAAAAAAATCGTGAGATAAATCGCCTTTATCGTGAGTTTCGGAATGAAATCGTGAGATCTGGCACCACTGGCCCTTGTTGATAACCTTCCCCAGTGAAAAAGGCGCGGGCACGCTTCTAATTGGATGAAACAAAAGTTTAAATAAAGAACTTAATAAAGAAGATAAAAACACTAAAACGACACTAAAGGAATTCTAATAAATGACAATTAACGAACAAAATCCCAAAATAAAAGCTAAATAATAGAAAAATTATAAATTGCGCAAAACCACGGTATATATTACAGTAAGGACATGTTCGCAAAAATCCATTGTTCTTGAGTGGTCCGTTTTGAATGACCTTCAAGCCCAGCTGCCATTTTGTAAAGCTGTTGCCGGGAATTTACAAACGTGTAGAATAATTTATATTTTAAAGGAAGTAGAAAAATAGATTAAAAAATACACAAATTTATGCGTTTTTTATTCTGATTTTGTTGCAAATATTTATGAACAGTTTATAGTAATAAAAAACACAATTCCAGTAAAATAATGTTTGATTAAGTGATATATATATTTGCAAGTGTTTTACGATAATTATGTTCATATTCTTTCCTTTTTGTGAAATAAATCTTTGTTTATATTTTTATAGTGTAAAAGATTCTTCCAGGAATAAACACGTTGTGGTTCTTTCTCAAATAAATTAATAAAAATGCAACAGCATCGGTTGAAGAGACTTTCAAATTTCCGACACGAATATACAATAACTTTATTTAGGGTTCAAGAGTTATGACAATATCGTTTTGTTCGATACAAAGATTGTTCCTTTCTATTTGACTACTTCATTTCTAACATCCAACTCTGCACTGGTTTGTCAGCAATAATGTCCGGGGGTGCACAAGTGGATAGAGTTCAGACGTAGACTATATAATATCGAATCGTCTATAATATGAATAAATGCGATTAAAATTTATACCAGTATAATGCAGTTCAAACCAAAATCACATAATTTTAAAAAGTGAACATAAAATGAATTAAGTTAGTTATTGCGATAAATAGCAATCTAGCTTAAAATGTGTATCTAACAAATAAATTGATTTAATATGACCTAGGAATCTCTGGACAACGATAATAGTTCTTCTTATTCATGTACTTTCTTAATTCTTGTCGTGTCATATATATTAGATTCATTCGGAAATCCCAAGAAACTGCGACCATTGTTAGCATCAAAATGTATCTTGCGAGAGTGACTGGCACTGCAACATAATACCCATTGGTGTCTTCTTTCACGGTAATTTTTTTACACAAGAATATCATAGTTCCTTAAATGTTTTTAAAACTGCAGGGGTAAATCAAAACTAATAAAATACGTAAAATAAATAAATAAAACAAGTAAATCATATAGATTAAACGGAGGAGTAAACTAATTTGTGTAGATACGAACGTAAACAATAACAAACTGCCATTTTGGGAAGCTGGTTGTTTGTGTGAAGTTAGGTTTAGAAATCTGCACCGCTATAATTCCTCTCTTGTCCTTACTCGATGTACTTTGGCAACTACACAGTAGTTCGACAAAACGCCAATAGATGACACTACTGGTACTAACAATTGAATAAAAAATAAAAGTATTGGTTGGTTCAGACAGAAAGTATTAGTACTAAATTTAGTCTTAGAAAGTTAAATTAAGGATTATAGATAACCCCGTTCATACAACACAAATACGAACTTGTATAATCCATAACTTAACTTTTTTAAGATTAAATTTAATGCTAAGTTAGTACTAATACGTGCTGTCTGAACCAGTATATCACTATGTTATCAACAACGAAATGTCAAAAATGACATTATGATACGAAAGGATATTATTTACGGAAAACTTATCTTCAGAATACTACGCTCTTTCACTCTAAAGTACGTATTAACTAACTGAATATTAAAACTTTCGCGACTTCGTGAATACGAATACTAAAAAAAAAAAAATCTAGATTAATGTAACGAACATGCGACAAAAATCGTAAAAATTCAGGTCTAGCCAATCCAAACCGTTAAGCATGTGTCATTTATGAGCCACCATTACGTCATATACACGCAGAAAACAAGAATTTGAAGTAGTGCGACTAGATAGAGCCTACGGTATTTAATTTTGTTCGGGTCACCTAAAAATTAATTGACATTGCATTTCCAAATTATTGCGCGGTGTCACATCAGAAACATTATCTTAGAAGAACGGCAAGTTTTCGAATAGAATTTTTCACTCAAATCCATTCAAACGAAGAATAAACTTTACCTGTTGACATCAGCACGCTATACTAAATTGAAACCTAATTAAATATTAATTTCCCTAACGACCTTGACACCCTAAGCTGGAATGTCCTATTATACTCGATGTCGATGTGCTCGAAAGTACAATCGTCTTTTTATGTATCTACCTACCTATAATATTACCTATTATCCTGCACTCTTTAAACACAGTTTTCAAAACAGCCAAGCCTCAGAATATACATAATTACTGTAATTATTTCGTCCGTCTCTTATTATGTACATCTAATGGATTACCAGAGACGAACTGCTGGCTACAATTTCGGTTTCACATAAATCTCGATGTGCCGCGTCTTCTATTCAAGAGAGAATACCATGCGAGTCAAGTTTATGGCCGTGCGCATAACAGCCATTGTGAACAGGTTCACATAAGACGTTGGCTGCTTGACTGGCTTGGTTTGGTGGTGTTCCAGTGACCTACAATCACGAAACTCAATGCCAACGAGCTTGGCGTGTCGGCTTGTTCCGAGTTGGTATAATTTATGCATGATGCGTAACTCATAGACGTTTAACTCAGGACAGGAAACATTTTAGGTCTAGGAATTTAAGGTTTAATTATTGTTATACTATTAAATGTTGTTTTTTTTATGTGAATTGTAATTACACGATCTTCATATTTGTTGCTTATTTTCTATTTATTATTACAAAAGAATATTTAAGGACTATTATTATTATTTCATCTTTTGCTAGGAAGTAGTATCTAGTTTTGTACAGAAAATTTATAGACACGCCAATTTACTATTTTGTTTTGCGGTTGGTACACTGAGAAAAGAGATTAAATGAAAAGGTTTATAAATTTGGTTTTTATCATGTTCAACGAAAAGAATACCTTTTCTCAGAAAAGTGTTTATTTTTTTTTTAAAGTAGCATGCTGTTTTGCCGGAAAACTATTTTCTTCTTAAGTACATGCTTTTCGACGAAAAATAACCGTAATTAAATGGAATGCACCTTAGTTTTGATTAATATTTTATAATGCCTTATAACTTCTGTTTAATTAAGACAATACACATTACACATTATATTGTTATTATTATGTACATATTTAACAACATACACAGAGATTCAAAATGATTGTCAATTCCGCTCCTATAGATAGTAACAGGGTGTAGGTATATGCCGCGTATTAGTAATGAAGGTTTGAACTAAATCAGTGTTGGAACACAAGAAAGTAAACGGATCTGTCATAAATAAGGAAAACGTAACCTATATTTGAACTCGCATTATATAAAGGACTATGGATTGGTGTTTCTGCTTGTAAAAATGAAATGTAATTAATTTAACTTTACTAAATTATGATTTTACAATTCAGTACTAACTGGTGTTTAACTAAATTTATTTATTACTTTAAATTATAACATACAATTAATATAATTATTAAGTGACAAAACTGCAGCTCTCAGTTCTTCTATGCTATGCATGCGGTTTCTATAAATCCTATTTTTTAGATAGCCGAACATGAAGTAATCTAATGGGGTTGATCAGACGATCTTGGTGGCCACCTTTGTGCTCTAACGAACCTGTCAGCAAAAAACTGTTGAAGATATTGGCAGGTTTGTCGAGCAGTATGTGCTGGAGCATTATCGTGCTGAAAATAACCTGCTTCAAGCTCATTTTCTTGTAACTCTGCAATAAACAATTCCAACATCTGTTGGTAACGTTGGGCTGTTACAGTTTCCTGGAAGAAAGTTGGCCCTATTATTCATTGCCTGAACATACCAAACTTTAACTTTTACGGGATGCAATTGCATTTCTCGAAATTCGTGTGGATTTTCTGCAGACCAGATACAATAGCTTTGTAAATTGATATAGTCTGTTAGATAAAACCAGGCTTCATCCGAAAAAAATGATTTGTTTAGCAAGTCATCGTCTCTTAAATTGTTATTAAACCAATGACAATATTCTAATCGCCTATTGTGATCTAATGGTAATAATTCCTGTACCGTAGAAACTTTATAGGGATGAAAATGTAACTTTCTTTTGACAGCTCATTGCGCTGAAGTGTATGATAAGCCTATAAAATTATAAAATGTAATAAACAATTTCACTTAATGTTAATATTGATTTTTTACCTGTTTGTTGAGCTATTACCACAGATAAATTCCCTTATTTTCTTACAGTATTCAGAAATACTATTGTTGGTGATATTAGATGTAAATATAAACGAATTGAAAAAAATTATAAGATAAATAATCGAAAGATACTACAACACGCACGCCAATGTCGCTAAATGTCAAGAAAATTCATTTAATGTATGAAATTTGTATGTAGCTAACTTCGCTCATTAAATTGGTAATAAGTATAGATATTTTTTTCCGGAAAACAGTTTTTTTCTTACGACAATCATTTTGAATCACATGATATTTTAGCTTCTTTTAAGTATTATTGAATTATAAACAGTATTTTAAATAAAAAAGCCGGACGTTTTGCGTGGACACGCACGTATACATTGATTTAAAGCTTTTGCCTTTTCAGGGAAAAATGCAATCACCTGTATTCAAGCTGAGCGCTTTTTTTACGCGGAAGTATTTTAGTTTTATTCATGTTCCCACATGCATAAGTCATATTTGTTCATAAGTAATGAACAAAAGTGAATATATTTCGCGCAGGGTTAAAGAAATTTCAGAGATAATTGGAATATTTTCTGTTAATGCTGATTTACTTATAAGCGGAGGAACTTTACAGCTGTGTATAGTGTTTGAAGGTTTAAAACTGTTATACACGGGAAAAACGATCTTGTTGTTTTCAACCATTTTTCATGCATTTGGTTACAGTTACTAAATTATTACTTGATTTAGGAATATTAAAAATATATTCAATCAAACAAATAATTTGGTTAGTAGATTTATTTGAATCTAGCGCAGTATTTATTAATTTAACTCAATATGTACATGGAAGTAAAAATAAATATCGCATTTTATTTTCGCATAGCAGTTTTCTCCCCATATAGTACAGCAGATGAGCAGATATACTTATGTGTAGTAGAGAAATTGTCGCATAGATGGCGCATCTCCTATTTCATTCCAGTAACAGATAATATTTCGCACAAAATAGGCTGGAAACTACGATTGTAATATACTACTCTGGTATATTTACTAGATCAACATCTGATAAGAAGTCATCGCCATTGAAAGGACGATTTCTTTAACGGCAAATTACACTGTAAAAAATTACAGTAATTTTGCCATGGTAAATCAGGAATATTACATGTAATAACGTTGTGAATTTACCACAATAAATCATGTAAATTTTGTTTTATATGTTTTTTTGTAAGATATTTAACATGGAAAAAGAAATTTCGGTAAAATTTATAGCTTTTTCATGTAAGTTTAAGATGTAACAAAAATTCAAAAGGCAAATACAGGAAAAAACATGTACAATTTTGTATTTACTCTCAAAATTTACTTAAAAGTGTAAAATTCACATTTTTTTGGGGTATTTAGTGCACTTTAAAAGTAATTTTACTAGTGAACTATTAATTTTGCTGTAAAAATATGAGGATCTTTTATATTTATTTGTCTTTACTTGAATTTTCGGGTAAAACTTAAGATATCATGCAAAATACGAAATTCATACGCCGCAATGTGATTGGTTATTGGATTATTTATCTGTGCGCGTAGGTAATTCTATTTGTTTGTCGAACTTATTATTGGCTCAATGATATCATATACGTCACAAATAATCGTAGGTTTCGCGTAAGCGTGTTCATTCTTGATCCCTGGTTGAGTGATTAAGTATGACCTATTAGGTGCTATAAAAGAATTAGGTAAGTTGCTTGCTCTCTTTATAAAAATACATATGAAAATTACTTCAGTGTTCGGTAAATATAGAGTTCATATAAATATTACATACGAATTTACAGTACAATCTTTGAAAAACACATCAGCATGTGAAATTTACTATATGGTAGAAATTTTACCTTATGAAGCAAATTTACCTGTAAAATTGTAGGCAACTTTGTTACCAACGATTTTACATGTAATTTTACTGCAACTTTTTTTACAGTGTAGAATGCTAGGGTGGTCACTGCGACCAACTCCCCCAATACTACCAGAATTTACAACATTCTAACAGCAAATCCCACCTTAGTGCATGGGTTTTTGGAGATAATTCATTTTCATTTCGATCGAAAATGATCACGCGGCATTTTAAAGATACATTGTGAAATTGTGATATTTCAAAAGTATATCGATAGCAAAATCATTCTTAAATTATAAGTAACCCACTTTCAATTTTAACATCATCTGATGAACAGCGTTGAATACATATACGCCAATATTGTGCATTGTTACCTAATTTAGCCAAACTTTTCGCAATTTCCAGTCAAACTGAAATAACATCGCAAGAGATTGAAGTACGCGATGAATAAAAATTACCGATTTGTTCGTAAAAAGTATTCCAATGTTGACATATTCTAGAGTGTGTCAATGAATTTTGTAATAGCGAAAAAAAAGCGTAGGAAATTTAAAGATAAGGTTATTATTATTAGGTAAAGCAATTATTATTATATTACAAGTAATAAATAACCCATTCAATCAATTATAACGGTATAATTGTGCGAAACAAATTGGGAAGTCACAATACTAGACTATTAAAACGGCAAATTATTTTCTAAGTAGGTAATACAGGATCTCTTAGGTGCTAGTATTTTATGATTTATGTTTTATATTGTACTTTATAGTTTTTACAATCTATTATTTGGGATAATAATGGAAGTCGTATAAGTTTCAAGTAAGCAAGCCTTCTTGACTAGTAACCTACATATTTCTTATATTGACATTATTTACTAACCAAACGATGTGATTATTTTTAATAATAATGAACAGTTTGTATGTCAGAATTTAGATATTTAAGTACCATATCATTTAATATTTCTACCCTCCAGTCAAAATTAGTTAGGACATTTTAGAGATTAAAGGTTGGCAGCGGTAGGCACTTTTTGGCAGTTGAAGCAGAGTTGAAGGGAAGACGGGGAGATGATGTAGCTGTTTATACAAGGGTGTGACCCTATTTTTAGTTGCCATTATTCAGCAAAATTAAACATTTAAGTTTAACGAGTCAACAGTAGGTCATGGAATTTTTCTTCTTTAAACTTAAGTTGGCAGTAAGTTTAAAAACGTGTGATTTATTCTCTGGCGCGTGTATGTGAAGCCGGTTATGTTATACCGTTGACAGATTAGGTTTTCTCGTTTTGACAAATAACTACGTATAAACGTTTGAAAAAATAACAAGTTTATTTATAGTTCATTTACTATAACAGACGAGGTACTACGTGAGTCAATTTGCTATGACGTTGCGACTATGTTGCAAATTTTCTGTTCGTCAAAACGTAAACAAACCGTTAAGTTATTTAACTGTCAAACACTTTTGACAGGTGAATAAACAATCTCTTAAAAATAACATTTACCGTTAATATTAGTGATGATTCTTTTTGAATAACAAGATTTAAAGTATGTTAATCATGATAGCAGTGGAAAAAAATAACAAAAAAAGCACAAGTGAGTACAATAAATTTAATCGGGACCATTATCGCTTAAAGTATACACAGTAACGATTAGTATGCAAGTTTCTTCTCTATCCAAACCAATCTCTCTGATTTACTACTTCTGAATTTCATTTCCAATATGTTGTACATCAAGTACGTCAAATTTCCAGACTAATTTAATTCAATCCGCTTTATACAATTGTATGCATCCTCCGATCTGCCATATTTCATCCATCGCTTCGTAACAAACTTCCTTTTCTTTGAGAACAAATAATATCTACCACAACAATGTGTTTCAACCACAGAAATGTCTTTTTCTTTAAGAGCACTGTTCAAAATGTTTAATGTGTTGTGTTAGTCTGAAAAATGTATGTGAAAGAATCACTTCTGTAAACAATATTCGTATATACTCACTGTTTTCGTACATGTCATAAATTGTGTTTCCAATAGCACATTGACAATGAGTAGAATAATCAATTTTTATAACATTTATTTCGTATGCATTTTGGTTTTGGGTTAGTGGATGTAATTCCTTGTTTACTCATAGATGAAATTTTGTTCATGTTTGCAACATGAATGTTTAGAACACTCGTTACTCTCTAAAAACGAAATACTGTAAAGAATATGACATTAAAAATATATGGATTTTATACTCCTCGTACGAAAGTTAACGGGAGTACACACTTTAGTGCAAATACAGAATATAAAATACAACCCTTTGACAGTTGACAGCAATAACTAAATTGGTGGGAATACATTGGGAAGATCTGACAAGCATGCAATTTAAAAAGCAGTAGGCACCAACATAGTATCTTTAATTGAACATGAATAAGTTACATGTTAGTTGGTTATTTTAGTAATATGGTATTGCATGGCCCGAATTTGCAAGTAATGACGTACCTCGTCTGTTATAGTAAATGAACTTTATTTAATTTTGAATAAATAAAATCATGGTTTGTTAGAGGGCAAACTTATTATATTACTATATTAATTAGAATAATATTGTATACCGTACTGTAACTCTTTGATTTAGTTATATAATTAATTATAACTAACTATCCCCTTGTAAAAGTTTATGTTTCTACCGGCAATTATCCTTTAAAAAATTTACTTACAATAAAAAAAAACATAATAGCAACTATAATTTCCACGTAATAAATCTGAAAATACAAGGTATATACACGTAATGCAAATATAGACAGGTATGCATAAGGAAAGGCATAACTGGATAATGCGAAATTTTATGGCCTTCAAAGAACGAACGGTGATTCTGTATCGCATTTATTTAACGCCTTTCGCTACCTCGATGAAGGAGGAGAGCAATAAAACGAATCGCGTATAAAATACAGAAAGGTATACACAACTGGATATAAGAAAGGAAGCAGAATATATAGGTATGCGGTATAAGATATTGTAAAGACATATATCGAAATACCGAAGGATTACGCATCAGGTAGACATTAAAATCCTCCCTTTAGGAAAAAAAAATTCTGCTGTATTTTGTTTACCTGAATACGTATATGGGGCCGAAATTCCTCAATAGCTTTTTTATAATGACGTAAATTCCAGGGTTGAAACGTTATTTCGCTTATTGGGCGAATATATTTAATTTGAAACGCGTAGCTTTGTTTTTTGTCAATTCATCTCATAAAAAAATGCACCTTTTATCTATTAATTTACCTAATATTAATTAGTTCATGAATTAAATATTTAATATATGCTAATTAAACGCAATATTTTTCAATACGCTAGCGGTTATTTTAATAATAATATTATTATAGCAAAGCCTTATTCTACTCATACAGTAGCAAGTACGTCAAATATATTGTATGATAATAATAATAATAATAATAATGCTTCATGCATCTATAAATATGTGGGCAAACTCAATGCAAAAAAATAACAATGGAAACAGAAACTACAGGGTACATGAATTAAAATACTCGTCAAGAGAATATACTTAATTATAATATAATATACTTAAATTGATTGCAATTTATAATTTCTTTAAATCTTTGAGGCAATGCCTTGAATATTTTTAAACCCAAAATATTAAGACTGTTTTTAGCCAAATTTAATGAAAATTTAGGAATATGAAAAATATATTGAAATGAAGTTGCGTTGTATTTTGAATAGTACGGAAAATTACATATTTTGTTTTATTACCATTTAAATATAGTTTGTTATATATATAGTAAACCATGTTATCATATCTTTCAAATACAGCTGCATTTGACTGATTTTTCATTTCTAACATATTTTTACTTGATACAATAGCACTAGTATCATCAGCATACATAATTATTTTATAATTAACCAGAAAGTCAACGATGTCATTTGTAAAAATTAAGAAAAGTACAGGACCCAAAACACTACCTTGAGGCACTCCTCTTTTAACAGATAAAACGAACGATTTAAAATTATTTATGCAGTCATCTGTTTTATGCCGAATCTATCCCAGTTGGAGCCTACCACGTAAATACGATTCAAACCGTTGTGCTACTACCCTAATTCCATACCATTCAAGTTTGGTTAACAAAATATCACGATCAACACAGTCGAAAGCACGACTTAGGTCACAAAACTTTTCAGATTTCAAGGCTTTTATTACATCTTCATATATAAGGCATGAATCCCAGTAAGTGTTGAATGATTATATCGATAACCATGTTGCTGGCTCGCTAAAATGTTGTGTTTATTTAAATGTGAAAGTAATCTGTCTAACATCGCATATTCAAAAACTTTTTGACAAATTAGGTGAAATTATTAACGGGCGATAATTAAGCATATCTAGTCTTGAACCTTTTTTATACAGCGGTATCACACTAGATAACTTAGCCAATTTTTCTGGAAATTCACCTAACCTAAATGACATATTTACTAGAATGGTTAATGGCGTAACGTATGAGTATAGAGGTTGCCATAAAGATGGCAGTTTCCCTATTTTACTACAATAACAGTGTGTATTCATCATAAAATACCATGCATTTTCACACTTTTCTGATTTGAGTAGGCCATGTTTTTTTTTTTTGTTGGTCATAGTGCATGCACGCACTAATCACTTAGACAGTTTGTATATCACCAAAATGTGCGTAAACAAATATTGATTATAAGTGAAAAAGATAATAGTAATAGTGATGTTGAAAATGTCAATTATTTTGAAGACACAGTCGAACTCTACTTCATGTTCTCAAAATTCAATGAATGATAAAAATGCCACAAACAACCTAAGTCAAATTTATAATAATCTAATAGAAAATTTTAATGAAAAAGGAAAATCTAAAATTTTCGGTTTTTTTGTAAGTCTAGTATAGGAAACAAAATTCAATACGTTTGCCCACAATACTCTATATTTGTTTGTATATAGTGGGTAAGTTGCACAAAACTGCTGTTTTTAAATCAATCCCTTAATTTTAAGTTCACATACAACTAGCTTCGGCCTAGGCCATCATCAGGTATATTTGTTATATCTGTTAAAACTAATGATGAAAAATTGTCAATTTTTTTTTACGTACAATAAAGTGTATTTTTATATATAAATGGGAAAAATATGATTTAATTTCTTTTTTTCTTGGTTTTTAGGTCGTGAATATTAAAAACATGAATGAGTACGGCGTTTCGCTTTATTGAAAAGCTTTTTCAAGTATATAAATAAATGTAAAAAATGTAAATTATAAATAAAATTTTTGTTTAATAAATGACAAATGTTTTGTTTACTATATTTTGAATATATTATTATGTTTTATTTAAGATTGCGTTTTAAAAATAGGCTGTTTTGATTATTTGTTTTTTTGAATTTGTAATTAAATAGTTCTTTAAAAATATTGTATTTAGTTATAAAATTAAATTATATAATTTTGTGAAATATTGTATATCGGTTTTTATCATTGACTGCATTTTTGTGTTTATAATTTGAATTATTTCAAAGTATATTACGTGTTTTTAAATTTTGTTCTTTGTTTAAAATGTTACGTTGTTGAATCAAAGATATGATTTTGAGTTATTCAGTTTTTTTTTAAAGCTGTAAGATTTTTATTATATTTGTGTCCTTTTATTCTATATTCCAAATATTGCATGGTTTCACCTATATATATATACCATTACAATTTTGACAGTCTATTTTATAAACTATGTGTGATGTTTGACTTTTTTCAATTTTTGATTTTAATTTTGAATAGATTTGGTTTTGTAGTTTGTTTGTGCTTTGATAGACAATTTTGTAATATAAAATATTGCAAACGAATTTTATGGATGTTTAAAACTTTTAAAATCGAACTAATCAATCCAAAGACGTAATGAATATATTTGTTTGTTTTACAAATATAAAAAAAATAATGAAGAAAACGTTTAAGACAGTAAAATAAACTCTAATCTCGGTACGTATGTAATTCTTTAACAAATTACAATTCCTGTATTGAATTGAAAAGTCTTTTGGCATTTATTACAATAAAATATAATTTGCCCCTTGCAACAGCAAGTATCATACTTAAAATCTACTCTTTCGTTATAACTCTGTTGGTTATGTAGGAATTACCAAATTTGTTTTAAGTATCAGCCAAATTTAGAGATTTTGCTTGAGCTTTTGGTTGAGCTACTATAAAGCTGCTTGGAAGATATTCGAAATAATTATGATTTAGATTTTTTTGTAATATATTTACGAAAATGCGCACTTATTCAAATTTTGGCTATCACGTCATCTAACATCACTTCTTGCCGCATGGAATATTTTTTTCAATTTGTGGCCAAACTAGTGGGCACATGACATCTGTCCAAATAAATTTTAAAGTTGTTAAATATACCGAATATTTGGTGAAGAAAGGTTTATTTAATGATGTCCTATTTTATTAGTGGACAATATGTAGGTTGTTGTACTTGTCAATAATGCATATTAATATAGAAAGTAATCCTGTGCAAATATAATTTTACTTTTTCTAAAGTATACGAAAACGATTTTTAATTAATACGGAAGCAAAAAAATTGATTTCTATTAGTAGATGACATTATAAAATTGCTAGCACGAGGAATTAACAAATCTACCAATTGTAAACAGTGAAGTATTCCATTCATTTTGGTGTCAGCCTACATTTATGACAAATATACAGACCCAATGTGTACAGTATTTCTACAATAAGGTTGATATCTATCTATTTAAATCTTCATTTATAATTGTTTACAACAGAATTATATACATTTGTTTTGTCCCCTAACCCAATTCCCCAATTAGTTTAATTTTGTCACGTTCCCATATTTAGATTTAAGTTCCTTCAGTTCTAAGAAGTTAATAGTGAAGACATCTTTCTCTTTTTCTATTCTTTCTTTATTCTAATAGTGAAGACATCTTTCCCTTTTTCTATTCTTTCTTTATTCTAACAGACACCCTCTTCATTTTGTAATTTACGACCACTAGAGTACCCTTGTACACCACACGCAATTACTTTCGTAACCCCACCAAGGGAAAATGGTCAGTATAACAAGGGACTACTAGTTCGAAACCATATTGTAATAGGCAGTTCTGTTCCGACATTTCAAGCGGCAATACATTTGTAAATATCTGTAAGTATCTAAAAAAAAAATCCAAATAACAGCAAGTAATTATAGTAAAAGCTCTAATTAAAAAGAAAAGCAACTTTAAACATTAAAAGAACACTTTACTACAATTCAAATAAGCTTCAAACAAAACTTTTTACTCGATTTCAGCATAGGATTTTTTTAGTATCTTCACGATCGTTTCCTGATTGAATTTTTTTCCTTATTTTTAATCCCGCGACCTACATAAACAAAATACGATCGCGTAAGCGTTCGAAAACGCGGAAAAAGGCGAGAAATAACAGTGAGAAAACGGGTTCGTATATCGAGACTGACCGTTAATTGTTGCGATGAACGATGTGGCCACCAGAAGAAGGGAGACAACTGCCCCGTCCGCAACACCCAATCTAGTCCGCATCCTCCCTTTAAATCTCGACCGTTTTCCGGAAGACGAAAGAGGAGATAGCAACACACACCAAATAATAAGTCTTTTATATATTATATAAATATATAGTGCACTATATTTATAAGTTAATATACGAGCGCGGACATTTAAGAATGCGCCGCGAATAACACAGTTATTTTCATTAATATCGCGCGCTAAACTAGCACCTGTTGTTGTTGCCTCGACCGTTGGCTTTCGGATGCGTGCCGCGCTCTCGACTTCTTGCACGCGTGAACGAGAATCGTGGCGAAAGTCGAACAACGCGCTGGCTGGCTGGCGGTACGCCCGCGGAGACTTCTGGAATTCTAGACGCGAACGTCTATGTTCTCGTATTGCTGATGACGGTAGAACGGCGCTGTGAAGACTGCGGTGCCGTGATGGAACTAGGCCATCCGAAGACTGTACGGATGGTCTTCCACCACTGTATGGCGATACGTTCTCTCCTACTATCGTTCTTCTTCTTTTGGAGAGTTTAATATTTAGTATGTACAGAGCTACTGACTGATGCCTTCATATATATGCGAGTAATAGACAGGGATGGAGTTCTAGAATGTGAAGTCCTGGAATGGGGAATTATCTGTGGTATTTACAGATTGATTTTCATTGATTAGAAATAGAAGATATGAGTTTTCTAGGAACTAGGGTAAAGGTGGCCATGATTGGCAGGTGGACAGTCATTGGCACTTGATCAAGTTTTTATTTATAATCTTTGTTAATTGGCGTTAGGATTTTATTAAAAGCAAAGCTTGCACTTTTGGTGCTATAATCTACCACACACTAAAAAATGTTTGATAAAATTCCTGTACGATTTTGGTGCAATCTTGTGCCCCTAAAACCGTACAGGTATTTACTTTTAGAAATAATATATCTATCTACAAGTAATTTTTATTTTTTTTATTATTTTTCCAATTGTGAATCCGTTGTCTAGGTGGCTGTACGCCTGGTATCTTCTAAATCACTAACTTGTATATTATTATGCCTTCACTTTGTTATACAGGGTGTATCAAATAAAAACGTAAATTTTGCTTGGGTGTTAACTACACGACATATAAAGCACAAACCCGCCGAAACCGGATTTCATCATTAAAAAATGAAAGAAAGTAAAATTTAGAGCCAAAAATTCTTTAGTCCGGGCCTGATGCACAGAAACGTCATGTTAAGCACCCGCTAAACGTGGTATTACGTATAAATACATTGCACTCATTTAGTATTATTCTTAATGGTATGCTGTAAGTTCATTTAACGTCATTCTGAATAAATAAAGGCCAATTGGCCAGTGTGCCCTTATAAAAATAGCAAAACAGACGCATTTTAAATTTCTTCTTTTTATAAAATAAACATTCCTTTTTTGTTAAGAGCATTCTACGTAAGTCTACAAAGTATTATTTTTAATATCCTGATAAGACGTTCGATTTCACCGATATGCGACTTTAGTAGTTACAAAAACGTAAATATTTTTCTTTTGCTTTTGTCGAATCGAGAGTTAGTTGTTAATAAACGGCACCACATGAATCTGAGTTATTTGTTTTGGATTTATTTCATCAAATAACGCAAAATGAATTGAATCGAATTACACAGGAATAAATGTAGATACAGAAAATTTCCAAACACGCCTTTTTACTATGACGTCGCGCGAAAATGAATCTATACATTCCCGCGCTTTTGCCGACGCGTCAAGCTTCGATTTTCTTTATATGAAATCATGATGGTCCTTTTCAGGATTGTTTTTTCTAGACGGGAAGAATTTAAATAAAATGTTCGAAGTGGCTTGCACTGCAAGCGGCGATCCACACAAAACTAACAGCGGTAACGGCTGAATGATAGTGGTATGTGGGGGCATACTAGGGATAGCATTTAGGTAGGGCACAGGTGCGGCTCTAACCCACGGCATTTACAAAATAGTTTTTTTCTCGTTAATGCTTACAGATAGACCACCTGTGCATTAAAACATTTTGATTGTATATGATTACAGCTGCTACATATTATTATATTTACCTCTATATCTGATACACCCTGTATATTGAATTTATATAGTAATTATTGATAACATGTATAATTTATTAACAAGTTCATATCAAAAACATATAAAGAGTACGATAACTCTTACCCGAGGTGAGTAACTTATTTGGAATGTTCAAAACGAATATCAATTATCCAGTATACATTTGGATTCTTAAATTCTCAAAATAACTTTTAAGTATCCCGCGCTATCATAAAAGAAAAAAAACCACCAACCATGTCTACCAACTTATACATTAAAATTTCAGTATGAACTGTCATTTTGCATACATGAAAAATAACCTCAAAATGTTCGAAATGTCAAATACACGGAAATTTAAACAATGCTTTGACCAGGGGCGGGATTCAGAACCTCACGATTCGTGTCGAATTGTCAAAATTTTTGTCGACATGTCGAATGGGTAGCAATCACGGTATTCAGACATTAGTCGAATCGAATAAACGATCACGTGATATCGACAGATATGTCGAACCGTGTTCGACAGGCTAAAGTGTTGACGATTGTATAGTTATCCCTTTCTAATAACTATACCGTTAAATCGGTTGAGTCGAGAATTCTAGATAACGCAATTTTGATATGCGCGTGGATATTTCGACGTACATATGTGGATGTAAATATAACAAATAAAAATGTTCCCTCAGCACGTCTTGCATTAACATTAAGTATCCGAAGATTTGCATCACGTATTATTACCACATTCTTAGAATAAAACCCTTTTCTATTCATGTAATTATGGCGATGGTTTTTTGAGTATTGCAACGTGCGTGCAATAAGTAGCAGCCACAACACCTCATATTTACCATTATTTAAAAAAAGGAATCTTCTTTTGCTGACAGGCATTCATTGTGCTTGGGAAACATACTTTTCACCTAATTTCACATATAATTTGACGTTTCAAACGCCGCCAATTAACGCTTGGTCATTTAGTAAACAGCCCATCAACAACCTCAAAATTACAAAACCTGTTTAAGATATCGATGTTGCCAGTTCTCAAAAAATATTCGCATTCGACATAGCTTCTGAATCAGTCGATTCATATTTTGTCGATGTCGAATGAATCGATTCGACACGAATCGATTCGCGAATCGACTAAAGTTCTGAATCCCAGGGCAGATACCTCGTATATAAGCTTGCGCACACCTCAGAGTACTCCAGAATGGGGTTTTCCCGCAGTGACAATCTAGATGTTACAGAGAAGGGTTCACGTCGGGAGAAAAACATCGGTTTCATAAAAATCCAGGGAAAAACCTCCTTCATAGCATCCAAAGTGTATAATTACATTCGACACAGCAGAGACATGTATGATTCCATATAGAAAATGTACCAAGGTATACTAAACACAGCAAATTTCTTATAATTAGAGACCGGATTATATGTAAAAAAACTGAAATATATGCGCATATATATGCATCGATTTTTGAGAAAATATACGTAAACCTGGGGCATATATGCAAAAAAATTGCGAAAATATGCAAAATTTCTACATCAAATCAATAAGAGCAGAAATTTAAACATTAACTTTATTGCACAAAATTTTTTCACAACATTGTTTTAGAAATAACAATTTATAATTAAATGTTTTTCAAAATTGTGTAAAAGAAAGTTATGTCTTCTATCAGAATACGTATGTTTCGAAATAGAAAAGCTTCTTTCAACATCCACAGATGTAATTGGCGCATTTTTTTAACTTTGCACTACATTCTAAGCTAAAATTAAAGTCGAAATCGTTTACTGTTTCGCTTTCCAAAATTTTCTTAACTTTCTTCAATTTCAAATACCCCGCATTTTTATTTATCACTTTTTTTTTAATTTATCGTTTATAGAATTACCTATTGTACCCTTAACCTTCTTACATAGCATATCAAATTCGTCTAGTATTTCGACTGATTCCGAGAGCGACATCCCTTGCGTTTCTAGTTTACGAATGGAACTTTAACCAAGCTTATACTTTGACTTAATATACAAAAGGTTTGTAGCATTCTGTTGAGTTACTATCTTTTTACAGTTTCTAGAGCAATGTAGTCAGCATGATTTCAAGCATTACATTTTATTCCTTCAAAATTATCGGCGAAAAAAATTGCAGCCTCTAACCATGTACCCCATCTCGTAATAATCGTTCAGAGACAACTTAACACGGAAAGTCGCTCCTTATAAAATTGGATTCGTAAAGTGCCTTTAAAAATGCTTTTTGACATTGCTAATTAAATCATTAATCAAAGGAATTGATTCCTAAATGTCGTCGGCTACCACGATTGAACCCATGAGCTAAACAAGTGGTATGAATAATGTTACTATAAAAAAAAATTAAATTTTGGGCGGCTTTTATCATGTATGGTGCAGCGTCGGACAACATTACTAAAATTTTTTCACAAGGTTATATTTCCAAGTAAAAAGAAATTTGATAAACCTTCTTGAACAAATTGGGCAATTGTCACATTATTTGTTTTGTTGAAGTTCTTTACAATAAATTAAATATGATTTACCTACAATATCTTCATGAAGAATTCCTATTAACAAATGGGCAATATAACGGCCACACTTATCCGTACTTTCATTTACCATGATATAAATAAAATTATTCCCTACCAATTGTTGAATTTCTGCTATTATTTGCTGGTAACAAGATGTGACATAATTTTTTCGTAGAGTACTTTCATCAGATATATTACGTTTGCAATATTTTTGCAGAAATGATTTCAAATTAACATTGTTTAATCTTGCTAATGGTATGTTAGACGACATTAATGCGTTACACAGATCCGTATTATATTCTTCTTGTTCTGAGTTTCGTGAAGTTGATGCTACATACACATTGACGTATAGATTGCTGCACACATGCGGATCGCTTTAGTTTTCCACATTTTCCAATATGTGATGGAGTTTTAGCATGTTGATCAATCAAGTATTTTCTCTCAGAAAACACCTACAACAACAATTGTCATTTTATATCAAAAATTGAAGAATTTAAAAACAATTGTAAAGCTTTTAGTAAAATTAAACTTACCAGTTTACTGCAGGCTCGACAAAATATTTTGTCGCCATCCTTTACCAGTTCAGGATAAGGCTTAATCCATAAAGAAATTTTGTTCGCTATACTCGTTGTATGTACGCACAGTATTTAAAAACGTAACACAATTACATGCTATTTCGCTCAAAGATATTCAATGAATGAATAGTTTATTTAGGGAATTAATAATAATAAAACGTATTTACCACATCCTTTCTGCTAGGCGAAATTAAACACGTGCAGTTCTTGGAAAAAGTATTAGAGAAACCAATGTAAAAGATTTATCGTTCTGAGAATTGTCGGTTGTCGATCTACATTAGGAATTACTAGGAATTTTTACTAATTGAAAGGATAAGAAAAAGCTTAAATATGCAACTTTTGTAAAAAATATGCATAGAAATGCCTAAATATGCAATATATGCAATCACTAATTAACTTCAATTAGTGTAATACGTCTACATATAGACTATAATTAAAGATATGCAAAAAATAAAATATATGCACTTTGCATATAATCCGGTCTCTACTCATAACAATTCTCTATACCGGTCAAATATGAGTATAGATAGAATATTTGAAGCAAAACAACAGACAGTCTAAATCACCCTCGTTAAAGTGTTAAAAAAAGTCAACGTACGAGAGAAGAATGCATTGAAAATGCCAACATGTTTGATAAGGAAAGTGCAGTCTAGAGATAATTACAGACAATGGTGGACTCGTCCTAAAAAGGTAGACACGATAAAATGTGTTTAGGAGACACGAACAAAGAAAAACACACAAAAAAAAATCATAGAAGAAAAAAACTCACTACGTATAGATACGGAAACACTTAAGACAGTAATAGTTTACCTAAAACTGCTACCTGATGTATGTATTATGTGTACAATTCAAAATTTGTGGCAAAGTTGACGCTGGAGGAACAATGTAACCGCTCCCAATTGGTTTTTAATAATTCATTGTATGTACAGTTTTCACGCAGCATAACTTGGCAAAAAAAGATTTTCAGAGATTATTATAATAAAGAGGTACCCACCTAGATTCCTAGACGTATTTTTACACATGCACCGACATATACGACTTTCATTTAATTGGGTCAAAATTATAGGCCGTGAAGTCAGCAAAAGTGGTGGTACTTATATTGTACAAAATTATTTGTAATTACGACTAAATTTTCGTATATAAGTTTAGTAAAAAAAGCAATTACAATTGGATTGAGATTATAAATACTACATACTACTGATATCTGTTTGATAAATCTACCTAATAAAGTGTTAAAATGATATTTAAATATGTACTCACAAAGGTTCTTGGATCATTAATCAACTTTCGCATCAGCCACTTATACTCAAGATATGATAATCGTGGCGATTTTTATGCATCTTTTTAAAATGATATTCCTTCATTCGAATGCAATTCTTAATATTTTGATTAGACCAGGGTGAAAAATTGCGTTTTGAAAGAACAATTTTTGTTTTAATAATTGTTTGTGTTACTCAGGACACTTCTTGCCCTGACAATATTGATGCTTAAAGTAAAATTACCTTGATTGTTAAAACGGTGCTAGGAATATTATCAGATCTGCAAAATTATTTGAACATTTACATTTTGTAACTTTAATAACCATTTTTGTTTGACTGTATTTAATCAAAAGTGGCTTTATTCATGTCTTCAAATAAAATTAAAATTAAATTTTATTTTAAATCTATTCCAGACAACCAAATTTAAATTTCCCTCAATTTTTTTAAGTAACTTCACCGTTGAATCATGAAATTACCTACAATTTTGTATTACATTCATAGTTATTTTAATACCTTTATGTTAAAGTTACTGAAAATAATTGTGGGAAATTTAAATTTGTTTGTCTGGGATGTTATACATTAATCAAATTCAAAAAGTTTCACAGAGTCCATTTTCAATAAACGCAATTTTTATTATATCTCATTATTGGAGACCGGATTATATGCAAAGTGCATATATTTTATTTTTTGCATATCTTTAATTATAGTCTATATGTAGACATATTACAGTAATTGAAGTTAATTAGCGCTAATTAGTGATTGCATATATTGCATATTTAGGCATTTCTATGCATATTTTTACAAAAGTTGCATATATTGCATATTTAAGCTTTTTCTTATCCTTACTATTAGTAAAAATTCCTAGTAATTCCTAATGTAGATCGACAACCGACAATTCTCAGAACGATAAATCTTTTACATTGGTTTCTCCAATACATTTTTCCAAGAACTGTACGTGTTTAATTTCGCCTAGCAGAAGGGATGTGGTAAATACGTTTTAATATTATTAATTCCCAAATAAACTATTCATTCATTGAATATATTTTAGCGAAACAGCATGTAATTGTGTTACGTTTTTAAATACTGTGCGTACATACAATGAGTATAGCGAACAAAATTTCTTTATGCCTTAAGCCATATCCTGAACTGGTAAAGGATGGCGACAAAATATCTTATCGAACCTGCAGTAAACTGGTAAGTTTAATTTTACTAAAAACTTTGCAATTGTTTTTAAATTCTTTAACTTTTGATATAAACAGACAATTGTTGTTGTAGGTGTCTTCTGAGAGAAAATACCTGATTGATCAACACCCTAAAACTCCATTACATATTGGAAAATGTGAAAAACTAAAGCGATCCGCATGTGTGCAGCAATCTATACGTCAATGTGTAGCATCAACTTCATGAAACTCAGAACAAGAAGAATATAATACGGATCTGTGTAACGCATTAATTTCGTCTAACATACCATTAGCAAGATTAAACAATGTTAATTTGAAATCATTTCTGTAAAAATATTGCAAACATAATATACCTGACGAAAGTACCTTACAAAAAAATTATGTCACATCTTGTTACCAGCAAACAATAGCAGAAATTCAACAATTGGTAGGAATAATATATTTATATCATGGTAGATGAAATACGGATAAGTTGGCCGTTATATTGTCCATTGTTAATAGGAATTCTTCATGAAGATATTGTAGGTAAATCATATTTAATTTATTGTAAAGAACTTCAAAAAACAAATAGTGTGACAATTGCCTAATTCGTTCAAGAGGGTTTATCAAATTTCTTTTTACCTGGAAGTATACCTTGTGAAATTTTTTTACTAATGTCCGACGCTGCACCATACATGATAAAAGCCGCGCAAAATTTAAAATTTTTTTATAGTAACATTATTCATACCACTTGTTTAGCTCATGGGTTCAATCGTGTAGCCGAAGACATTAGGAGTCAATTCCCTTTGATTAATGATTTAATTAGCAATGTCAAAAAAGTATTTTTAAAAGCACCTTTACGAATCCAATTTTATAAGGAGCGACTTCCCGGTGTTAAGTTGCCTCCTGAACCAATTATTACGAGATGGGGACATGGTTAGAGGTTGCAATCTTTTCGCCGATAATTTTGAAGAATAAAAAATGTAATTCTTGAAATCACTGCTGACTGCATTGCTCTAGAAAACTGTAAAAAGATAGTAACATCAACAGAATTGCTACAAAACCTTTTATATTAAGTCAAATTATAGCTTTGTTCAAGTTCCATTCGTAAACTAGAAACGCAAGGGATGTCGCTCTCGGAATCAGTCGAAGTAGTAGACGAATTTGATATGCTATGTAAGAAGGTTAAGGGTACAATAGATAATTCTATATACGATAAATTTAAAAAAGTGATAAATAAAATGCGGGGTATTTGAAATTGAAGAAAGTTAAGAAAATTTTGGAAGGTGAAACAGTAAACGATTTCGACTTTAATTTTAGTTTAGAATATATTGCAAAGTTTAAAAATGCACCAATTATATCTGTGGATGTTGAAAGAAGCTTTTCTATTTCGAAACATATGTATTCTGATAGAAGACAAAACTTTCTTTTACACAATTTTGAAAAACATTTAATTATAAATTGTTTTAGAAATATGTTGTGAAAAAAAAATTTTGTGCAATAAAGTTAATGTTTAAATTTCTGCTCTTATTTATTTTATGTAAAAATTTTGCATATTGTCGCAATTTTTTTGCATATATGCCCCAGGTTTATGCATATTTTCTCAAAAATCGATGCATAAAGCGATGCATCGATGCGCATATATTCCAGTTTTTCTTTGCATATAATCCGGTCTCTACTCATTATAATAATACAATAACTATCCCGACTTCGTAAAAAGCAATCGACAATATAAGACACGTCAAAGACCACTCACAACGTAATTTGCGCAGTCATATAAGACAAATGGCAATAAGAGAAAAGCGTAAGATATAAAATTCGTTCATTTCGCAAGTGAGAGTAAATTCATACTTTCTGCATTGTTGATTGATAGCCAGGGTACATTATCGTAATTTAGATCAATTACTTATTGGCGTTCCTTGTAGCAAGATCTAATTTCTAATCAACTCACGCTGTAGCGGATTATATAGAAGCAGAAAAAAATACACTTTCTATTGCGTAAGCCGAAATCAAATCGTTATTTCCTGTATTTCAAATTTAAATGCTAATGTAATGTTTTATGTTTATATGTATAAAGATTTCGATTATTATTTTGGATATTTGTTATCGTGTTATAATCTCCACAATGCCTACGCCTAAAGCGTTATTGCGACAATAAGTCCTTGTTATTGAGGACGTTTGAGAGGTCGACTCGTATTTTGTTAGTGAAAGAACAGATGATTTATGTTCTAAGCATTGGAACATCTTTATTAGAAAATTATCCTTCATATTAACTATTTGCTTGATAGTAAAAGATATATTAGTAAAATAGAAATATTTATCATCAAAATTATTACCAAAAATAAGTTAACAACCTAGGTTAAAATATCTGAGGCGCGTACATTATAATGGAATAGTTGAGGGCTGTAAAAACAATTTTTGATTAAGTATGAATCGGTTACTGTTTATGTCCAACTGGTTCCCACTTTTTATTACATTTAAATTAATTGTGCGGTATTATGCATATATAAAACATAACAAATGCTTTTGTTGACCAAATTGCTTCGTGCTTATAATTGAAGACAATTACAAAATACATATTTAATCATTTTAAGAATATTTTTTTATCTATGTTTGATTCAGAAGAATTGATTGATTTTCTTGAAAGTTTAAACTGGTTAAAAGGAAAAATGATTTTGGGTCCGCACGGAACTTCTTATTTTATTGTTAAGGATTGCTGTTATGCTTTATTAAAACCACTTGACCATATTTATTTATTTGATACACTCTCCAAAAAAAAGTATCCTTCTGCTTGGAAAATTCCACGTAAAATCCTGTTTATAAAGCGGGCAGTGAGAATAAGATTTATAATTACTGTTCTGTTTACATAATTTGCAATTTTTCTTAAGTATTTTTTAAACTGTTTTATTTAAACCGCTGACATGCCTATATTGTAAATAAATTATCAATTGATCAACATGAGAAAAATTAGGTCAACTGCAACAAATAAAAAAATTGATTTGGTTACAGTTAAAAATTCTAAAAAGACGTGGGGGAAAAATTATTCAAAAATTTAGAAAAAAAAGAGTAAAAAATGAAAAAAAGAAAAATTAAAAAAACAAATGCAAAGGTTAAAAAAAAGTTAAACACTATTAAACAGAAAACAAAATAAAAAAATGTTAAAAAGAGGTATAAAGTTTGGAAATAATTGTTACAAACCTTTGAAAAAATAAATAAAAAAAAATATTTGTAGAAAAAAATGTTGAAAAGGGTGGAGAAAATTTTAAAAACCTTAAAAAAGGTAAAAAAATTAAAAACTGTTAAATTAAAAATCTACAGACGTTTGGAAAAAAATGTTAAAAAATTTGAAAAAAAAATAAAAATTGAAAAAAGGGATTAAAAGGTAAACAATGAAAAAAAAAGTCAGAAAGACTTAAAAAATGAATGCAAAGCTAAAAAAAAGTTAAACACTAGTAAACTGGAAAAAAAATAAAGAAATGTTGATAAAAGTTCAAAATTTGGAAGAAATTGTAACAAAACTTTTAACAAGTAAGGTAAAAAAATTAAAAACTGTTACAAGAGATACAATGTTTGAAAAAAAATGTTCAAAATTTTGGGGAAAAAATAAAAATTTAAAAAACGGTAAAAAATGAAAAAAAAGATAAACAGGTTTAAAACAGTAACTGCAAAGGCTAAAAAAGTTAAACACTATTAATGTGGAAAATAAAAAATAAAAAAAATTAAAAATGTCAAAAAGTGAATTTGGAAATAATTGTTACAAAACTTTGAAAAAACAAATAAGAACAAATTAAAAAAATAGAAAATGTAAGAAAAGTAAAAAATCCAAAATAACCGAAACGTCAGAAAACTTTTAAAAAATAAGTGCAAAAAGCTAAAAAAAAAAGTAAGAGGTGGAAAGTTTGGAAGTAGCCGTTACAAAATTAGGAAAATTGGAAAAAAATTGGAAGAAGAAATAAAAAAGTATTTGAAAAAGGAAATGGTTTGGAGACAATTTTTAAAATTATTTAATAAATTAAAAAAATAAACTTAAAAAATAGTTAAATAATAAAGATAAACAAATGCGAAGAAGTTAAAAAACTTGGAAAGAGGTTAAAAACAGCGACAGTTTCTTTTTTAATTAATATACAAATATAAATATAAAAAATAAGAATTCTTAAAATAATCAAAAAGTCGTTTCAGGAAAATGAAAAAAATTGTTAATGTCTAATGGATCGGCCTGTATATAATTCTATTCCACTATTGAAAAATAGGTGATGTTATTTTCCACACACTGTATTGTATGTAATATTTATCCTGCAATAAGTAACCTGTTACTGTTGGATAAATAAACTATTATTATCAATACACTGGCAGAATGTAATTCATATTACATTATGCGTTAAGTAAAATTAGAAGCAACAATAGAACGAGCACCTTTCAATCATTGCTACTCTCTCGTCTGTATAAACAAACCTATTTCTCACTATATCTGTCATGATACTCATAGATCTACATTTAGATATTTTAATTGATCACTTTCCACTAATTATGGGAACGGCACCGTCACGTACACATTAAATACACCACCGTACTTTCTTTCATCAATTGTAACGGAGACATAACTCTTTTCTAATGTCTCCCAAATGAATTTACGATATGCCATTCGCGCCAGTAGTGCAATTTTAACTGATACATAAAGAGGCCGTATACGGACACCGATGCTGCCAAATTCGTTTTTGTAGCGAAAATACTTTCGCCAGAATATACATAGTTATGTTATCTCAGACTATAGATCTTATTTCCTGAGAACTATTACCATTATGTGGAAACTGGAAACCTTACACCGGAAACGAAGGCGTAGGAATGAGACATAAATATTGTTTGATATTCTTCTTCTGATGGCATCTTTATAATCAGATGAAAAAGACATCGGTGGCTTTGGAGCCAACAGGGAAACAGAGGTAAGTCAGCGATTTAAATAAAACTAGTGGGTTTATAGATCGGTGTAGTATTAGAACAGTGGGAACTTTCTTAACTGTTAAGTCTCCGTTTTTGGAAGGTGGTGCGCCCTAAGAGCAATACTACCCTTCCTTGGTTAACTCTATAATTATGTAACGGAACGGGTTTTCTTACTTGGAAACTTTTGGGGGATGGTCAGCCCAAAATCAATCGAGGCATGACCCTAGCCTCGTTTACAGTAACCCCTCCTGCCCTTATGACCGGCGAGCCACTGCTGAAAAACAAACTTTTGTCGGTAGCGAATGGTTTTAGTAATTTTAGCCAAAGATGTTTCCCAACTGTGTTTTCCACCGTCAGTCGAAGCAGGGCCGTTAGTTAGCCTAATGATTGTCGACTTACCTTTCTCGTCGGCTTTCTCTAACCAAAATTGTCTTCCTCTCCGGGTCTTTACCAAGGGTTCAAACTGAACTTCTTTTAAAATGACGAAATAATAGAACCACATATTTTTACAATTATATATTGAATATTTTAAGACATTGAAAAAAAAACTCACAAAACACAATTAAATAAAATAACAAGTGAACAAAAATGAACAAAACACAATTTTGTTTTAACGAATTTTTTTTGTGTCAATTAAGTTAAGCTAACAATCTACGAATTTAATAAAGTATCAAGCAAATGACAAAACAAAACACAACTATTTAGATGAATTTTTTTAGGCTTTACTTAACAATGTTGATTAACTTAAATTCTAGTAATTCTTACTTTCAAATTATTTATTAAGGAGAGAGAGAGAGAGCGAACGAGTACGGTTTTCACGTAATTGCTTTGGTTAGTATTTAAGCAGAAATTTTGAACATCTTACCAGCCGATGTGGGAAAAATAATTCTTCTCGTAATCCAAATTTTAAGGCACAAAACTTTACACAACACCTACTAAAATTTAAGCCAAGAAGAGGGGGGTAATTTTCATGAATTTTAACAAAAAACAAAACACCTCTCGAGGAAAGCTTGTGCTTCCTGTTCTCGAATTTTAAGCGTATTTTGATTGCAAAAACTAAGATGAGAAGTTTTAATTTTAAGATTCGGAAACGCCCGATACGAAGGGGACGCATGCTTTTACTTTAGCTGTAACGAAGACCACGGATTAATTAATTAAAACAGCAATGTAAAGGGTTTTTATAAACTTTGATTGTGACGTCATTTCGCACGATAACTAGTTTCGCTTCTCTTTACAGGGGCGCAAGTATGACCGAAGGCGTTATTTTTCTGACTTTCAGACGTCCTACTTGAGAGGACCGTGCGAACTGCTGAACAGCAAATGTAACATACAATAAACAAAGAAGCAGATAACATACAAAGTAATACCATATTATTTTAATTACGCGAGTCTTTAAACGAAAATAGACTATTATTTCCTGTTAAGAAGACGCTACTCAGAAAATGCCACGGTACCTATCAACTACGTATTAATAAAATGAATTTAAATTCTCGCATTATACAGGAGGATTTCTAATTCTACAATAAATAATACAAAATCTGTGAAATCATAATTCTCTATTACGCATAGTTACACAGTTTTGTATTGAACCTTATTCGCCATGGGGACAAAAATAATGAAAGCCGTCGTGCAATCATTATTCTCTGTTACGCATAGTTCCGCAGTCGTGCCAAAAAATTCAGCAAATGGGCGCCTTATATTCCCTCTTTCTTGTATTGAATCTTATCCGCCTTGGGGCAAAAACTGTGGAAGCCGTCGTGCAATTGTTATTCTCTATTATGCATACTTGCACAGTCATGGCAAAAATTTCAGCAAATGGGCGCCTATTATGTCCCCTCTTTCTTGTGTTAGAACTTATCTACCTGGGACAAAAACAATGGAAGCCGTCGTGCAATTATTCTGTGCTGTGCGCATAGTTACATAGTCATGCCAAATATTTCAACAAGCGAACGGCTATTATGTCCCCTCTTTTTGTGTTAAACCTTATCTGCCATAGATGGGCACAAAAACACTGGAAGCCGTCGTGCAAACATTATTTTCTATTACGCACGTTTACACAGTCAAGCCAAAAATTTCAGCAAATGAGCGTCTATTATGTACCCTCTTTCTTGTGTTAGAACTTAGCCACCCTGGGGACAAACAATAGAAGCCGTCGTGCAATTATTCTGTGTTGTGCGCATAGTTATATAGTCATGCCAAATATTTCAACAAGCGAACGGCTATTATGTCCCCTCTTTTTGTGTTAAACCTTATGTGCCATAGATGGGCACAAAAACACTGGAAGCCGTCGTGCAATCATTATTTCCTATTACGCACATTTATACAGTCAAGCCAAAAATTTCAGCAAATGGGCGCCTATTATGTTTCCTTTTTCTTGTGTTAGAACTTATCTACCCTGGGGACAAAAACAATGAAAGCAGTCGTGCAATTATTCCGTGTTGTGCGCATAGTTACATAGTCATGCCAAATATTTCAACAAGCGAACGGCTATTATGTCCCCTCTTTTTATGTTAAACCTTATCTGCCATAGATGGGCACAAAAACACTGAAAGCCGCCGTGCAATTGTTATTTTCTATTATGCATATTTCCCAGTCAGAGTAAAAATTTCAGCAAATGGGCGCCTATTATGGGCCCTATTTCTTGTGTTGGAACATATCTACCCTGGGGACAAAAACAGTGGAAGCCGTCGTGCAATTATTCTGTGTTGTGCGCATAGTTATATAGTCATGCCAAATATTTCAATAAGTGAACGGCTATTATGTTCCCCTTTTTGTGTAAACCTTTTCTGCCATAGATGGCACAAAAACACTGGAAGCCGTCGTGCAAACATTATTTTCTATTACGCACGTTTACACAGTCAAGCCAAAAATTTCAGCAAATGAGCGTCTATTATGTACCCTCTTTCTTGTTGTTAGAACTTAGCCACCCTGGGGACAAACAATAGAAGCCGTCGTGCAATTATTCTGTGTTGTGCGCATAGTTATATAGTCATGCCAAATATTTCAACAAGCGAACGGCTATTATGTCCCCTCTTTTTGTGTTAAACCTTATGTGCCATAGATGGGCACAAAAACACTGGAAGCCGTCGTGCAATCATTATTTCCTATTACGCACATTTATACAGTCAAGCCAAAAATTTCAGCAAATGGGCGCCTATTATGTTTCCTTTTTCTTGTGTTAGAACTTATCTACCCTGGGGACAAAAACAATGAAAGCAGTCGTGCAATTATTCCGTGTTGTGCGCATAGTTACATAGTCATGCCAAATATTTCAACAAGCGAACGGCTATTATGTCCCCTCTTTTTATGTTAAACCTTATCTGCCATAGATGGGCACAAAAACACTGAAAGCCGCCGTGCAATTGTTATTCTCTATTATGCATACTTGCCCAGTCATGGTAAAAATTTCAGCAAATGGGCGCCTATTATGGGCCCTATTTCTTGTGTTGGAACATATCTACCCTGGGGACAAAAACAGTGGAAGCCGTCGTGCAATTATTCTGTGTTGTGCGCATAGTTATATAGTCATGCCAAATATTTCAATAAGTGAACGGCTATTATGTTCCCCCTTTTTGTGTTAAACCTTTTCTGCCATAGATGGGCACAAAAACACTGGAAGCCGTCGTGCAAACATTATTTTCTATTACGCACGTTTACACAGTCAAGCCAAAAATTTCAGCAAATGAGCGTCTATTATGTACCCTCTTTCTTGTGTTAGAACTTAGCCACCCTGGGGACAAACAATAGAAGCCGTCGTGCAATTATTCTGTGTTGTGCGCATAGTTATATAGTCATGCCAAATATTTCAACAAGCGAACGGCTATTATGTCCCCTCTTTTTGTGTTAAACCTTATGTGCCATAGATGGGCACAAAAACACTGGAAGCCGTCGTGCAATCATTATTTCCTATTACGCACATTTATACAGTCAAGCCAAAAATTTCAGCAAATGGGCGCCTATTATGTTTCCTCTTTCTTGTGTTAGAACTTATCTACCCTGGGGACAAAACCAATGAAAGCAGTCGTGCAATTATTCCGTGTTGTGCGGCATAGTACAATAGTCATGCCAAATATTTCAACGAGCGAACGGCTATTATGTCCCCTCTTTTTGTGTTAAATCTTATCTGCCATAGATGGGCACAAAAACACTGGAAGCCGTCGTGCAATCATTATTTTTTATTACGCACATTTAAACAGTCAAGCTAAAATTTCAGCAAATGGACGCCTATTATGTTCCCTCTTTCTTGTGTTAGAACTTATCTATCCTGGGGACAACAACAATCGAAGCCGCCGTGCAATTATTCTGGGCTGTGTGCATAGTCATGTCAAAAATTTCAATAAGTGAACGACTATTATGTCCCCTCCTTTTGTGTTAAACCTTATCTGCCATAGATGGGCACAAAAACACTGCAAGCCGTCGTGCAATCATTATTTTCTATTACGCACATTTATACAGTCAAGTCAAAAATTTCAGCAAATGGACGCCTATTATGTCCTCTCTTTCTTGTGTTAGAACTTATCTACCCTGGGGACAAAAACAATGGAAGCCGTCGTGCAATTATTCTGTGTTGTGCGCATAGTTACATAGTCATGCCAAATATTTCAACAAGTGAACCGCCATTATGTTCCCTCTTTTTGTGTTAAACCTTATCTGCCATAGATGGGCACAAAAACACTGAAAGCCGTCGTGCAATCATTATTTTCTATTACGCACATTTATATAGTCAAGCCAAAAATTTCAGCAAATGGACACCTATTATGTCCCCTTTTTCTTTTGTTAGAACTTATGTACCCTGGAAAAACAATGGAAGCCCCCGTGCAATTATTCTGTGTTGTACGCATAGTTACATAGTCATGCCAAATATTTCAACAAGTATACGGCTATTATGTCCCCTCTTTTTGTGTTAAACCTTATCTGCCATAGATGGGCACAAAAACACTGCAAGCCGTCGTGCAATCATTATTTCCTATTACGCACATTTATACAGTCAAGTCAAAAATTTCAGCAAATGGGCGCCTATTATGTTCTCTCTTTTTTGTGTTAGAACTTATCTACCCTGGGGACAAAAACAATGGAAACAGTCGTGCAATTATTCTGTGCTGTGTGCATAGTTACCTAATCATAGCTCAAGCCGTTCGCTTGTCGATATATATGGAAATAGGGAAGCCGTCGTCCAATCATTATTTTCTATTACGCACATTTACATAGTCAAGCTAAACATTTCAGCATATGGGCGCCGTATATCCCCTCTTTCTTGTATTGAATCTTATCCGCCTTAGGGACAAAAACTGTGGAAGCCGTCGTGCAATAGTTATTCAGCAAATGAGCGCCTATTATGTTCCCTGTTTCTTTTGTTAGAACTTATGCACCACGGAGACACAGTGAAAGCCGTCGTGCAATTATTCCGTGTTGTGCGCATAGTTACATAGTCATGCCAAAAATTTCAACAAGTGAACGACTATTATGTCCCCTTTTTTGTATTGTAAATTAAATTTCAGTAAATGGATGCAAAACTTTCGCCGCTATGGGGACAAAAACAGTGGTAGCCGTCGTGCAATCATTATTCTGTATTACGCATACTTTCAATCATGTGAAAAATTTCAGTAAATGGATGCATATTATCTCCACTCTTTCTTGTGTTAAACTTTCGCCGCTATGGGACAAAAAACAGTGGAAACCGTCGTGCAATCATTATTATCTTGTTATTTGACTGATTGGGACGTCAATGGATCCTAGTATTGTTCGAGTAATATGCAAAATTTAATATCAACGAAACAAAAATTAGTATTTTCATAACCTCAAAGAAGACAACTTCAAAATGGTTCAACTTTTAGGCATATTGGTACGATTTTGCGATATAGAACATATGAGAACATCTTGAGATGAATTACTACCTACGGGATATGACAAGTTTACACCAAGAAACAGTATTATTCGGTTATAATCTTTAACCGCACTTACCTGATGTGTTCCCTTGTAAGCGAAAGTTATAAATCCTTTACATTACGTTATACTGCACTATTGTAAGACCGGGGCGCTCACAATTGTACTCAATGTTACAAAATATCATAATAATTATCTCATATCGACGATGCAGGTTTCATTGTTAATAATAATTATTATCGGTACATCTGTGTGTACATTTGTGCGGTTTGCTCACTATGTTTCCCGGAATCGCTGCTGGTTTGCGTGAAGAACACAGGAAACTGGCAGTGTAATTTTGTCAAGCGTGGATTGATGTGCGATTAGCACACTTCTTTACTGTATTCTTTCATTTAAGTTTCTATGTAATAAAAAGAAATAGATCTTAGTACGGGTATATTCCATAATATTTTGGGTAACTTTTCCTTTTGTTTATCAATAAAACGAGAACAATGGATTCTTAGTTTCGTTAATTTACCCTCTGTTGTATTCATATTCGATGTATGTCAAAGAGTATCAAATTATAGCAGATTCGTTTTGAGTTTGCGACAATTTGAGGTAAGAACTGCTTTAGTACTATCCGTTTAGTTTTAAATGGCACATTGAATAAAATATGTTCCTTAACAAATCGAAGTGAATGAAATCGTTTTAACTAAATAACCAGCGGAGTGACTATAAACTAATCTTGTTAGTCAATGTGTGTAAGCTAAACACATTCGGATATGTTGAGATTTATTTCATCGACGATCACGTAAAAAGTGAGTTTTTTACATGATTTTCAGTGTAAATGTTGGCATTTATTAAGCCCATGCAATTCTCAGGCCAACTATTGATCCTTGAAGACTAATACTACTTGAGAATGTTATGATCTTCCTGCAAATTTTAAAGCAAATGAAATCAGCTTGTGTACAGATGATACATCAACATTAGTATGAGTTGACGATCCCGAAATGTTTCGCAGCAAACAAGTTAAAGGCCAAATCATCCAATACGGATCGTACACTGTAAAAAAAGTTGCAGTAAAATTACATGTAAAACCGTTGGTAACAAAGTTGCCTTTAGGGTAAATTTGCTTCATAAGGTAAAATTTCTACCACATCTAGTAAATTTCACATGCTGATGTGTTTTTCAAAGATTGTACTGTAAAATTCGTATGTGTAATATTTGTATGAACTCTATATTTACCGAACACTGAAGTAATTTTCATATGCATTTTTATAAAGAGAGCGAGCAACTTACCTAATTCTTTTATAGCACCTAATAGGTCATACTGAATCGCTCAACCAGGGATCAAGAATGAACACGCTTACGCGAAACCTACGATTGTTTGTGGCGTACATGATATCATTGAGCCAATAATAAGTTCGACAAACGAATAGAATTACCTACGTGTACAGATAAATAATCCAATAACCAATCACATTGCGGCGTATGAATTTCGTATTTTCCATGATATCTATGTTTTTACCCGAAAATTCAAGTAAAAACAAATAAATATAAAAGATCCTCATATTTTACATCAAAATTAATCAGTTCACTAATAAAATTACTTTCAAGTGCACTAAATACCCCAAAAAATGCAATTTACACTTTTAAGTAAATTTTGAGAGTAAATACAAAATGTACATGTTTTTTCCTGTACTTCCTTTTGAATTTTTGTTACATCTTAAAACTACATGAAAAGCTGATAAATTTTCGGAAATTCTTTTTCCATGTTAATATCCTAGAAAAAAACATGTAAAACAAAATTTACATGATTTATTGTGATAAATTCACAACGTTATTACATGTAATATTCCTGATTTACCATGGCAAAATTACTGTAATTTTTTACAGTGTAGGATGTCAATGTCAACATATCGTTCTGCAGTACGTGTATGTACCTTGATAAAAGTATGGACCAACTATTTTATTATTGCACATGTCACACTAAACAATGAAACTAAAGCGATGTTGCGGTCTATCAAACAGCGGTAGAAAACGATTTATAGTGCTCCAATGACGCATATTTTTATGTTGTCATGAAAACATATTTTTATATTGAGTAAATAACATACTTTATAAATGGCAAATCATCTTATCACAGTTTATATAGCTCTATTTAACATCTAAGTTTGTATGAGTGGTATAATTTAGGTTATGTTGCGATCTATAGGCATTGATTTGATATTCTATGTCGTTTTTTTTCTTTCTAAGAGTGATATTCATAAAAAAATGTCATTGCTTGTGAACCATTGAGTAAATTTATTCATTATATTTTGCATATTAATTCTTAATAAGTCTAGGTTTGCAGCAGCAAAGACGTAAGCATTATCATCGGCATAGATTACAAGATTATATTCATCAATTAAGCAAATCATTTATGAATAATAGTTAAAAGTGGTCCTAGAATAGAGCCCTGTGGTACTCAAGATTCTACGGAGAGCTCATATGAATGTTGATTGTTAACTACTACCATTTGCTTTCTACCATATAAGTATAACTTGAGCCAAAAATATGTTCCTCCTCTTAATCCATACCATTCTTTAATTCTTGCGTAGAAGTAAATTTTGGTTAATAAGATCAAAAGCCTTTGACAGGTCCATGAAAAGGCACATATTTTATAGATCTTGTTTAAGAAAGAGAGTAAAGCAGTGTGAGTAGATTTACCTCTAACAAAATCATGTCGCATTGGATGTATGATCTTATACATATTTTAATAAAAACTTATGTATTTGATCGAAGTTAATTTTTTTCAAATATTTTCGACAAAACACATAATATAGATATCGATCGATAATTTGAGACGTATCTACTTTCGCCTTTCTTAAAAATATGAACGATCTTAGCGGTTTTAAAGAAGAATGCCTTGCTCCATTGACCAATTAAAGAGAATAACTAAAATGTTGTTAATTAAGTGGGCACATGCTTTTCAAATATGAATATTAGTTGATTCCAAATTGCAGATAGTATACACAGTAGTATACACCAAATTAGAACTAATAGAATCGACATACATACTGTAAGAATTGGTTTTGTCTGACTACTGACATGGCACAAGCACTTGTGTCTTTAAATAGGGGTGCAAGTAGCAGAATGAGGTGAAATGACGTTTAATGGACGTCAATATGGCGTAACAGACGTAATTTACGTAAAATGACGTTGATTAAACGCCATTTTACACCACTTCGCTACCTGGGTAATCAGTTTTCATTCTGTACCATGTGATTCAAAATGATTGTCGTAAGAAAAAAACTGTTTTCCGGAAAAATTATCTATACTTATTACCAATTTAATGAGCGAAGTTAGCTACATACAAATTTCATACATTAAATGAATTTTCTTGACATTTAGCGACATTGCCGTGCGTGTTGTAGTATCTTTCGATTATTTATCTTATAATTTTTTTTCAAATCGTTTATATTTACATCTAATATCACCAACAATAGTATTTCTGAATACTGTAAGAAAATAAGGGAATTTATCTGTGCTAATAGCTCAACAAACAGGTAAAAAATCGATATTAACATTAAGTGAAATAGTTTATTACATTTTAAAATTTTGTAGGCTTATCATACACTTCAGTACAATGAGCTGTCAAAAGAAAGTTACATTTTCATCCCTATAAAGTTTCTACAGTACAGGAACTATTACCATTAGATCATGATAGGCGATTGGAATATTGTCATTGCTTTAATAACAATTTAAGGGACGATGACTTGCTAAACAAATCATTTTTCTCGGATGAAGCCTGGTTTTATCTAACAGACTATATCAATTTACAAGACTATTGTATCTGGTCTGCAGAAAATCCACACGAATTTCGAGAAACGCAATTGCATCCCGTAAAAATTAGAGTTTGGTTAGCTATGTCCAAGCAACGAATAATATTTTCTTCGAGGAAACTGTAACAGCCCAACGTTACCAACAGATGTTGGAATTGTTTATTGCAGAGTTACAAGAAAATGAGCTTGAAACAGGTTATTTTCAGCACGATAATGCTCCAGCACATACTGCTCGACAAACCTGCCAATATCTTCAACAGTTTTTTGCTGACAGGGTCGTTAGAGCACAAAGATGGCCACCAAGATTGCCTGATCTAACCGCATTAGATTACTTCATGTTCGGCTATCTAAAAAATAGGATCTATAGAAACCGCATGCATACCATAGAAGAACTGAGAGATGCAGTTTTGTCACTTAATAATTATACTAATTATATGTTATAATTTAAAGTAATAAATAAATTTAGTTAAACACCAGTTAGTACTGAATTATAAAATCATAATTTAGTAAGTTAAATTAATTACATTTAATTTTACAAGCAGAACACCATCCATAGTCGTTTATATAATGCGAGTCTCAATTAGGTTCGTTTTCCTTATATAACAGATCCGTTTGCTTTCTTGTGTTCCAACACTGACTTAGTTCAAACCTTCATTACTAACACGCGGCTTATACCTACACCCTGTTACTATCTATAGGAGCGGAATTGATAATCATTTTGAATCTCTGTGTATGTATTTTTTGTCATGTTTACCTAGATTTTATGATTACTTTTATTGTGATTTTACAGTTTCTAACTTGATAGTAAGATGTTTTAAAGTGTTTAGTGAACTTATGAATTAAATAAATAAAAGTTATTGAAATTCAAAATTTTATTTTCACGCATAGCATCCCAAATATTTACTTCATATTCTTCAAATTAAGTTCATATTTACGTACGGGTCCACTAATAAACGAATAAATAGCACACATACATGTAATATGCAGTGTATTATTTCGAGCAAAGCTAAACGGGACACGAAACAAACGATTCTTGCAGATAATTCGTCTGCTATTTCGCTTTTTTATCGCATACAATCTTGAACCGTTATAATACGCAAGCGGCATATATTCCTATATAATAGTAATCTCAATAGAAATAATGAAAAGGAAAATTTGGGTTTAAATAGTGATAAAAAAAGCATAAACATTCCACAATCCAAAGAAAATCCCAATTACTTGCAAAATATTCATTCATCAAACTATTGCTATATCTATCATCACCTGGCTCCTATTTACACGGTATTTAATAAGAATACAAACATTTACCGGATGTTCTTTCAACTACTACTTTTTCTTTAATAATCGCATAAACACAAACGCGCAACATCCTTTTTTTTGTAACTAATGATCAGTAAGTGTATAAATATTTACCTAAATAAAGGAGTATACCTATATATAATGTGCTTATATGAAATTTTGTAATTCTGCTTCCTGTATTCAAATACTTATAGTTTTCTCGAACAACAGACAAGTAATCATAACGTAATTAAGTAATTAAACAGTGGATAATACTATAATTTTTAAATAAAAGCTGCAAAAATACCGATAAATACATGTCAAGAAAATAATACAAGCATGTGTGCCTATTTTGTTCTCTTTTTTGGGGATACATAGTTTTTTTTTTATAGACGAAAATCATTTAAAAAAAACCCACCGTTTACATTGTTTCGCAACCGTTAAAACAAGAACATAGTTAGAAAGTAAAAAAAAAAAGAAAAAATTAACCTAAATATGCAAGAATGTCCCTCACATTTTACCTCTCGTATTTAAGTACATACCTTGTACATACTTAAATGTAAATCTGTCGACCTAAAAATTAGGTATTCAGTACGTCATTCGTAAATTCAGATCCAGAAAAACCGTCACACATCTACAATGCGTACGAAGTAATAATAAAGTAACAGTAAATCATACCTCGAAGAGCATGAATAGGGACACGAAATATGTATTTTAATATTGTAATTTATTGATATGATCTAAGTAAGCACCGCAAACTACTTAACAATGTTTAAGTATATAGCTCATTTTCCTTTAATGGTTCATTTTTATACAAAGAAGATGCTTAGAGTTTATGAAAATGAAAGAAAGTTAGTTTGGTGTGCAGCTATCACATATAAAAAAGCAACGTTAAGAACGCGCATTCGTAATTACATATATATTAAGGCTGAAATACTAAATAATTAAGTAAACTAAATATACTACAATATGACTGTTTTATCTCTAAAACTACACCTAAGTTTTATTATGCTATGCAATTATTGCTACTATATAGATAAGTATAATTTATTTAATAATCACAAGAGATGAAATAAAAATAGGTACCTCTAGTGAGTAATACGTATTATCATCTGGTATTATGTTATGTCTACTTCATTTGATGTTCAAGTGACATAACCTAACAATCCATATGAAGCGTTGTACTGTAGCAGAACTATTGACAATTCTTGTTTTGTTCACTTGTAACTTATCTTATAGCACTTTGCGAAGGACACACAATAATTGTAACACAAAAAAAAACACATTTATATAGGTACATGCATATAAAACAGCAACTGTAATTAAAATGGGCTATAACTGCATGTAATGACGTTTCATATTTTCATGATGAGCGCATTAGAGCGCCATTTTGATATAAGTAAATGGAACGCGCCAAAATTCAAAACGTTCTTATATTTACTTATGCTTGACATCTAACAAAAACAAGGAAAGAATATTTATTAGGATTTCTACCTAGAAGAAGAATCTACAATAAAAATAATACGTTTGTGTTTTCACTATGCGTAATTAGTTATTATATGTAGACGTGATTATTCTTTACGTTATCGCAGCTGTACACTGTAAATAACTGATGATGCGTTTGGGAAAACCGCTTACATTATCTTGATGTCTTCCGGATCATTTAAAATTTCTTTATCGGCAAGCAAATAAAAAAAAATAGACGGATTATTAGTCTCTAAGGAATCTGATGTTATAAAAGTAGGTGAAAGACATAAAATGCTGTTTTCCCAGGATAATAGAGTTTCGACTTCTATTTAAATAAATAATGAATGTAAAAGGTGGCCTCTATTTATCTTATTTTAGAAATTTTGGAAATTTATAGTCGTTCGAAGAAAAATATGTAGAAACCTTAACAGGCAAATTTAAATTTTTAACGTTTATTTTCTTGGCAACTCCATTTTGTCGAAGCATGAAATTACCTAAAATTATATGTACTAGATTGCGTACTGCGGAAGACGCTATTCATATTTCCGTTTCTTCAATTTCGTTCATTTACAAAGAGCCGTTTGCGAATGTGGAATTTTGGTGTTTTTGTGTTTGCAATTGTATATTTTGTGTTGGCCATTAATTAGTAATTATTAGGAATTATGCTGTTTTGTTCGAAATTTGAGGCGTTATAATTTTGTATGTTAAAAAGTGAAAAAGGAATATCATTTCCGCTAGAACGTCAAAGAAAAAAAAAATACCTAACCAATGAACCAAACATTTCTTTGTTGATTGAATTTTACGATTATAAAAAGACTTTTTTCTTGTTATGATTTGCAGTATGCTTCGTCAATAACTGAAAATAAGCAAGAGTAATAACCCCAATAAGCCAAATTTAAATTTCCCGCAATTATTCTTAGTAACTTCAACGTTGATACACAAAATCCCCCACCACTTTGTACTACATTGATAGTTATTTTAATGCCTTTACGTTGAATTCACTAAAAATTGTGGCGGCAAATTTAAATTTGGCTATTAGGGAAGATACAACCAACAAAAACATGGAAAAACTATCTGTCACTGCAAAATTCTAAATTTCTATTTCTAGTATTTTATTAAAAAAAAAACATCTAAACGAGTTGTAATTCCAGTTTGTATTTAATAAATCCCCTATTCTGGAGAAATATGTGTTTATTAAACAGATGTCCTAAAATTGGTAATTTACTTATCAAGAAAACCGATGAGCTTTTGGAGTTTTTAACGGTAAGTGTTAAGCAGTGTTGCCAGTTCAATATTTTATTTTGGTACCTATATCCGCTTTTGAAAATTCATTAGAAATCAGATTAGTAATAATGAAATAAATCTTGTAAATATCGACAATATTTTAACTGTGAACGAGTGTGGTACTAAGAGTAATTAACCTACAAAGAAAGGTTTTCAAAATTATAAACTAAACTTTTACAGATGGCTGAGGCAAGTCTAATATTTTATCAATGTGTACAGAGTTTAAGAAATACAGATTTTTCATTTAATTATTACCATACTTCAATAATAGATCATGTAATTAAAACCAGCAGACCTGGCAACAGTGGTGTTAGGTTCAGTGCAATAGGCATAATCGAATGATTGTATTAATCGAATTATCATTCATAATCCAAACGTCATAATCGCATTCTCGAATGATCGTCAATATGATTATGTCCACCACTAGTTAGGTTATGTTCATATATGTTTATTGTTTAGTGTTTTTTTATTATTTCGTTTTGGTGCACATATATTGCTAAGGTTTTAAAAGTTTGTTGTGATTTTGAAAGCTATTCTTAACCTCAGAGAAAGGTTTTCTATTGAAGATACTAAAAATAATTCAAAATTGTCTCGCAGTTTTTGAGTTGTTATTTACAATAAATACGTCCATAGATTGTAAAAGCAATAACAAAAATACAATACTGTAGTATTATTAATGTATTTCAAGCTTCGCGCCAACAATTTAAGTTGGTACGACATATACACTAGTAAAAGGAAAATTAAGTTGGTTCTATTGACATTGTACGTTTTAGTTTTAACCGTTTTTGTTATGTAACACTGTGGTAACACTTTTAACCATTTGTTTTAATAAAGACATTACAAATACTTCTATCAAATCAATTTAAGAACACTCTAAGTAAGCAAGAAAAGTATTATTTTTTTTTTTACAAATAAAGGCCTCAAGCTACGACGCGAATTAATTCCCTTGAGCATCAGATTCCCTAGTGACACATATTCTTCGGTGCTCGCCAAAAGTGTCTCACTACAGTCTCACTTAATGGCCCACGCACGAAGAATCGAACACCATCATTCGCCTAACCGTAATCGAATTCCGAGATCCATTTGAAGCTGTGCCGTTTCGTACTCGATCCAACTGCACGCTGAAAGAATGACAAATAGAATGTTACGGTGAACCATAGAGGTGTTGACGTGTTTGGAAGAACGAGGAAACGTTTCCGAAAAATGCCTTTGGCGTAATGATTAATTGATGTCAAATACGTAAAATATTGACTAGAATAATGTATATAGGACAATAAAAATGTCAAACAAGCAAACGGAATAAATAGAACTATATTTTCATATATTTATTTCTGTCATTAATTTAGCTGGTACGATCTTCATAATCAAAATACTTTTAGCAGGTTAGCAGTGTTATGGCAATTTCTACTAAATAAAAACATAAAAGTAGCTATTATAGAACCGCTAATTTCTAGTTTGTAATGAGTGCATGTAGGTATATTTTTTTTTGTTGAAATGTTTAAATAATAAACGATTTTTTCATGCTAACTAACATGCTTAACTTCAAGCGATTGCTATTTTGTAAGTTATTGCTACTTTTAATTTTATTATTATAGAAAAAAAAAGACTAGCAAAAGATGACATTTTATGACAATCACAGAATTAACAACCAATATTAACATTTTATCGCCAGTTTTTCATTGGCCAAAACAGTTGTGACGTCTTTAGTACCTAATTTGCAATTTATTATTTCGATTTGATTTTCTATCAAACATGAAAATTAATCTCGAATTAGGCCGCGTTTGCAAGTGATAGATTTCTAGATGTTTAGGTACCAACAGTTGCCGCCAGATGGCGAAACTTATTTCATTACCTATAATTGCTATAATACGTTGTAATTCTTTTTACCATGTGTTTGTCTTAGTAATTTATGTAAGAAGACCAACTAGATTCTACACTTAGATAACAGGGAAGTAAAAAGAACATTCACATCCTAAGAAACTTTAATTTGATGACTACATAACCTGACATCATAAACTCTTTGTCATCTGCCTGTCTTAGTTGTAAGTTAGAAATTTTCCAACCTTAAAAAGGGGTGAGAGAGGATAATTTATCTTAATTGGTTCTTAGTTTAAAGTAACTTTTTTCTGGTAAAAAAAAACAACTAACTTTTACTAAGATACTGAGTTGGAGTAATTATCTAAAATCTGACTTAAAAACGGTAAAAAGAATACAGCAATAAATCACGTTGTTTCATTCAATCATTCAACCCAACAGCAAGAATTTGAGTTTGAGAAAATTTTTCAAATTTTGATATAATACGGCTTCGTTGAATGGTATTTTTCATATAAATTTCATTTTCAAACGATAAGATCACAGTTCTCGTAAACGCCTGATCATTCTATTCTTCATACAAGTAATAATAAAATTATCTACAAAGTTGTAAAATATCAAAACTAAGTAAAACTAGCTTTTTCCTTATTTAATTGTATGATTTCTGTCAGTCATACAGAGATGTCCAAAATAAGTATTATCTTAGTGCATAATACATAATAGAAGATGTATTTATTTAGACAATATGATAGCTAATGTATAAATCTAATTGCAAGTAGAATCCCTAATAGCCAAATTTAAATTTCCCGCCACTATTTTTGGTGATTTCAACGTAAACCCATCAAAATAACTATTAATGTAGTACAAAATGATAGGTAATTTTATGTTTCAAAGTTGAAGTTACTAGGAATAATTGCGGGCAATTTAAATTTGGCTATGTGGGATCAATTTCAACAGTTCAGTGTTCATTTCTTTTTAATTAAATAACTCGAAGCATTCTTTCAAACAAAAGGGGAGTACCTTATTGGACTGAGTAAAACAGGAATTAGAATTATCAATTTATTTCTGCTTCAAGCATCCCAAGGAAATCTGTTTTACTCACCAATGCTCGTATGCTTGTTTTTCCATTTCATTCGTTTATGAGCAGATGAAAATAAATAGATTGAAGATATAGTTATATTCCACAAAAAGTTAAACACACTGAATATTCATTTTTCTCAAAAGCAACTGAAGGAATGCAACTGATTTTTTGCTGCAGTATAATAAGATAAGGACAGTAAAGAAAAAGATATTTAGAATCAAAGTGAAACAATTCCTATGTCTCTGAATATATATGCGTAAAATTATTTTACAATCTTTGTTTTCCAAAATATGATTAGGTTTAAATTTTGAAAGACCCTTTTATTAGAACATCTTTCATTTAACTCTACAGAATAACACAAGAACCGTCCAAAAATATTCATTGCTTTCTCACAGCAAGGAACATAAAGATGACTTTGACTCTTTTCCAAATAAACCTTTTCAAACATAACAAAGGTAAGGTTACAAGAGGCGATTGGGTGAGTATTTTCGAAGCTTTCAACCCCATATAAGCATATGACTTTGTAACCAAATTATTGGCCATTACTATTATTAAGTCTATACATAAAATTTTTGAATGCTTAATAGTTAGATATAAAAAAAGGTGCTGTTATTCCTAACAGTTGAGTCTTAACGGCTTTTCAGCACGTAATTCTGTTATTGTTATTAGTTTTATTGTTATTTATATCCACATTCGTCCCATTTGATCGTTTGTGGAAAATCGGAACAAAAATACAGTTATTTGCCCTACTGATGACTCGCATATTTCATTTGTATTAGTTTCAGGACAAATTAATAATGCTAATAGTAACACGCTCGTTAGAGGCAATGATCATATTATTGTATTGATGATATAATTCATTACCGGTTAAATTACGTGAGTTGAATGTAATTAAATTGCCATATTGAAATTTCTTATTTCTTTACTGGATGCGTTAACGCCTAAAGTCAGGCAACTTAAATTATATCCAGAACACCTTTTCAGTATATAAGGTTGCATATAATACTCTTTTAAATATATAATTAGAACAAATTAATCATGTTTTTTTTTTATCTGCTAAGATTTATTTTAATAAAAGAAAATAATAAAAATATTATTATATTTAAATAATGTTTTTTTTCTAATATGTCTGCTGTCATGCGCATTGTCAAAATTGACGCTATAAATTAGATGTTTGAAAATGTATCTGGAAATGGATTTTTCAGTGTCCTCTAAAGTAAGTTAATACGTAATTCTGTCTCTCATCATGATCGCATTTAATTTACTGCGAAACACGCACTTTTATCCGCTTATGCCGAACGCCGGTGCCATGTGGCGATTTTCGCGCCCAAAATTCGAATCTACTCGTAGCGCTTTTGGCGCGGCGGTTAGTTGTGAAAGAACCACATTAGTAGCCGCCATATTACCAATCCCCATGCAGCGAATGTGTCAGTGAGATGTTTAGTTTTGTAAATGTTACGTTTTTAACACTACCGAGTTCTTAATATTGTAAATAGTAATGGCTAAAGACAGTGACACCAGCGTTAACAGCAAAAGCCTCTCCCTAGACGATTCCACATCAAATAAGGTAATTATGCGTACGTACGGAGCTGTTCGCGCGTTACACGCTCTAAAAATAGACCGTTTGCTTTTAAAATCTTTCGTACGGGCTTTTTTCATATTTACAAATATAAAAATGACATAGTAAACCGCGATAGGTTTTGTATTTTAACCGATTGCGATTCGTGTGACTTTGACTTGTTACCTTAACCTGTAAATTGTAAAGTCGATTATTTGTACTTTACGCTGATAAAGCGCTTAATGCTTTAATACCACCGCAAGATTAATCTGTATCACGTTCCTTTTTTTTGTTCTAGTCTTTTGTAACGAAAGTAAAATCTCGCGTATCTGGATTTTTACCGTCATCTCTGACCAGGTGGTTCGGCAGTACAGAGAGCCAGGTTAGGTATAGGGATGAAAGTGATGAGGAGGACGATGAATCGTACGCGATTCACCCACCGGCGAAGAGAATCAAGCAGTTCAACAATTCTACCTTAAATTTCCAGTCAAATACAGCTTCGACGCCGAAACTCAGTGTCAATCATGTAGAAACAAAGCTAACGTTTCCAGAACCGATTCCCGGCCCGTCTGGCTTTAAAGCGAAGAAGAACAGCGCGCCCTCGGGAAAATCATCGTTGAATAAACAGTTATACACGGTGCACAGTGACGTTATGAACGGTGATAAATATTCGGACAGTGGGGAATCAGTGACTAGCGGGTATTCGTCGACACTTGTCGGCGGAAAAGATGTAGTGACCGAAAATAAGGGAGAAACTACGATTGATAGCGTAAACGAAGAATCCATATTCACATTTAATCGCAGTAAGTATTTGTTATTTTATCCTATATTGTGATTAAATGGGGGATATTCCTAAATTTACTTAGCTGTTTCGGCAAGCGTGAAATTATTACTATGAATTTCACCTTGAAATTTTATTAGCACCTTTTTGTGTGTTGATGTAATTTTAATAACGCACTTATTTGAGTGTGTGCGAATGTTAAAATGTAAATTAGATTGAAATTCTTTAAATGAGCCACAAAATAAGGAAAATTTACAATGCGTGATTCCTAAATTATTTTGATTTGCGTGAAACTTTTTTATAATAACTTTGTTGTATGTTTCTATAAAAACTATATGTTTTTCTTGTCATTAATGAATCAATGCTTGTTATAATTGATATGGGGTATATACCTTCATTACATGAATGGCATTTTCAAAGTGATTATTAGAGCACTAAAAATAGCCCAATTGATGTTTCGAGCTGGACCTAAATCAAGAGATATTTTTATATTTTAAACGGTGTTATTTCTGCGTTGAATGAAATTTTAGTGCCTCACAAATTGCACGGCATGTTAATTTCTTTTCTGATTGAAGTGTTTAATTTGAGATTCAATTAGTGGATAAAAAAATAATAATAGGTTTAAACAAAAATAATCAACAAATTATAAATATATTTCTAACATTTGCAAATACCATAATTGTATTTGCAAATTTGTAATTATTGTAAAATTGGTTATCAATAGTATATCAGTAAATCAATAAAATCATGTTAACATAAGTGAATGCAACTAGTCAAAAAATAACAACAGATAAAAATACTAGCCAGCAGCATTGGTAACATTAGCTTTATCAATTTCTTCCTTTGTTGTAGTAAGCCATAAACTCTCAATGGTGTAGTATTTCAAACAATTTGATAATTTTTTTTAACCAGAGCCATGAGATAAACGCTTTTCCAAAATACTGTAATCTCTTGGCTTTTTGTATTTAAATTTCTAGTTTCCTTTGTACTAAGGTTTGATTTTGCTATAAATATAAGCTCCCCAATCAATTCTTACATATCAAGTTTTAAGCGTCAAATTTTAAAATTGTCGCAATTGAATTATGCCCAAAAAGTGCAAGTAATTATCTTAATAGAAAAAGGATGATCGGTTAAGAAATTGGCTGCAAGTTTTTTATTTTATCAACTAAAAGCACCATTCTAGGACTTAAAGCCAAATGAGAGATACATGAAAATCTTCAGAGAAGGGATCTGGTCAAAGGAATGTATCAACTCACAAACAAGATGAAAATCTCTTAGAGATCATAAGGAATCATGCATTTGAAACAGCGGTTACTGCAACCCATATAACTAACTTAAGGAACCGAATTTAAAAAAAAAAACATTCAAATTTAAGAAATCGAGCAGTTGCTAGAAAAGATATTTTTTGCGTAGCAGAATAAGCACCAAAGAGTTGACTTTTCATTGTGATTTCTTCTCATAACTTAATGTTTTGGGAGAAAGTTATATTCTCTGATAAACAGATTTTTCAATTCACTTACAGTGGACGCATTGGAGTATATCAATCATTGAATTAAGGTTCCAAGAGTCTTCAAATACAAAAAACCTATAAACTATAAACGTGTGGCCGTAGATTTGTATGCAAGCACCCAGCCAAGTCTGCTGGAGAATTCAGAATAGATTTATAACGATGCATACATTACTGCCTTGGAAAACGTTTTTCTGCTGTCAGTTGAAATTATATTTCCGAATTGAAATTTTGTTTATCATAACGGTAACTAGCAGCGCAAAATTGGTTTCGGCAAAATAATATAGAGTATTTGCCGTGGCCTTTTGAAAGCCGGGACTTAAACCCAATAGATAAAGTGTGGGGTTATATTACGAAGAAAATTTACACAGTGAACACTGCGTAGGCTTTCACGGCCGGTGTAACTATAACTAACAGCTTCTTGCGGGTTTCGCCGTGTGTCAAAACTTTCGCTCGACGTTTCGCTGTTCATACTGACAGCGTCTTCAGGATAACTGAAGAAGACTGTCGGACCATGGAGAATCAGTTCAGTTATCCTGAAGAAGTTGTCAGTATGAATAGCGAAACGTCGAGCGAAAGTTTTGACACACGGCGAAACCCGCAAGAAGCTGTTAGTTATATTTACACAGTAAACTTTAAACCTGTAGCTGCCCAGGAGTTAAGAGACAAGATTGAAGAGATATGGAATGAACTTTCCCCAGATAATATTCGTGCATGTATAAATGCAATGTCTAATCGTTTGCGAAGCGTATTAACTAGCAATGGGAGCTGCTATAAAATATTAATTTAAAATTAGTTAAATACTACATTTGCATTATATTTTTTCTTGAAAATACATACATTAATAGCTTTCTGTTTAAATACATATCTTCTGGTTCAATGATTTCAATTGGTCTGAACCATTGACCTGATGTAGTTTAAAGTCAGCAATACATATATAAAACGGCATTTGAGAGAAAACAAAACTGACTTATAAAAGCCTGATTTGCAAAATTAAAATATTGAAAAACGTAGTCTAAAGAGTTGTACGTGGTTTATCAACTATTAAGAACCTGGTTTCTATATCTCAGCATGTATATATGCGCATAGTTGGATCTATAGGAACAAATGGTTGTCATTTATATGGACTTCAGCAACGTATTTGCTACTATTATAACGCAAACTATCTTATGATATAGTCCAGTGCTTCTATGTCTATATGTCTACTGCAGCCTTATTTCAGCTACCGATATCCACTATGTATAACGATTTTGAGTCGCGCAGTTTCCCGCCTCTGTCTGGTGTACCTCAGGGATCCAATGTGTGTCCACTTTTATTTATCCCTCATATAAATATTACCGGTGTATGTACCATGTGATTCAAAATGATTGTCGTAAGAAAAATACTGTTTTCCGGAAAAATTTATCTATACTTATTACCAATTTAATGAGCGAAGTTAGCTACATACAATTTTCATACATTAAATGAATTTTCTTGACATTTAGCGACATTGGCGTGCGTGTTGTAGTATCTTTCGATTATTTATCTTATAATTTTTTTCAAATCGTTTATATTTACATCTAATATCACCAACAATAGTATTTCTGAATACTGTAAGAAAATAAGGGAATTTATCTGTGGTAATAGCTCAACAAACAGGTAAAAAATCAATATTAACATTAAGTGAAATAGTTTATTACATTTTATAATTTTATAGGCTTGTCATACACTTCAGCGCAATGAGCTGTCAAAAGAAAGTTACATTTTCATCCCTATAAAGTTTCTACGGTACAGGAATTATTATCATTAGATCACGATAGGCGATTGGAATATTGTCATTGGTTTAATAACAATTTAAGGGACGATGACTTGCTAAACAAATCATTTTTCTCGGATGAAGTCTGGTTTTATCTAACATACTATATCAATTTACAAAACTATTATATCTGGTCTGCAGAAAATCCACACGAATTTCGAGAAACGCAATTGCATCCCGTAAAAGTTGGAGTTTGATTAGCTATGTCCAGGCAACGAATAATAGGGCCAATTTTCTTCGAGGAAACTGTAACAGCCCAACGTTACCAACAGATGTTGGAATTGTTTATTGCAGAGTTACAAGAAAATGAGCTTGAAGCAGGTTATTTTCAGCACGATAATGCTCCAGCACATACTGCTCGACAAACCTGCCAATATCTTCAACAGTTTTTTTGCTGACAGGTTCGTTAGAGCACAAAGATGGCCACCGAGATCGCCTGATCTAACCCCATTAGATTACTTCATGTTCGGCTATCTAAAAAATAGGATCTATAGAAACCGCATGCATACCATAGAAGAACTGAGAGATGCAGTTTTGTCACTTAATATTTATACTAATTGTATGTTATAATTTAAAGTAATAAATAAATTTAGTTAAACACCAGTTAGTACTGAATTGTAAAATCATAATTTAGTAAAGTTAAATTAATTACATTTCATTTTTACAAGCAGAAACACTAATCCATAGTCGTTTATATAATGCGAGTTCAAATATAGGTTACGTTTTCCTTATTTATGACAAATTCGTTTACTTTCTTATGTTCCAACACTGATTTAGTTCAAACCTTCATTACAAACACGCGGCATATACCTACACCCTGTTACTATATACAACGTGTGTATAAATTGTCGCAAAAGCTATATGCAGCGACATTCTTCCTTCGTTTCTGAATCTAAAATCTAAATGGTAAAATATGGTACTATGCTTCATGCGTCTTCAGGAGCCACTTGAAAGTAACATACATTTGGCAACACTGTAGTCGCATACTACCGTAATGGTAGTTACAATACTTGTCAAAATTGACAGACCAGAATTACAAATGACAAATTGGATAACACAAATGATATATAGGGAAAAGCAATAAGAAAGCTTTATTAAAACAGAATTAGTAGTTTTGATTTTTCGAACGCATCTCTTGTAATAAATTAGCGACACTATTACCTACGCATATGTTCAAATTGATATCCGTCTGTTTGTGAACACATTTGCAATCTACGAGGTATTGTCTGTGTTACTTGTTCAAGCCTTTCCGGTGTAATTTCTAATACTGCCGCGTTAATTCGTCCTATAACTTCGTCAGCGTCTTGTGGAGGTGTTGCGTAAACTTTCACCTTTATGAAACCCCAAACAAAAAAGTCTAAAGGATTTAGGTCGGGAGGCCATAAGATAGGACCACGGCGACCAATCCACCTGTTAAGGAAGTGTTCATCCAACCACTCTCTCACATTACGAGAAAAATGTGCCGGAGCTCCATCGTGCATGTAAAACATGTTACGGTGTATATTCAATGGCATCTCGTCAATAACTTGTTTTAATACATTTAAATACCCGTTGGCATCAAGTTGATTTGGCAGATAGATTGACCCAACGACACGGTGATTTATTATACCCACGCAAACATTAACTGAAAACTTTTTGGTGACCGTATTCCCGAAACACATAAGGATTTTCATCTGCCCAATGGTGAAAATTATGGGTATTGAGTACACCATTTCTGGTAAACATAGACTCGTCGGTCCACAGAACACCTCTTAAAAAGTCGCCATCTTCTTGAATCCTATTTAAGATACTATGACAAAAGTTTAAACGGTGTATGTTATCGTTTTTATAGAGCGGCTGCACCTTAGTATATGGTATGGATAAAGAAGGTTTTCACGTAGAACAAATGAACGGTCTTATTACTGCGGATATTGAATGTGGACGCCAACTGTCGAGTACTGACGGAGGGATCTTCATGTACTGAGTCTAGAATTTCCTCTTCCAGTTGTAATGTACGCCGTTGTCTAGGTCGACCAGCGTTGGCATTTCTTTTCTTAAACGAACAGTTTCACGTAGACGATGGTCTAGCCGTCGAAATACGTTTCCAGTAGGATGTCTCCGGTTTGGAAAACGTACGCGATATTCCTGTTCTGCCATGTTAGCATTTCCATTACAAAAACCGTATAACATATACATATCGGCATATTCATTAAATGTAAAAACCATTGTAAATAAACAAAACAATAATACGAGAACGATAAAAACACTGAAACAGAAAAACTAATCAAGAGAATACGAGTAATCACGAAAAAGAGCAGAGCTTGCATAAAATTGAACACTTCAGATTAATGTCAAAATTTGACAGTAATGGTTTTGATTGAAATCAAATTAGAATACAAAGTCATTGTCCTAGAATGTTGCCAAATATGTTTTTCATGAGAGGATGCTTGTGAAGAAATGTTGAAACCAGGCTCTAAAATCAAAAAGAAACTGTTTACGAAAAAACAGGAATAAGAAATCCGACAAATAACGAACACAAACACTTATTAAGGAACTAAAAAACCGAACTTCAAGAACCTCGTGAAGACTTATGAAGCATAGTACAATATTTTACCATTTAGATTTTCGATTCAGAAACGAACGAAGTATGTCGCTACGTGTAGCTTTTGCGACAATTTATACACACGTTGTATAGGAGCGGAATTGACAATCATTTTGAATCTCTGTGTATGTCTACTACTTATTTCAGTTACCGATACAGCTGTATCCACTATGTATAACGATTTTGAGTCGCGCAGTTTCCCCCCTCTGTCTGGTGTACCTCAGGGATCCAATGTGTGTCCACTTTTATTTATCCCTCATATAAATATCGCCGGTGTATGTATGTGTACAGTTTTCTTTATGTTCTGTTATAGGAGAATCAGTTGAGAGTAGGATCGGAACAGCCTTATTCAATCGCTGTTTTCACATTTACCAAACAAAATATGTAATAGCATAAGGATTGACATCTCGCAGATTTTGTCAATGTTTTTTTTTTTTCTTTTTACAGATTCCAGATTAAGAAAAGACAGATCCCTATTCGAAGACCGCGTCGCCAGTCCGCAACAACCCAACACCTCCCTGAGCACGAGGCAGCCATCCTTCAACTCGTCCGTGTTCGGCTCGCCGAATTTCGTCGATCGCACATTGGCCAGCAAGAAGATACTCAATTCGCCGTTCTACAGCGGGCGCACGGCGTACGGAGGCGCCTCGGCTTACGGACGCACCCTAGCCAGCCTCTCCGATAACCGATCGACCTTACGGAACACGGTGCAAATAAAACCCGTTAACGAAACGAAAAACAATACGACGCTTAGTAAAACGGCCAGGCGGATCCTGGACACCTCTCGAGCAGTACACCACTCCCATAACGGACGCGAAAAAGATACCTAATCCCACGAATCCGAACAACAGGAAGAAACACACGACTCCTTACGTGGTGAGAGAGAGAGCGAGTAGGGCGTTACAGGTGCCAACGGTTCCCGATTTGTTGAAGATGAAATTAAAGGAGAGGTTGCAGGAGAGCACCGTGTCAGTCAGACAGTTGGCGAATAGCTCGAAATCGGTGTTGAATAGGGAGGAGTATAAGATTAGGACAATTGAGGACGATAACAATAGTACGAAGCATACGAATAAGATTAAGAATAAGATTAGTTCGGTGAGGCAGAAGAATGAGCCGCATAGAACTGTGGAGGAGGTGAAATTGCCGGATATTCAACTGCCGATTACCACGTTGCCGAAGTTCGATTTCTCTTTGCCTCCGTTTGAGCCGATAAAAGCATCTACTACCGCTAAGAAGCTGACGGAGATCATTAAAACGGTGACTAGCGTCGAAAAAGTCGTAACGGACACTCAGAAAACCGTCGAGAGAAGTAAAACGGAAATTAAGACGCTAGAGACGTGCAAAAAGGATAACAATATTAACAAAACATGTACGAACAGGACGACGGAGAGTAAAAAATCCGAGCATTCCAAGATGACGGAGTTCAAATTTCGGATCCAGTCGTCATAGCGGAAAATTTAAAATCGATACGGGCGATTAATAACTTTATATTCTCCGAGCCGACACCCACGAATAAGACGGCCGAATCGCAGAGTAAAAAGATCAATTTGATAGTTAAAAATAACGGGGAATGCTCCAAAAAGGACTTTAAGGATGATTTATTGGCCAAGTTCAAACCTCCTCGAGATACCTGGGAGTGCTCCGTTTGCCTCATACGCAATTTGAGCGATAAAATAAATGCGTGGCGTGCGAAGCGCAACGGCCTCAAGACACGGCCAAGAAGGAGCCCCCTTCGACAGGATTCGGGGATAAATTCAAGATCGCGCAAGGCAATGGTCGTGCGCCACCTGTTTGATCGTCAATCAGGCGGATAAGAGCAAATGCGTCGCTTGCGAATCCCCAAAACCCTCTCAGGATAAGGGTAATGATAAGAGTGGAGTTGCAGGATTGCTAACGGCGGGTATGTGGGAGTGCACCGTTTGTCTGGTGCGGAATAAGGATTCAGACGCGAAATGCGTCGCCTGCACCGCCCCTAAACCGGTAGCTAACGGTCCTTTGAAACCCCCAGCACAAGGATTCGGAGATAAATTCGCCCCGCCCCTAACACGTGGCTATGCGATACGTGTTCGATCAGGAATAAGGACGATATCCCGAAATGCGTAGCGTGTCAATCGTCGCGACCCGCAACGGCGGTCAAAGCGCCATCTGTCGGTTTCGGAGACGGTTTTAAGAAGAAGGCGGACCAATGGGAGTGCGACACGTGCATGGTGAGGAATCCCAGTGACAGGACGAAGTGTCAATGCTGCGACGCGCTCAGGCCGGGCGCCGTGGCGTCGAAAGAGAAATCGAACGTGTCCCTGTTTAATTTCGGCATAGATCCCGAACGCTAAACTCACCACCAGTGGTTTTAGTTTCGGTATAAAGCCGGAGGATAATAAGAAAGACGTGGTAGCGGCGACGAGTGGTGGATTTATTCCGATGTTCGGGCAGAACGTGACTACCACTACCAATTCTGTGACTACGACGTCGGCCGCGAGCGGCCCCACTTTCACGTTCGGCATCAAACCCGCTCAGGAGAAGAGCGATTTAGCGGTTAATAAACCGATTAATAAGAAAGGGGAAACGGTACAACAAAAACCGCTGGAAGAAGCGGCTAAAATCAGTTTCGGCGCGGTCGATAGTAAAAACCAGCAGAAGAAGGATGAAAATAATAGCACTTTGAACGGTGAGAATAAATCTCCGGCGATTTTCGGGACGCAGAAAACGACTGAATCTTCCGGGAATCCCCCGGCAAATATATTCAGCAAAGATACTAATCAGACGGCCCCACTTTTCGCTTTCAACGCCGCTCCGACGCCCGCAACGGCGACCACGACTCCCACCCCCACCCAGTCGATTTTCGGCGCGAATCCCGCACAAAACACCACCGCCACCTTTAAATTCTCAACGGAAACGAACGATAAACCCGCCTTGTTCACGTCAGCGAAGCCGATCACCTTCAGTAGTAATCCAACCCCCCAAACAACGCCTATTCCCTCTCTGGGGAACCCAAACCCCCAAACCACGCCTCTTCCCTCTCTAGGGAACCCAACCGCCCAAGCCACGCCTCCCACCTTCGGTGCTCCCAACTTATTCAACGATCCTAGTAACAAACCGGCGTTCGGTGCTTCTTCCGCCAGTGTGGTGGACGGTGCTTTCGGTGCTAAAGACAGTAGTAGCAGGGTGGACGAGCACCAGCAACAGCCGCCCGCTAAAGTGCCGGCCTTTTCGTTCGGACAGGCGGCGAAAAAGGCCGACTCTACGGAGCAGCCGAAATTCGCTTTCGGAGCGGTGCAAGCCGCTGTCCGCCGCGACGGGCGGATTTAATTTCGGGACGCCCGCCGCCCAGCCCAGTTTGAACTTCAGTGCGGGATCGAACGCGGCGCCATCTGCCGGGCGGTAGCGCGGCCAACCAAACGGCGCGGGGATTTTCAAGTTCGGAACTGGGGCGAGCAGCGGGAGCGCCGCCAAGCCCGGACTTCAGTTTCGGGACGCGTCGGTGGCGCCACCTGCGGCGAATCAAGTGGGCGGCGCTTCGAGTGATCCAGCTTCGGGGATGTTTAATTTTGGATTTACCGGAGCTACGGTAATTATGATTAGTTACTACTAAAACTTTCTAACTGTCTGTACCACTTTCCATTTCGTTTATTTAAGACATTGTACGTTTTCGGGGTTCAAATAACTCACGCAGGCGATGTATTAAATAAAAAAGGTATTGATTTCTACATTTAAGTCTGAATTACATTGTGCTTTTTTTGTCTGGAAGCTTTGACAAGATTATATACTAGATCTACTCGTCGAAACCTTGGCAATGTAAATCAGGAAAATATATCCAAACAGTATCATGTACACGCCTACCAACTTATTCGTCTCCACAACCAATTTTGACTCTATAATCTACGATGTTCATGTTTTAGTAATAATAATAATAATTTATTGACACCATAAGACATGAGACACATGTATAGGTTTCGTCATATAGTTAAATTGTACAAATAAAAAATTAAAACTAAAAAATAAGAATCTATAAATATTGTAACGTTTTTCTTCAAGTTTTAAAACGTTGTCGGGGTTTTAGAAAAACACACAGGCGATATATTTAAATTCACTTATTCTATTAACACAATTACGGTATTTAAAATCTATTAAAAATGCTTATTAATTAAATCACTTAACCACTAATGTCTTTATTTATGTAAACGATTTATTTGCACCGATATTTATATTACACGTACTAATTCACTTCGCGGTCCGCACTATCCAACTCGTATCGACTGATTGCCTCCTGGCCAACCCGACGCGTTATTTATAGCTGGCGCGAACTTCCAGATTGTTCGAGACCCTTCTAGAACGTCCTTCCAGAGTCCTTCCAGAATATTCTCGAATCTTCGAGCCGGTACTGCCCTCTGTCGTTCCTCGTAGGTAGTTCTTTCTTCCGCTATGCTAGCGCCATCTAGGGACGCCTATCGGAATCGCCAGTTTCAAAAGTTGGCGCTCGTTACAATATGTGTACACATATTCGTCCAAAGTATAAAAAGCACCTTTAGATAAATATTCCTTTACAGATGTTTGAATTTTTTGATATTTTCGCATTCCTTAATCCGGACAGGTAACGCGTTAAATAATTTTAAACCTATACATTCTGGTGACTTCTTGATTACATTTAATCTAGCAAAAGGAATGCGAAAATTTTATATTAACAATGTAATTAAAATTATGGACGTGTCATCCGCATAAAAACTAAAGTTGCATCTAAGTAAGCATCTACAACAATATTCTCTACATCATTTATATAAAGTAAAAAGAGAATCGGACCGAGTACGACCCCTGCGGGACACCTAATTCATTCTTTAAACGTGTCGAGGTAATCATTTCATTGCAGCCTTCTAAATTAAAATTAACGGAAACATATTGCTCTCTATTACTAAGAAAGGAAGATAACCATTGATGCGCTGGCCCTCGAACACCAGACTCATATAATTTATTCAGCAATACTATATGATTGACGCTTTAAAGTTTACGATCAGAAAAAAATGTTAATTTTCGATTACTTACAATAATAATATGCCAATCAGCTATTCGAGATACTATTGTTTCGAACGATCGTTTGAACTCGGGCAGATGAAGCGCTTGTACATCTGCTCGATATCTCACTGCCGGCTCTTTCAAAATATTGCAAATTAACCTCTATAGTTTTTGATACATATTCTTGGATATATTAAGGCCGCTTTACAGTTCGCAATTTTTTGTATTGTGTGCAATAAAAATAGCGCATGCGTATTCAATGGATTTCGATCAGCTGTGTACAATTTTATTGGTACTGCACGGAATAGAACTTGTTCAAATATTTCACTGCACGCAATACAAACAATTGCGAACTGTAAAGCAGCCTTTAGAACACGTTCTATTCCGTACAATATCAATAAGATTGGACACAGCTGATCGAAATCCATTGAATGCGCATGCGTTATTTGTATTGCACGCAATACGAAAAATTGCGATCTGTAAAACGGCCTTTAGGAATAGATTTGAGCAATAAAAAAATGTTTTTTGAGCTCTCTAAAGCACAATCCCTGATCCCAGAAAGAATGATTAAAATAAAATAACGCTTCTATAAACACTAATAATAAAGGTAATAAATACACCAACTTGTCTTTATTTAGTCTGTACTATCAAAATATGTCATAATATACAGGTGTTCCATTTAATTTTTCACAACTTTGGTGTGTAACTTTTCTTTGAGTCACTCTGTATAACCCTTAACAAAAAAAATTGAAAATATGTTATCATTTTTTAATTTAATAATGAAATTTATAACATTATTATTTTATTTATATTTCTAGCCTGCCCCCAGTACTGGTTTCAACTTTAGCAGTGGCGCAAGCACAGATTTTAAGCCCAATTTCTTAGCCGTTGCAGCACAACCGCCTACATTTAGGTAAGCTATTCAAATTTAAATATTAATAAAATAATAGTAGTAAGTATCTCAGACATTTAAAAACATTTCTACCGAAAAAAGTTTCAATGTAGGAGTATTAGGAGTTTTCTGATACACAATTGTATTTATTCTCTCGATGAGTATTTTACATTGTGTGCGATTGCCTTCAATTAGTTGCAATTATTTGTTATTTGTGTGTGCTATGTTGATATATCCTTTTACTGTATACAGGGCAAATAAATTATTATTAGAGACCGGATTATATGCAAAGAAAAACTGGCATATGGGCATATATATGCATCGATTTTCGAGAAAATATGCATAAACAATTTATAATTAAATGTTTTTCAAAATTGTGTAAAACAAAGTTTTGTCTTTTATCAGAATACATATGTTTCGAAATAGAAAAGCTTCTTTCAACATCCACAGATGTAATTGGTGCATTTTTTAACTTTGCAGTACATTCTAAACTAAAATTAAAGTCGAAATCGTTTACTGTTTCACCCTTCCAAAATTTTCTTAACTTTCTTCAATTTCAAATACCCCGCATTTTTATTTATCACTTTTTTAAATTTATCGTATATAGAATTACCTATTGTACCCTTAACCTTCTTACATAGTATATCAAATTCATCTACTATTTCGACTGATTCCGAGAGCGACATCCCTTGCGTTTCTAGTTTACGAATGGAACTTGAAACAAAGCTATAATTTGACTTAATATGCAAAAGGTTTTGTAGCAATTCTGTTGATGTTACCATCTTTTTACAGTTATCTAGAGCAATGCAATCAGCAGTGATTTCAAGAATTACATTTTTTATCCCTTAAAAATTATCGGCGAAAAATTGCAGCCTCTAACCATGTACCCCATCTCGTAATAATCGGTTCAGGAGACAACTTAACACCGGGAAGTCGCTCCTTATAAAATTGGATTCGTAAAGGTGCTTTTAAAAATACTTTTTTGACATTGCTAATTAAATCATTAATCAAAGGGAATTGATTCCTAATGTCTTCGGCTACATGATTGAACCCATGAGCTAAACAAGTGGTATGGATAATGTTAGTATAAAAAAATTTAAAATTTTGCGCGGCTTTTATCATGTATGAATTAATTAAATTATTTAAATTTATTATTATTATTATTATGTATGGTGTAGCGTCGGACAACATTAGTAAAATTTTTTCACAAGGTATACTTTCAGGTAAAAAGTAATTTGATAAACCTTCTTGAACGAATTGGGCAATTGTCACATTATTTGTTTTTTGAAGTTCTTTACAATAAATTAAATATGATTTACCTACAATATCTTCATGAAGGATTCCTATTAACAAATGGGCAATATAACGGCCACACTTATCCGTACTTTCATCTACCATGATATAAATAAAATTATTCCCTACCAATTTGTTGAATTTCTGCTATTGTTTGCTGGTAACAAGATGTGACATTATTTTTTTCGTAAGGTACTTTCGTCAGGTATATTATGTTTGCAATACTTTGCAGAAATGATTTCAAATTAACATTGTTTAATCTTGCTAATGGTATGTTAGACGAAATTAATGCCTTACACAGATCCATATTATATTCTTCTTGTTCTGAGTTTCGTGAAGTTGATGCTACACATTGACGTATATAGATTGCTGCACACATGCGGATCGCTTTAGTTTTTCACATTTTCCAATATGTGATGGAGTTTTAGCGTATTGATCAATCAGGTATTTTCTCTCAGAAGACACCTACAACAACAATTGTCATTTTATATCAAAAGTTCAAGAATTTAAAAACAATTGTAAAGCTTTCAGTAAAATTTAACTTACCAGTTTACTGCAGGCTCGACAAAATATTTTGTCGCCATCCTTTACCAGTTCAGGATATGGCTTAATCCATAAAGAAATTTTGTTCGCTATACTCATTGTATGTACGCACAGTATTTAAAAAAGTAGCACAATTACATGCTGTTTCGCTCAAAGATATTCAATGAATGAATAGTTTATTTGGGAATTAATAATAATAAAATGTATTTACCACATCCCTTCTGCTAGGCGAAATTAAACACGTGCAGTTCTTGGAAAGATGGAAGTATTAGAGAAATCAATGTAAAAGATTTATCGTTCTGAGAATTGTCGGTTGTCGATCTACATTAGGAATTACTAGCAATTTTTACTAATAGAAAGGATAAGAAAAAGCTTAAATATGCAATATATGCAACTTTTGTAAAAATATGCATAGAAATGCCTAAATATGCAATATATGCAATCACTAATTAGCGCCTACATATAGACTATAATTAAAGATATGCAAAGAAGAAAATATAAGCACTTTGCATATAATCCGGTCTCTACTGATAACCTAATGATGACGGTAAAGTCTAAACATTACCATTCTTTTCAGTAGTGCACAGCACGATGATAAACCAACTAGAGTCACACGGAAAGCAGTCAGGAGGATACCGCGATAGTCAACTCCGTCAATTCAATGCAAAACACAGAGGAGGGGTTCACACGGAACACAGGCAGTATTCCTTGGCGCGCGTCTAAGCCGTAACATAAGAGTAGGAGCATCAACAGTAACATGTGTGCGCATGTAATTATTTTTTTTTATATATATTTTGTCTCGCATAAAATCCCTGATTTCTTCGACTGTTCTTTCACGCGCGATTTCACTACTCCCTTGTAGAATCTGCGCGTGCGTTTTTTTGACAATTACCCAAGCTTTATTCTACTATTCATCCTAAACAAAAAAAAAACAAATCGCATTAAAAATTTAACGAGAAATAACAGATGACAGTAATACGTTATGATATTGCGTACTATAATAATAATAATAGTTGGTATTTTCTCGATCAACACGCGACATTAATTATGTATATTTTTTTTTTGTAACTATTATTATTATTTACGAACAGAAACTGTTGGATGTCGTTTTGTATTAGTCAATAAATTAAGAACGTACGAGATATATGATTACTACTACTATATACAAAAAATGATTAAGATAAAATAATTATTACATTTAACATAACACCGACTGTGAAGATTCTATTGTATTTTCTACGAAATAAAAAAAAGTGTATTCGCCATTTCGAGACATGAATAGGAACCTTTGTAATATAAACGTTGTTTTTATTGAGAATTTTATATACTATATACATATATTGATATACAATGAATAGAATACACTTTTCGCGTTCTTCGTCGTGAAACGGCTTTCGGGTAATGTTCACAGTCGGTAATAACAGGTAACGGTTATACCGACCGAATATTTATATTATGATACAACATAATTAATATAACGATTGTCACTCTTGTTTAATATATATACCGTATTCGAGATGAAATTGTAGGATTTAAAGCTGTTTAGTTTTTAGATCGTCATTTCGCAGATATTGCTGAAAAGAATCTTTTTTGCATGGTTTGAGATTGTGTTGGGAAGGAAAATACTTTATCAGTGTGTGATTTTTAAATGTACTGCTTTTCAACTCCTACTACAATTTTCGAATTGGCCAAAATGAATCGATTAAAGTAGTAATGTAATGAGATGCTTTTAGTTCCGGATTCAATCGTGATGAGTGTGTTAAAGTCTTCATTTTGGGGTAGGTAACCAGATAGTATGTTATATTAGGGTTAGATTGTAATTAGGTGATGAGTCACTAGTTGAAGCTCGGTAAATCGGCATTAACTTCTAATTAAATAAAGAGGATTAATACTGTTTAATAAACATCATGTTAACATAACCTAAAATTATTTTAAAAATATAGAGTGATTATACATAAAAAATTACACAATCGGATTTTAAAATCGTTTGTAAAGGTTATTACCCGTATTAATGCTTTAAACGATTCGTAGATGAAAAAATAGAAGCATAAAGACAAACGGAATAAACACGAACCAAAGCTTGAGAGATTTAGGTTCTAACCTAACTTAATTCCCTAATAGCAAAATTTTAATTTCCCACATTTATTCTTAGTAACTTCAACCGAAAGACAACAAAGTAACTAGTAATCTAATACAAAATTACTGGTAATTTAGTGTTTCAATGATAAAGTTACTAAAAATAATTGCGGGAATTTTAAATTTTGCTACTGTCTGCGATTGCACCCAGATCATGGGCAGGCTTTTCTTTATTCTTATCACAGATCTGTATTCTCTGTATTCAACTAATGATAAAACAAAGAGATAGACATTCTAACCTATTTTTTTTTTTTTTTCAATTTCTAAAGTAAACAAAAAGTTGTTTGTCGTGAGCTTATATTTTTTACTATTTTATTACTAATTGTAGACAAAAAAAATACAAGCACAGATACACACGGAAAAACACGAACCCAAACTTGAGAAATTGCGGTTCTAATCTAACTTTTTAAGCTGCTCAAGTCTCCTATTACTTCATCTTAAGCTTATCTACAGCCATTTTGTTACTAATTATGCACAAATCAGCAATTTTTTTATTGTATTACCCCCAAATATAAGTAAAAATAAAAATTAAACAAATGCAAATACAAACTGACGGATTGGGCTTCTACTAACCTAACTTTCTATAATTTTGAAAGCTTATTTTGTGCACTAAGCTTATATACCATCATTTTGCTATTAATTGCGCCCAAACCATGCGCAGGTTTTTCTTTATTTATCACAGAATACAGATACAACTAATGATGAAACAAATACAAATAGAAATAAATGAGAGATTAATACTCTAACCTTTTTCTTTTAAATTTCGAAAGTATGCCGAAAATTGTTTTGCCGTGAACTTATGTTTTTTTTTTACTATTTTACTACTAATTGTAGACAAAAAAATACCAGCACAAATACAGACGGAATAAACACGAAGCAAAACTTGAGAGATTAAGGCTCTAACCTAACTTTTTAAACTGCTCTTTATCTTAGGCTTACCTACAACCATTTAGTTACTAATTATGCACAAACCAGCAATATTTTGTTGTATTAGCCCCAAATATAAGTAAAAAATAAAAATTAAACAAGTGCGAACGTAAACTGACGGATTGGGCTTGTACTAACCTAACTTTCTAAATTTTGAGAGCTTATTTTGTGCACTAAGCTTATATACCACCGTTTTGCTATTAATTGCGCCCAAACCATGCGCAGGTTTTTCTTTATTTATCGCAGAATACAGATACAACTAATGCTGAAACAAATACAAATATAAATAAATGAGAGATTAATACTCTAACCTTTTTTTTTTTAAATTTCGCAAGTATGCCGAAAGTTGTTTTGCCGTGAGCTTATGTTTTTTTAAACTATTTTATTACTACTTGTAGACAAAAAATATCAGAACAAATACAGACGGAATAGACACTAACAACCAAAACTTGAAAGATTGAGATTCTAACCTAACTTTTTCACGATTTCTAAACCAAATTCTATCAAATTAATTATTTTTGGCGCCAGATATTTTTTGTTTCTTTATTTTTTTACTTTTTTTTCCTAAACAAATATTATCCAATAGTAGAAAATCATTTCCACGGTGGGAAAGAAACAGTTTTCTTTGGGTTAGTATGTTAGCCTTATAAAAATTGCATAAAAAACGTTGGGTCATTACTTATAATAACCTCGTTTAAAAAATATTACTGTTTATGATAAGTTACTTGCAGTCGAAACATGTAAAACCGAATTGAAAGTGCATAGGTCTTCAAATAGAGTTGAAATTAGAAGTGGAATTGTTTCTTTGGCAATAAGTTTACTAGCAATTGAATCATGATAAAAAAGGATACCTAAAAATGGCATTGAAAGTGTGATTTTATTTTTTCTTAATAACTCTCCAGATAGGTTTGAAATGCAGTTAGTTTTTCGGCAGTATCTTAAATTATTAACATCATAATCAAAAAAAAAACTTGATCTAGAAACATTAGGTCATTTTTTTATGGTCGTTTTCAGGTGTTACAATTTAAAATACCTGCAAAGAAACATGATACAAGAAAACATGTTCAAAAAACACCAAAAGTAACGCTGAAGATGTGGTTTTATTTATTTATTTCCTTAATAACTTTGCCGATGGGATTGAAACGCATATGCAATAGTGCCTAAAAACATTAGGTCAATTTTTTATAGTCGTGCTTAAATGTTGTAGTTTAAAAAGGGGATAAAAATAACTGAAAAACACACTAAAAGTGCCACTTGAAAATGTAGCCAATAACCCTTCAGATGGAGTTGAAATGCCATTGCTTCTCCAGCATTATTTCCAAATTTACAAAACGATATCATAAAGAACTTAAGTAAATGGTGACTAAAAACATTAGGCTAGGCTTTACCGCCGTGTTGTTTAAATGCTTTGAAGTATAAAATTGGATTACTTGCTGAAGTGAAACGACTAAGAAAAGACTACAATTGAAATGTTGTATTTTCTCAATAGCTCTGGAGAGTGTGGTTGAAATGTAAGCAATTGCATTTAAACTCAATCTGAAGAATATCTGCAAGATTATAAGAGGTAATCATAGAAACATAAGCGCAAGTAATGTCTAAAACATGAAAGTCATTTTTTGTTTATAGCCGTTTTTAAGTGTTGCAGTTTAAAATGAGGTTACATTCAATCGAAACATGATAAAAGAGAACAAATGAAAAACACAGCAAAAGTAGCACTGAAAATGTGGTTTTACTTCTTTAATAGCTTTTCAGATGGGATTAAAATGTAAACGCTTTGACAATTTCTTCTAAATTAAAACGATGTCGTAAAAATTAAAAACGTTAGGTCATTTTTTTATAGTCGTGCTTAAATGTTGTAGTTTAAAAAAGGGGATAAAAATAACTGAAAAACGCAGTAAAAGTGCCAATAAAAATGTGGCTAATAACCCTTCAGATGGAGGTGAAATACTTCTCCGGCATTATCTCCAAACTTACAAAACGATATCACAAAAAAACTTAAGTAAATGGTGCCTAAAAACATTAGGCTAGGTTTTACCGCCGTGTTGTTTAAGTGCTTTGAAGTTTAACATGGGATTACATGCATTTGAAATATGCTAAAGTAAAACCACTAAGCAAAGACTACAATTGAAAATGTTGTATTTTCTCAATTACTCTCGAGAGTGTGTTGAAATGTAAGCAATTGCATTTAAACTCAATCTGAAGACTATCTCCAATATTATAAGAGATTATCATACAAACTTAAGCGCAAGTAATGTCTAAAAACATGCGGTCATTTTTTTGTTTATAGTCGTTTTTAAGTTTTGCAGTTTACAATGAGGTTACATTCAATCGAAAAATGATAAAAGAAAACAAACGAAAAACACACTAAAAGTAGCATTGTAAATGTAGTTTTATTTCCTTAACAGCTCTTCAGATTGGGGATCAAAATGCAGGTGTTCCTTTAGCAATTTCTTCTAAATTAAAACGGTATCATAAAAACTTAAGCAAAGTAGCATCTAAAAACATTAGGTCATTTTTTATAGCCGTGTTTAAATGTTACAATTTAAAATAGTATTACTTGCAATCCAAACATCATAATAAAAGATAAACTAGAAATGAGAAAAACTAAAAGTTAAAACTATTAAACATGGGGTTTCATTGCCAATAGTAATGTAATAAAATAACTCTGTAGATGGGTTTGCTTTATCAGCAATATCTCCAAACATTAAATGTTATTTGTATTTCCAGTAGATTTATATACAAAAGTTGACTGGCTGTATGTAAATTGTAAAACATTTCCCTAAATGTCTCATTTTTATCTGGAACATGGTATATATAATAAAGTTATTCGAAAACAAGGACGGATGAAACAACTATTATGTATGATTAAGTATAGAATAATGTGAATTTTGAGGTAAAATATAATAAATAATATTAACATTAAATATAAAGTAAACAAAAAAAATTGTAAGAATAATAGGTCTGATCCATAGAATGTAGATTTTTTTTTTAAAAGAAAATAAGAATGACGAATGATTGTTCTTCATTCATATTTATAATTGTATATGTATAGGTGTGATGGAAATAAATGGGTTGCGAGGTTTTTTTTTTTGTTTTGATAAGAGGATTATTAAAAGGAAAAAAATAAAAAAAAAGTTGCTATATTTATATGATACGAAAAACAAAATGGAGCCACATCGGCTGAACTACTGTGATATTCTTATGGGTCAGGCCACCACCCCCCCCGAACTCCCCTAATTATCTATTATTATTATTATTATATTAATTATTGTACATATTATGTTATTATATCCATGTGAAGTAATAGAAATGGAAGAACGCAGACAAAACTGTTACGATGTATGATGTATTTAGCAAAACGATGATGCAGTCGACTGAATAAAATAATAACGATAAATCTTTTATATACATATTCTACTTTCGTTTACCACAACAGCCGGCCCCCCCGAACTAAGTTATTCCGTTCTCTACAGATCTAGGATACGCACTCTATTTCTGATAAAATGGCTTTCTCGCTCTACTACTACGGTCGATATTGCAATTTAAAATGTTGCAGTGCAATAGATCGCAATACCCAAAGTTTCCATTTCGTTCGAGATGGCCCCTAGGTAATTTATAGCAGATATTTTGTTTTTTTTTCTTTCTTATTTCACGATGGCTTTTGTCTGTGTGGAGTTTTTATATTATTTATGAATTAATCAAGTAGGCTCACTCCTTTGTACGATCTATCGATTTTTAGGGACAAAATTATAATCTTGTACATAATATATAATATTAGTTTAGGGTACATAATTATAATAATTGCAACAACACACTATTCTATAAACATTTAATTTTTATGTTGTTATGTTGTTATTATTAATATTGTATAATGTGCTGAGTTGAGAGTGGTAATATTTTATATGCCCGATCCTATATAAAATTCTTTACGATGATAAGAATAATTTAATTCTGTAATTTATACCGTAATTTTAATAAAAATAAATTAATTAAATAAAAAAAAAAAATAATAATATTGTGTTGTTAATCGCGAAATAAATTTTATAAACGTGACACTAAAAAAAAAGTATGGTAAAAAAAGGAGTTAGTCTGCTTACGCATCCCCACTTAGATGTAAATACTATTAAATATTTGTAATTACTATAAACGAAACTGCTGAGAATTTCAAATCGCACTCAACTAGTCGTCGATCAAATCATATTTTTATGTTGTCTTTTCCTTCGAACATTTTAAAGTTGAAAAAAAAAAAAAATTCAAGAAAGCGAATAAATGGAAAAGAATATAATGAAGGAAATTTGAAATTTTCAGTAACACCTTTTATTATCAATTTTTCTTTGTGACTTACTTTTATTTTACCATTTACCACATCCTGTGAAATATTTTGTTTTGTTTTATCAGTAAATAGAATGAGATGCTAGATTCCCCTAGTCCATCGAAAAACAAATCATTTCTTTTTTTTATATATATTATTGTATACATACAAATCCGATGTCTTTTCCGAGTTAACAATTGTTTTTATTTAAATTTTATAAGTCTCATTTGCAAATATATATATTATATAATCCATTATATACAGACTCTTTTATCTTTTTCAGATTTTTCATTCCTCTTATTTACTTATTATTTAAAACAAAAACCGTGGTTTTTTTTCCTTCTAAAAAGTTGTACATACTCAATAATTATATAAATGAGACAAAAAAAATAATGATAATAAAACAGATTTTTTTTTTCGAATTAAACATTTTGTTAATTTGTTATGGTTAAGTTAAATAAAAGTAAATAATAAGTAAATATTTGAAGGTGTTTTATTTGTGTAGTATAGCCTCTGATAAGACTGAATAAGTAAGTGTTCTGGATCGTATAAAATAATAACATAATTGTGTTGAGAGTATTTACTAAAAAAATGGATTGATTCTTATTGGTCCAAGCTAGTACATGAATATGCTACGTCACAAACTAGTATCCGACCAAAAAATATAGCACATTAAGGATTATCAAATGTTACAAATTACACTAGGTACACTACCGGCTATTGAAGTTAGGACAACTAGTATAATTTAAAAAAAAAATCATTTTTTTTCAATATTTAATACTTTTAACATTATTGTAAAAATTTCTACAATAAAGTAAGCATAACAACCAAGTACTGTGAGATTCAAAATGATTGTCGTGGTAAAAAAACTTTTTTCCGGAATAAAATTATCTATACTTATTACCGATTTAATGAGTGAAGTTAGTTACATACAAATTTCAAACATTTCTACAATAAAGTAAGCATAACAACAAAGTACTGTGAGATTCAAAAGGATTGTCGTAGTAAAAAAAACTGTTTTCCGGAAAAAAATTATCTATACTTATTACCGATTTAATGAGTGAAGTTAGCTACATACAAATTTCATACGATAAATCAATTTTTTGACATTGGCGCTCATGTTGTAATGTTCCTTCGTTTATTTTTCTTATTTTCTAAACACTAACTTAGTTCAAACTCTCATGACAAAAACACGGCATATACCTACACCCTACTACTATCTATAGGAGCGGAATTGACAATCTTTTTGAATCTCACCGTATTTAAGACGGAAATCATCATTAGAATAAGGCTACTAAACAGAAAATTTAGTTTATTCTAATAGCAGGTAATAAAACCATTACAAACGATATTTAAAGGAACGCCGACAAGTATGTTTACAATAAAGCGGTGGATTGACAGGGTTGTAAAATTTCACGTGGGTGTCTCCTAAAGGTCTCCCACTAGAGCAGGGAATAATCGATATCGTACTTGTCGTGAATTATTCTATTAGTAAACCAGTTGTTCAATTGCGGTGTTTGTGAAAATAGTATTTAAAAAATGCTGAAATGAAAAAGCTGCTGGTTATTGTTACATTACACGAGGAAGAACATTCTGTGCGTGTGATAGCAGAAAAATTAGGAGTGACAGAATCTGCAGTCCATTACACTATTCGTCGCTACCGAAACACCGGAATCGTCCAAGTCCGTCAAAGATGACAACCCTCGCGCAAAATTTATTGTGCATACAGTGCCACCTGGTGGTTTGGATCTCTCAACAAATCGTGACGTCAAATATATAAACAAATTGGAATTAGTGTGCTCCGCCTGGTCCCTTGTTTGTGCAATCACGGCTACTTGCTATCAAATAGAATTTTTGTCGTTTTAAAATTTTCTTCGCCGATTGATAGCGAATCTTGATTATGTCAACGCAATGGCATTAAAATAACTATCATTATAACACAAAATAGTAGGTAATTTTATGTTTCAACGTTGAAGTTACTAAGAATAATTGCGGGCAATTTAAATTTGGCTATGTGGGGTGTAATTTACGCATCATTTTCTATCATGTTCATTATCACATTGAGAACCAGTCTTACTTTGTAACAACCCCAAACATCAATAATCATAATAATATCGAAAGCTATTTAGTTATGTATTGTTTCCCTAATTAGTAAAAGAAAAATTTATTAGTTTAAAGTATTTGTAAGTAAATGGTAAAATAATAATCAAGAAAACCTAACGAAATTTATTTATTTTACAATTGAGAATAGTTATAAAATACATCACGAAATATTAAAGCCGCAGATTTGCTTACAACTAATCATATTTACATCATTCGTATGAATTTAATAAATAATGTAAAATAAACGAAGGAAAAAATATTTATTATATATATTAGTGATAGAAATATAAATACAAGAACTGATATTTTAAATTATAAAAGAATAATAAACACTAAAATTAATCATCAGCTAAAAGAAAAATCATTATCGCAGGACTTGTTACCAATAATAATTACTTAATAAAATTCTTCCCAGAAGTCATGTATTATCGTACCATGAAGTATAATTTTTGATTCTTATTCAGTTGGAATGGCATGTCGACATATATTTAATCAATGATGTGCTCGAATGTTGCCAATCGTTTCTCTTCGGACCTTCTGGCTCGTCTTGGATTTTTGGTGCCTCGGCCGGCCTCGAGAACTTCGGACACCTTCTTCTTGCCCACTCCTAGGACAAACATTTTGGAGCGAGCCCCTTTGTTTCACTGTGCGCGGGACGCTAATATGTTAATCGACAATATTTTTAATTAAATTTCAATTTATCTGGCTTTACTAGCTCACAGACTACCATTTAATTTAAAAATTTACTTTTATCACTTTCTTTTCCCTCTATCATCATAATATTTTGTTACTTCTTGCACGTTATGTTACTGTCTTTTGTATATTGGAATGTATCACACTTTGTATTGTCCTCTTGGATTTTTTTTATATCTGTTGGGCGAAAATATATGCATTATTATTATTATTATTATTATTATCTTGTTAGTTCCTTTACATCATCCGATTTAAATGTAACAATCCTCGACAATACCACTTACACACTTACTTATTGGTTAAAAAAAACATCATAAGTTACTTTACCTGTGAATTGCTTTTTATAATAATTGTAAATACTTAATACTATACCTCGGCTTCCAAGGGAAATAGTTTCTGCTTCTTCAGAGTTAAAACCTCCATATAAATCGCAGTTTGACTCAATTCCTTTATAGGTTATATTTATAATATTTACCCTAAAACACTACTAAACGTTCTCAGGCAAATATCTTTCAAAAGAGCTGTGATGGTATAAACTGAACAACATAAAAAAAAAATATATAACGAAAAATACGAATGACGGAAGTAAACGACGCCGCTCGACACGGCGAAAAAATATAAACAAACAAGATGGCGCAACAACACTATGTTTGTTGGACGGCCTATAATATCTCTTTATTCGAGACGATATTCGATGTTTGCGCTGATCCCATTCGATTTGGCGAAGCCTCTAACTAATTACCATTCAATTACATATGTATGAATTTATGATTAATTCACATCCATTTTTTTTGGGCGATCGTCGATAAAAACCGCAAGTGTCGCTCTTTAAAGATTCCATGTTATATAATAACCCTAATAGCCAAATTTAAATTTCCCGCCACCATTTTTAGTGACTTCAACGTAAACCAATTAAAATAACTATTAATGTAGTACAAAATGGTAAGTATTTTATGTTTCAAAGTTGAAGTTACTAAGAATAATTGCGGGTAATTTAAATTTGGCTATATGGGAAGAAATAAAATATGCTATGATGGATATAAACATTTCTTTTAAATTATAAAAGGTACGTAGATTAAAATCGGTAAAAAAGAAAGGAAAATGAAGCCCGTTTAGATTAAAAAGTTTTTAATGTTACTTTTGTTGGAACATTTTATGATTTTATAAGACTATATATAACAGTGACATGCACGCAAATACACGAAGACAACTATACAACTCAACGTCTCTGCCGAACTAAACAGTGTGTGCTAAAGGAAAGCATAAAATACATGTTTCGTGTTGTGTGTTCCTCTCTCTCTCTCTCTCTCTCCCATTTTCTTCCCGTTTCGATCACCGATGACGACGAAAAATATGACGACAGGTTCCCTCCACTCATCTCTCGTACTTTTCACAACGGATTCTCTCACTTCGTTAATTATAATAATTAATAACATTTACATGTACACAATTCAATAATTAATTATCTCTCTTAATAAAGACAACAATAATGACGTTTTTCATTTATGTGGAAAAAAGGAAAAAAATAAATTTTACAACGAAATTTCACTTCAATATTATATTAACAATGGCTCAATAGTCTTAAGACGTGAAGAGAGTGCAATTAATATGACAAGAATTGACTATAATTGAGGATTTTTTCAACCACGCATTGTCAGTAATAAAACAACAGTAAAAAAATCCTTGAAAACGGGACTTTGTAATAACAATCTCCGAGTATAAGGTGTTGATCTTATAAAATACAGACTCCACAAATATTCCCACATGGCAAAATTTAAATTTCCCGCAATTATTCTTAGTAACTTCAACGTTGAAACATAAAATTACCTACTATTTTGTACTACACCCACAGTTATTTTAATCTCTCTACGTTGAATTTACTGAAAATTGTGGCGGGAAATTTAAATTTGGCTATTAGGGTTATCACATGTTTTGATTTTCCATATATATCTTAAATATAACAAAATTTAAACTTCCCACATAATTTATTTCAGGAATTTATATCGATATTAATTTCGGTATCTATTTTATTAAAATGCCATTATAATACCGGTATTTTGTATTAATGTAGTGTAAATCTATTGATACCTGGTATTAAATCCTGATTTATTTTAATTACTTTAATGTTCAAGCATACTTGGAAGTCTACATTACTTGAATAGTTATTTTAGTGTTTTTATGTTGACGTGACTGCTAAAAGTAATTGCGGGAAATTTATATTTTATTAAGCTTCCTTCATACATGTAGATAAAAAGATTTTCAAAGCGATTTTTAGTTAGAAAGACGCTTAATTTAAATAAATAATAATGAACTACTAAGAAATATTAAATTGCATTAGATTGCATATGTTTCCCTTTAATGCCAATGTCAAACGATTAATATCTGTTCTAAAGAAAATAAAGTACCTAAGATAATAATAGAAAAATAACAAAATTAATCTCTTTGTACTAATTGAGCTTTTCCACTGAAGCATATCCATATTATACAAGGATAATATTTCGAATTATTTTTGTATGTGAAACTATTTGCGAAAACAAAAGCGCCTTCTTTTATTTTCTCTCTAAGGATATGGAATTGGCTTAGATGATGTTATCAACGCCTTCTTCAATGTACATCTTCGTGTTGCTATTAAATCCTTCAACAAAAGGGAGGGAATCTCAGTAATCAAATTCAAAGATTGACAAATGTAAGAAAAAACAGCGGTTTTTAAAACAATAGTTAAACAAAACTTTAAAATGTAGTCCTCCTTAAAACAGTATTTATGTTTTATATGCAAATAGGACCAAAATATGACAGAAACATATATAGAAAAGCCAAAAATTGTTTAGTTGAGTAAAGTCTAAACTTTTTAACCCATTTTTTGAGCTTGCTATATAATTACTTCAACTAAAAGACTGTTTTTTTTTGTCAAAAAATGTGCGTTTAGTAAGTATAAGAATTATAAATTGTTGCTCTAATTGACTGGTTTATTCATCCTACAATTTTTTTTTTTTAAAATGTATAATTTTATTTTTCTTTCTTTCTACTACTTCATACATTTCCTATAATTGTTGGATGATTTCTACTGGAATGTATAGATATTCAAATGCAATACAAATATTCATTTCATTTTTATTTATTAAAAAAATCTATAAAAGCCTACACGTTTCGAATCGAAACTGGACATCTTCAGGCTGTTATAACGTCAAACAAAAAAACAAATTAAAATATTGTCATTAAATGAAAATAAACTGCAGAGAGATGTCATTAAATATAAAATTACTGATGTTTTCAAGTTAATTTCCATATCCATTCCTCTGTTTGAAATTGATAACAAGTAATTTTATATTTAATGACATTTCTCTCCAGTTTATATATTATTTAATGACAATAATTTAATTTGTTTTTTCGTTTGATGTTATAAGAATCTGAAGATGGCTAGTTTCGGTCGAAACATGTAGCCTTTTATAGATTTTAATAAATAAGAAGGGAATCAACAATATTTCTTTTGCAGTTAACTCTCCTAAAATTCTTTGAAATCCTGATTACCTTTTTCAAATGATATGTTATTATTAAAAATATTAGCACATTTTTTAAATAATATTGCTGCTAAAGGATTTTACTCAAAAAAAAGAAAACAATTTTTAGTTTTAGAGTGAAGTAGTTCATATCATAGTTAGGTTACATAATTCCTCAACTTAGGAATTTTCGGCCAAATTTAAATTATTCAAAACAGTGTAAACTTAAACTTGGTATTTTATAAATGTTTTTTTTTTAAATCACAACGTAATTTGTATAACATCGACATAATGCAAAGAAAAAAAAATTAAATGAAAAACATAAAAATAATAAATAAATGCAGATCCAGTGTAGCCAAAATTTTAAATATTCTGAATATGCTAAACAGACAAAAAGATTGCTTTAATATATTAATTTTTTAGGTTAAAAATAACAGGTGTTACAAAATAAAAAGTATTTTATTGCCAACTTTGATATTAATATTAATTATCAATTTCGATAAAAAAATGTCTTCTCTTCAATTCGTTTTTTCTATTATTTATTTTTTTTGACTTGATTTTTACAGTTTATAACTTCATTATTGTATTTACGACAAAAACTATTTCCAATAAATTTGTATAGGAAACTTAATGGTCTATAGAAAAAAAATGCTGCATTTTAGCACAAAAGCAAAACACAAAAAAAAAACAAAAGTAAAATAAAAATAATTACCAAGCAGTTTGGAATTAATTTTTTTGTAAAATTTGTGTATTTTTTGGAAACAGTCTCATGGAAACCCATTTTTTTTTGTGTTGGTTTTGTTAATTATACAAAAATTGACAAAACTGAGTATTAATTAAATTTAAAAATTTTATTTCAGTGGAGGTATTATAACAAAAAAAAAATAAAAAATGTTTTAAAATTAATAAAATGTAATTGTCCTTTCTAATCACTTTTAATTTGAAATAATTACGTTTCGACGTGACGCCATCATCAGGTATATTTGTCAGAACTAAAATAAAAATGAAAAAAATCAAAAATTGATTGAATGTTGAGGTAATGATAAATAGTAAAATATATAATTTATGGAGAGAAAGAGATAAGTGTAAATTGTGGAAAATGTCATTCTCCACCGATCTTTTACAGTTCTCTCTCTCTTCGTTAATTATATATTTTACTATTTATCATTACCTCAATATTCAATCAATTTTTGCCTTTTTTTTACTTTTGATAAATATACCTGATGATGGTGTCACGCCGAAACAGGTCGTGATTATTTCAAATTAAACGTGAATGGAAAGAACAGTTACATTTTATTAATTTCATTTTCTACATCATTCAAACATGATTTATACAATTATCAATACATGTTTTATTGGAAGAAATATTTAAAAAATAAATACGTATTTGAAATTTTATAGAAATAGAATAGAAAAAGATATGGTGAATTTTGGCTAAAGATTTTTGAGTTTTAAATATTCGCTTATAACTTACTTCTGCATTGAGTTTTTTTTTGCTGCTGATGTTTCCTACTTGGAACAGATAATTATTTAGATCTAAATAAATAACTTTTATTTTTTTAGCGAAAAATCGATTCTCTACAAAATATTTCTTTGAAAATGTTATTTTTTTTCTATAATTTTCCAGATCTAAAGGAAAACCTTTTTGCATCACTTTTTTTCAATATGACGGCTTGAGGGGAGAGCTACTGTTGAAGGACATTCGGTTTTAGACTTCACCCACACCACACTATAAAAAATGTAAATCCCTCTTTTAAAACTCATAAGTATCGTTCTTTATATTATATATTTTCCTTTATATATCTAGAAGAAGTGAATAATCTTGATAATTCAATATAAATTTATTCAGTTTTTTTTTCCAGTAATCGTATAATGCACATAACACATATATAAACGTAATAAATTAATAAATAAAGCTAAATTATAAATTATTCGTAACAAAATTTGGATCTAACACGATCATTAATTAGTTCACTATCAGATAATAGGCAAAGAAAATATTGGATCCTTAACTATGCAGTATCATCATTATAATAGATATTTATTTATATGGTGCTGTCGATTCACTAATTAACGGTTCATTATATGTATATGTAGAGTTCATTTGTACTTTTTGTTTTATTTCTCAAAACATCAATCTCCCTTCTAGAAAAAAAAAAAAAGTTCACACCATACTCGTAAAGTAGATTAAAATTATTTTATTTTGAACCATCTCTTTTTCATATATATATATATATAAATACACATTTTGTTTTCCTTTAATTCTAAAACAATTAAAAAGTAGTAGAAAATATTTACAATAACAGAACAATTTAGTGATAATAATAATAATAATTATAATTGTTATTCATTATACGTTAATAGCACTAGTAAGGTAGGTAGTAAATAGTATATAATAAAGATGAAGAATTGTTTTTTTTTTTATTTTTACTCGCTTTCTCTTTCACTCTTACACTCGCACACTCTCTCTCAAGTAGCAAACGAAAATGTACATCTAAGGTCTCTCTCTTTTGCAGTGTGTCTGTCTTGTGTAGATGGGTAAAGAAACTATGTCTAGAAATATTCTTTTTTTTTTTCCTTCTAATTCTAAAACATAAAACCATTATAATACAAATTCAAAGTCATCTTTTCTTCTCTTTTCCGTATATTCTTTTCAGTTTTTTTTTTTTAATAACCCCTACCTAGATCGGGAGGAGATAGTCTTTGAACATTATCTAAATTAAATTAAAATGCCAATAATAGGCCCTATTTAGTTCTCGCTAGCGCGGACTTTTCTCTTTGCCTCTCTCACTATCTGTGTTCCTTCTCTCTAATTTATGTATTCTTTTTTTTTTTTTTAAGATTTTTATTTTGTGTAATTATTTTTCGAAAACAACGTAGATGCGGGAGTTTCGGTTCTCTTTTTATATGATGAAAATTAATTTAGGTATCCGTAAAGTACTTCTCTCTTTCTCTTTTCTTCACTTAAATAAAAACGTTTAGCCATCATCATTAACACTAAGATCCTGCGGAAACACTTTTGTCACTAAGTATCGTCGGACATGAACGAGTTCTGGGACTTTAATTCTTCCAGCATTTTTATCTGTTGACGAAGAAAGAGTATCCTGAGAAAAAAAAAAGAAGAGGAGATGGATTGTTGCCAATTATTCTAAGAAATGATTTGCTATTGCGTGTGTCAAGAATTACGCACCATATAGATTTTTCATTGTTATTTTATAAACACTAAATTTTCAGTGGTCAAGTAGGCCGTGGAAATGGTAAAAATTTCGCACGGAATGGCTCCAAATGGAAGCGCTCTTTTGAGTCTGGGGTGTTTATTGGGGATTGGAGAACTTTATCGGAACAGAATAGGCGTATTTTGGAATATCTGGAAGCTTTTGAGAACACGCGATGATTTTTTAGACGTTTGGCACCTGAAAATGTACTGTTTTCCACGCCGCTGTCACGAAGCGAAAACCGGATGTTTGTTGGCAACATCAAATAAAATTTTAGATTGAGTTGTTTAAAAATTTTCAATCGCAAAATTTTAAAACAAGTATGGGCAACCTTTGACATGTTGTGGGCCAAACTTTAGTGTGCAAATACGTTCGCGGGCCGCGTTTAAAAGTAGTGTTCATAATTTTTAGCGATAGATATCAGACATGAAATATAATACGACAATGTTATTATAATGCAATTTATTAAAATAAGAAAATGAAATGTAAAAAATAGGTACAACATTATAATTAAATCGTGAAATTTGGAATTATTACAAACTACGAAAGTTAAATAGCGACAACGAAATCAATGAGACTCTCGAGCTTGAATTTGGGAAACTAATCCATCGATGTTTGGATGAATTCTACTGATACAAAACGTAAAGAATTTTCCAAATTATCGTCAGTCGGCCTTGTACGGTGTTTTGATTTATTAACTTTCATCGTTGAAAAGAACTGCTCGCATTTATAAGTACTGCCAAACGCACAAATCAATCTTCTTGCGAATTTTCTAAGTTCCGGAAAATGGTCTTCTTCGAAGTATTTTTTGTAGAAATCGCACAACTCCACGTCTTCAAATTTAGATTTTAGGAGTGAGTTTTCTCGAAGCTCGATTAACTCCATTTGCAAGTGTATTGGAGCATTTTGTCCATTACTTTTTATTGGAGTAGCTAATAAATTTAAACTGTCTTCCATGTTTTTAAAATCGCTACATCTGTTCGAAAATTGCTCCGACAGTAACTTGAGTTCTTCAGCATATTGAGCATAAGCAGTATTTTCATACGCAGAGAGCGTGGTGAAATGGTAACTGTTACCAGACAGCAACTGTGCCTCCCACAAGCGAATTTTGTTTTGAAACGCTTTCAAATGGCTGTACAAATCATTTACTAACTGTCCTTGTTTTTGAAGTTTCAAATTTAAATTATTCAAATGGCCTGTAAGGTCGACCAGAAATGCTAAGTCACATATCCATTTTGGGTCACTCAATTCAGATAGTGGTTTATCTTTTATTTGCATATAATCTGCTATCTCATTTCTAAGCTCGTAAAACCGTTTCAGCATTTTTCCTTTGCTTAACCATCTGACTTCACAATAATATGTTACGTCGTCATATTCGGCTGATATTTCATCCAAAAACGTCTTGAACTGACGATAGTTAAGCCCTCGGGGTCGAATAAAATTGATAGTTTTTACTACCACATTCATAACATTCTGGAGTCGAATGGACTTAGACACAAGTTCTGTTGGTGATAATGCAATGAAGGACTATCAAATCATCTTTTTGCACATTCAATTCAGTTGCTTTTTCATACAAAATTCCGATGAAACCTTTACGTAAGCCGACCATAGAAGGTGCACCATATGTGCATACACCAACTAATTTTGATCATGGCAAACCAAACTTGTGATACTTTTCAACTTCATTAAAAATGTCCTCTCTCTGTAGTGGTTCTTTAGCGGCTGTAAAGCTAGCAATTCCTCATAACAGTGAACTCTTTATCAACACCTCGAATAAATATAGCCAGTTGAGCTGTGTCAGACAAATCGGTGCTCGTCTAATGCTATGGAAAATGATTCAAAACCAGCATACGGTAAGTCAAAGTTATTTTTATATCATTAGCCATCATTTCTATACGTCGGGCAACAGTTCGTCTTGACACACTAATTTTTTAAAATTCATTTTTCTTTTCAGGACACAAAACACTGCAAACTTCTAACATACACTCCTTGATAAATTCTCCTTCGGCAAATCGTTTTAATTTAAGATAAAAAAGAATTCTTCAGGCCATTTTTCTTGAAACTGGCGACCCTCTGCATCTACTTTTAACATGATATATCACACTTGATATTTTATTTAATCAGTTCTTAAAATATCTGATTTTCTATTTGCAATTTCGCAGTATTTTAAGATGGCTATGGTTGGTGGTGGATAAACAAATACAAGTTTTCAACAAGGCAGCAAAACATGCTTTTATATTAAAATGTTGTTGTTACAAACAACAATTCCAACAAACTAAATTAAAGATACCATTAATAGCATTACTGATAGCTATAATTAAAAAGGTTTATCCCATAAACATTCATCATGTATTAAAAAGTTGAAATTAATAATGGTTAGACCTAAAATACGCTTTTTTCTAAAATTCTTATATATTTAAACAAAATTTTTACTATATATGCTAAAAAAAAATGCGTATACATTATAAATTATGGCATGTATTCGAATCGTCCACCGTTCAGTATATCACTCATATATACCATCTTAAAATACTGTGGAATTGCAAAAAAAGTGAAATAATTTAGAAACTGTTTTAATTAGCTAAGTAACAGGAGCAAGTGGGATCATAACACCATCTTGAACTTGAATAGAAATGCCATCAAATGGTACACTGATGGCTCCAAACGGCAGAAGGAACTGGAATAGGATATATGGGCCTAGAACTACATATTTTCGAAGCTTGGGAAAATACCCAAGTATATTTCAGGCGGAAATACACGCTATTGGAAGATGTGTTCAGTTCATTATGGATAGGAACTATCGGAAGCAGGAGATTATCATCGTGTCTGATAGTCAAGCAGCCATCAAGGCGCTGAACTCATATGAAATCAGCTCCAAGATGTCTGGAATGCTAGGGAAAACTAAATGAGCTAGGCAAAGAAAATAAGTAACCCTCTGTGGGTTCTGGTCACACAGGAGTGGAAGGAAACGAAATAACGGATAACCTCGCAAAAAAAAAGGGGCTGGAATGCCTTTTGTAGGGCCTGAACCCTTTTGCGGGTTAAGTAGCAGTACAATACTGAAGAAACTAAAAATGGAAATGGAGCAGAGAAAATCCAGTTACTGGGAAAATCTCCAGGAATGAGGCAAAGTAAATTCTTCTGGGACTTATAACCAGAAGAGGTTTACAGAATGCGTCAACCTGAGTAAGAACAATGTTCGCATATTAACAGAATACTTTCAGGCCATTGTAGACTGAAAGGACACCTGAGTAAGCTGGATTGGAAAAGATCCTGAATGCAGATTTTGTGGGAACAGGATGAAACATCCCATCCACCTCCTCTCAAACTGTCGTAGCACTTGTGCAACTTGAGGGCATTGCACCTGGGAGCATGTGAAATCGAAGAGGGAGACTTACCTAGACTGGGGCCCTCTGACATCCTACACTTTTTAAAAGGAATAGGATTGGAAGTCCAGCTGTAAAGCAGCAAGAATAGGGGACACAATAGATCTTTTAGGTCGCAGTGTAACACCATCCTTCTACTTACATACATACTACATACATGCATGGACAAAAAGCCGAGAGAGTGCTGAAAATTTCGCACGGAATAGGCTCCAAAAGGAAGCGCCCTTTCCAGTCGGAGGTGTTTATTTGGGATTGCAGAACGTTATCAGAACAGAATAGGCGTATTTTGGATTAGCTGGAAGCTTTGGAGGACACGCGGTGATTTTTTAAATGTTTGGCAACACAAAATATACTGTGTGATTCACGTCAAATATACTTTTCCTTCGATATGTCTAAAAAATCTATATGATGCATATTTATTGACACACGCAGTACTTATATACGTTCGAAGTCGAAACAAAACGGACGCGTCAACACAGCGAAATAAATCAAAACATCTTACCTTTGCTCTTGTAAGGTAGCTTGGATTTCGGTGAGCCGTACCAACGATCTAGCGGTCTTCAGTTCTGCCGAGACCTTCGAACACTGTATGCTACCCACGATCTGCGCTTCCTCTGACAACTTTTGCGCCTGCGACCGAGAACAGAAGAGAAACAAATGTAAATATTAGTGCTCCGGACGTCGTTTTATAGACATTACTTGTTTCTCGAGGATGTCGGCGGGCCAGCCTTTCACGTGATTGGTGAGATCTTCCCTGACGTGGTTGGCCAGCGACGGCGTTATCGTCGGCCCTTGTGCCCTGAGCGCGTGCAGCGAACTCGAAACGCCCGACGCGATCGTGGATAGACTGTTGCCCGACGGACTCGTCGACGGCAGCGCCACTGCATGGAGGAATCGTTCGATAAATTAAGAGCGTAAGTGTTGTATTTTATGCGAGAGAAAATCTCCGAAAAAAGCCTAGCGCTACCATAAATCGGTGGCAATAATTTTAGCTTTATAGCATGTGTAGAATTAATCAAAAATACATCATTATAAAGTCCGTTTTCACAATTAAAGTGCATAAAACCTATATAAATTTTAAATTTTAACGTGTTATCCAATTTTCATTTTGCGCAATGTCTTAACTATTCTATTTTATATAATGTTTTTAAACTTTTAAATTGTAAGAAAACTTTACTATTGAGTGACGTAGCTTTTGATTTCTAATTGGCATATTACACCTGAAGATGGCCAAGGCCGAAACCGGTTGTTAATAATATTAAATAAAGGGATTGGATAGAACTCTTTTACTGGTTTTCTCGAATACCAAGTATCATAATTCCACCAATCCAGAACTTACAGTAACTTAAAAATTTATTTACTTTTATTTATTCCACATTCAAAAAATGTTTATGCAACTGAGCAGGATGTGCGTTTATCTTGTAAATAACGGATATTTTTGTATTGATTAGCAAGCAAAATCAGGACTGACATATGAACAAAATATGAAATTTGAGAGAAAAATAACCATAACCCATTTTTGCATTTTTTCTTCTTGAATAGATTTGGAGCAAATATTGGTAATTTCTTCTGAAAACTGTTGGAAACTAACTACAATGTGGAAATTAATTTTTGAAGGCTTTCTGCTTGTCTTTTTTCATTCGAATAAAGGTCATTATACTGAACATCATGCACCATACACGTAGAGCTAACAAATAATATTAACATCCCAACCACAATTCGAAGGAATCATAAATTGAATTTTTTTTTTTTTTGCAGGATAAGCTGGAGTGGCACTTAGAATTACACAACATTGTATTTTCGAAGCACAAACGTTTTGAGAAATTACAACTCTTCTCGTAAAGGCACTTTTTGCATCCTTGTCCGGTTCCTGTTGATTGTGGAATCGTAATTGAGCGTAGTGAAATTTCGGTACTAGGTACATCCTACATTTCTGGCATACCTTTTGGACAAACAATGAACTAAGGTCTAGAATACAATTGGTTTATGATTCCATTCTTTGTACCAATTTTATAAAGCTTGTCGTCAGTTTTATCCAAGACCACACGTATAATACTAATTTCTTGCATCGCAGCGTCCTCCATCGACTTCTGGTACGGACACCTTTACAGAAGTTCCAGTGGACACTGGAGGAAACTTCTTTTCTCTCATTTTTCTGCATGTTATTGTAGGTTTTCCTTCGGAGTGTGACAATTTTTTAATGCTACCAAATTTTTGAACGCAATGGGCACAACACTTGTGACCCACATCCTACATCAGTTGATTCTTCAGCAACAGCGCAAATTGCGTGGATGATACATCGGCATTCTTTAAAAGTATGAGCTCCAGTAATTTCTTGTGAACAGTTGCTGCATGCTTATTTTACGCACTGGCTGGCTATTTTACGCTTGTTTGACACTGTTCGAAATGTTTCTCAGAGACTTAGCAGCTTGGCTCCGTATAGAGTATTTAGACATAAATGCTTTAGGGATTTGTTTCATTTTGGTCAACGTCCTCTACTCCATTTGTACGCTTCAACCTAAGGACGTGGTCATACACAATGTTCCATAATAAAGGTTCCAACGTAGAACCCTGCGGTATCTCACCAGTAACCTCAATTTCTACGCCACTTCAAATACAGATCTTTCTGTTCTTAGAATAGCTGCGGATGGCATTAATCAGGTATCCCGAAACTCCTATGTTTTTCAATTCGGTAATAATATTACTCCACATACCTGTATTGAACGCATTTTTCACGAAACCGTCAAAGTGCGCACCATTTGCTTCTAGTTCCTTCTTTTTATGTCAGTTATTGCCTCACTAGTGTCTATCGTTGTTGGACCCGTTCTCAACTCAAATGTAAGGTATTAGTACGAAAATAGTTTGATTGATTGATTTACTAATTCTCTATAGTTAATCCCACACTTTTTTTTTTCAGTTGTAATAAACTAGAAAGGAAATAGTAAGCTGCACGTGTTCATTGGTTGAGCAACTACGTTTATCTGATTTTATCGCCTTATTTGACCAATTCCATTTCTGATTGAAAATTCGCTGAGGTATTGTTTATTTCTACGGACTACAATGAACTGCAAATGATTCTTTTTTGTGCATCGTACAACTAGAAATCGTATTTGTTATATAAAATACCCCACGTATGCCGACCCTGTTTTTTGCGATGAAAACAGGGTCTCTCTCTCAGCAATGATAGGTCATCAGTGTGTATAATTATCTTTAAATTACGAATTATCTTTACAACAGGGTCTAACACATTACCTAGTAGTACGCCCATATTCCCAAAATCTGAATGATGTTTGAAATGACTCCAAAATCATTCCTATTCACTAAAACAGAACCAGCAATGGTTCGACTCGGCTCGATCGACGCAGAAAACAGCAACGGGCAATTTTTGTTATATATGAAGTTAAATCCGAATCAGTGCGCGATCCTTCATTTAACTTCATGTTTAGCAAAAAAATTATCGATTTCTCTTTTCCGAGCCGAGTCCATCCAGTACGCGTTCTGTTTAACACCGCAATACATCAACTTTTCAAGGAAATTATAATAAATTTGAAAAACAACAGATATAGTTGAACGGCCCTCGCGAAAGCCAAATTATTTCTCGTTTAATATATCTAAAAATTTTATTCGTGCATGGCCATTATCTTTTCGGTAATTACAAAACACGCACTTAGAATAGGTCTCTTCTAGGTCTCATGGTTACCTTTCCACAGGTGCAGCTAGAAACCCAAGGAAACCTTAATATAGACACTATGTGGGAACACTGAGCAGTTTAAAATCCTTCAGGACAAGTCGCAGGTTTCGATAGCAAAGTTATCATCATTAGTAGAGATGGTGATTTTTATTGGCACGCAGTGGCGCTATACTTATATGTTATAAATTGATTCACACGCTTTGCCTACTAATATTAATAATAATAATAATAATAATCTTTATTTGAGATATGGCACAAAAGCACATAAGAAAATAACGTCAAAAGGAAATAATAATAATAATAAGAATAAAACAGCAATAAACAAAGCGTTGTGCTACTAAGAGTCTATCGCATTACAGGAATCATCTAAAGAATAACAACTTAAGTTACATAAATATTTTTTTACTTTACAACGAAATAACTTATAACTAACTATCGACTTTAATTTGTTAGGTAAAACTTATTAAAGTTTGCATGCCAAGGAGCCAAATTTTTGAAAACGAGCAGTTGTTGGTTGGTGTGTAACAAATAATCCATATTCTCAAATTGTAATCACAATCCCGTGGCCTATCAGCACAAAATTCTGCTTTATACTTATGTACGAAACAGAATCAAGAATTAAGCATCGTTAAAAGGTTAACATCTTATGAGACTGATAATATCTCTTACAAGATGACGCCATGGAGACTAAAAATAATTCTTAAAGCCCTTTTCTGTAATAAAAATATTCGATAGTTGCTGTACGCCACAACCCCAGTAATATCCCAAAGGTCATCTTAGTAAAAGTTAGTAGTATAATAAATTTGAAGTACTTCTAAGTTACATGATCTTTAAGATTAATGAGAGCGAAACACACTCGAGCCAATTCTCACATCCATATTACACATAAAAAGGATTCTTCGAATCAAAGAATCATTTCTTTGATTGAAGGAATTCTTTTTCTCTGCGTGCCAACAAAAATCACCATCTCTAATCATCAGCAGTAACTGAAGCTGATGATGATAGCTTTACTGTTGGAACGTGGGTGTCTAGTTCAGTGGAAGTTTGTGGGGAGGTGTTCACATTTAGAGCATTTTTGTCGCTATATGAGAACTTATCTTTAGCAGAAAACTGACACAGAAAGTTTGTTTAACTGCCTTTTCGTAGGATCTCGAAAGGTATAAGTGATATTGTTAAAGAGCAGAACATGGACATATGTGTTGTCGTCCGCAATATATAATAGGTAACCCACGAAAAAATCGAAAATCGAATGATCGAGTATTTACAAAATGTGATGTGGTGACTGCAGTAAGGTTTACATTGGATAAACGAAACGTGATATCGGGACTAGATTTAAGAAATACAACAAACTTTCGCCGTGGAAGACTTAAACCATCCAGTGTTGCACAACACATAAGGGCATAATATCAGCACAAAAAAAACCTTGAACTAGGATTGAGGCGATCGCAAAGGCCCATTTCATCGCGACTTTTTCATTAAAGTTGGTAAACCTTGAACTAACGAAGTTTTATTTCACCGAGGGAATTAGACATATACGAAACCATATGCGTTAAAAAAAAAACGTCAAAAATTCATTAAACAGCGAACAAGCGCTTATCCACTAGTCGGTGTTGATGGATTTCTTTGGACAGGAGGATTTCCTCTTTGCACATTCGTCGTTAGTTCTTGTTTTGGCAGATCAAAGTTAGATATTGCAAAAGGCACTTTTCAAGATGAATGTGCAGAGATAACAGATCTTTTCTTAATTCATTCTGTCTTGTGTTGAAAATGGTATTCCAGCAATTCCGCGAATTAATAAATTAGTGTGTACGGAGTAATTTTCTAAGAATTTTTAGTAAATAATATTTGCAGGTGAAAGGAAACTGAAACCACTCAGTGTTGCACGACACATAAACGATACCGGAAGTAATATCAACAAAAAAAAACCTTGAACTGGGATTGAGGCGGCCGCAAAGGTCTATTTCATCGCGACGTTTTCATTAAAATTGGTAAACCTTGAACTAACGAAGTTTTATTTCATCGAGGGAATTAGACATATACGAAACCATATGCGTGAAAAAATACCTCAAAAATTCATCGGAACGGCAAACAAGCGCTTATTCACTATTCGGTGTTGATGGATTTCTTTGGACAGGAGGATTTCCTCTTTTCACATTCGTCGTTAGTTCTTGTTTTAGCACATCAAAGCTAGATATTGCGAAAGGTACTTGTAAGAATGTTTTTAGGCAATGTAAAGATGGAATGTGCATAAGATACATATCTTTTTCTTAATTTATTCGGTCTTGTGTTGAAAATGGAATTCCAGCAATTCCGCGAATTAATAAATTAGTGCAGTACGGAGTAATTTTCTAAAAATTTTTAGTAAATAATATTTGTAGGTGAAAGGAAGGAAACTGAAACCACTCAGTGTTGCACGACACATAAACGATACCGGAAATATCAACATAAAAAAACCTTGAACTGGGATTGAAGCGATCACAAAGGCCTATTTCATCGCGACGTTTTCATTAAAGTTGGTAAACCTTGAACTAACAAAGTTTCATTTTACCGAGGGAATCAGACATATACGAAACATATGCGTGCAAAAATACGTAAAAAATTCATCGAGGCAAACACGCTTATCCACTATCGGTGTTATGGATTCTTGAGACAGGAGGATTTCCTCTTTTCACATTCGTCGTTAGTTCTTGGTTTAGCAAATCAAACTTAGATATTGCGAAAGGTACTTGTAAGAATGTTTTTAGGACAGAGATAACGATGCATGTGCAGGTAACATATATTTCTATTATTCGTTTGTGTGAAAATGGGATTCCAGGAATTCCGAGAATTAATTAATTAGTGGAGTATGGAGTAATTTTCTAAGAATTTTTAGTAAGTAAAATTTGTCTGGTAGAGACAACACTTACCCTTGGCGCAATCGGGCGTCTCCGAATGCGTGGGCGTAGGCGGTCCCTCGTTCACCGGGGCCACTGTGATTAGTGTCAACGGAAAGCAGTGTGTATGTACACCACTACTACTACTATCACCTGGAACCACTTGTTGTCTGTTTAGGATCAGCGTACTGTGCATAGTCTGTAATTTCGGATCGGCGACGTTAATCGGCGTCTCGGCGCCGCCTGTCGCCAGCGTCGGCGCACTGGACAGATGCGTCACGGCCGCGACGGCCGTCACGGTCACAGCAGACGACACCGAAGCGATACAAGCGGGCAACAGCAGCGCCGGCGGTCCCGGCGTATTAGAGGTGGTGATGCTGGCCGTCGGAGTGCTACAGGTCTGCGTCGGATTGGTGGCCAACGGTGAGGATTCGGGCCTCGAGGACGCGCTCGACGCCGTCGGCGTGCCGGGCGGCGGCGCGTGCGTTATCGGGTGGGAGATGAGGCGCGGCAGGGCGTTCGCCAACAGCACGGGCCCGTTCTGCTCGGGGGCGACGGACTGCGAGGAGGAGGACGCCGAATGGCCGTAGAACACCTCCGAGGTGGGCGTGCTGTCGCCCGGGGAGATGTCCATGTCCTGCGTGGTCTGGGGCGGGTTGCCGTCGTCCGAGTGCTTCCGCGATGAGGAGCGCGAGGACGACGACTCCTTCGTGGCGTTCGTTCTCTTCGCGGCTGTTCCAGTGTCGGCTGCCGGTGGCGCCGCCGTCCCTGGAACTCTCCTTCGAACTGCTGCTGTTGGTTCCACGTGAATTGGAATGTTTGTCATGTCCTATCGAGGAAAAGATAATTGCTTACATTTAATATGCAAGGTGCTAATTTTATTTTCTTCTTAATTACTAGGAAGCAACACATATCTTTCAGGGAGTTGTTTTACAAAGCAACAAGTTTACAGGTACAAAGCCTGTAATGTGTACACTGTAAATATGAAAGTGTTTCATCAAAATTATTTACAATGGCAAAACAAAAATCGTAATCTACAGGCGAAAGTTACCAATGTATGTTTCGAAGATTAGGCAATATAACTGTCATGTATGTCAATAGCTATGTTCAGTGACTAGATGATGATAAACAGCTCCTTTGAAGCAGGCATTTTTCCTTCCTGTTTTAAAACGTCAGTCGTTGTTCCTATCTACAAAAAAGGCGATGCAAGTCAGATGTCAAATTACAGACCTATCTCTCTGATTTCATCTGTTAGCAAAATCTTGGAGTACGCTATGTTGGCACGACTTACTTCATTTTTAAAAAAGTATAATGTCCTCTCTGACTGGTCAAATGGTTTTAGAGAGGGTAAATCTACAGTTACTGCGGTCATAAGTATATACACACATGTTGTCTCGCAAATAGAAAACAGACAGCTCCCTGTAGGTATTTTTTGTGATTTGAGTCGTGCCTTTGACTGTGTACAGCACAGTCTTCTAGTACAGAAACTCGATTGAATGGGCATCAGGGGTGCCGCGTTGAATTGGTTCATTTCATACCTCTCTGAAAGGATGCAATTTAGTACGCATCTCTGAGCTAAGGCGAATTAAAAAATGTATTTTCTCTTCCGGCTTGTTACCGATAACAGTAGGTGTGGCCACAGGGAGCTGTCCTGTCGCCGATGCTGTTCTCGATGGTCATTAATGACATAGAATATGAAAGATTATAAAATGGTGATATATGCAGATGATACCACTATATTGGTAAACGATGACGTTAATAATATACAAGCAAAAACCGACTGTGCGTTAAACATGTTAGACACCGGGTTCAGTTCCAACAAGCTGTGTCTAAACGCGACTAAAACAAAATATGTAGCATTTAATCGAACGACTTGTGTTATGCCTCAATTGGCCCCCACTATGGCAAGGAACCATTCGTTCATTAATTTCCATTAAAACTTTAAGTATACATTTTTCATCGGACCTAAAATGGCATGTTCCACATTAATGATTTGAATTCAAAAATTTTTGTCATCAATATATAAAACTGCGTCATTTAAAACTAGATGATACATTTAAATATATAAGAATAGTTATCTGCTGATATTGAGTCGCGTTTAAGATACGGTTTGTTTGTATGGGCTCTGTCCCGCCGTAAACAAAATTTTGATCTCTCAAAAAGTGCTATCCGAGCCATGGTGGGAGTTTCTCAGAGAACGTCAAGCAGGCCTTCTTTTCATAGATCTCCAACTACTCACGGTGGTATCTCTGCATATACTAGATATATCGTACATTGATAAAAATAAACAAAAGTTCTTGCGCGACAATAATGCTCTGCATGCTTATGGCATGCGTAATGTAGATATACATTTACCTATTCATAGACTAAGTCTAACATCTAATAGTATACTTTGCATGGGGATTAAAGTTTATAAATAAACTCCCTTGGGCAATGCGCAATTTAACACTTTATAGATTTAAGATTGAATTAAAAAGATATTTGATAAGTACACCATACTATAGCCTGGAAGAGTACTTTATAATCATTAGTTTAGTAGTAATAGTCATTAGTTAGTTTTAAGTTATAATTATTTTCTCATTTTTGACTGTATTCCATAAGTTTTGTAAACTTCTTTTTGGGAAATAAAGGATTATTATTATTATTACTATTATTATTAGATACAAGAAGACTAACCAAATTTATGGAGAAAAGTGTTGTGTTTAGATGTCGCTAGTGTTCCTACATGACTATTAAGGATGTTTTATTGAAGCTATTTCAAGCAAAAATGTTAAATGAACATACACCCTGTCTATCTTATGTTTTAACCTACGTCATCGATTTTTGTCCATATAAAAACAAAAAGATACTTCTGAGTCTAATTAAATATCGTATAATAGTAATAGCATATTTTTCATCTTATAGACCAATACATAATAATATAATTATAATTATTTTTTCTATATTTATTTTTAATAATATTTATACTCATATATGATATAAATGATTTAAGTTACATTTGAATGTGCGGCCCGCATAAAAAATTTTATTTTGAAAATGGCCCGCCGTCCGGAAAAGGTTGGCGTCCCCTGTTATAGACCAATACAGTATCAGACAAATCACACAATCACAAATTCATACAGTTTTTTTTGTTTTAAAATTACGCAATTAAACAAGGTATATAGATACCCAAGTCTTTTACGTTACAAATCTTTAAACTTCATTATATTTCTCTTTTTTATTTTTACATCATCAAGTACGCACATTTCTGTGGCATAAGTATGTATCGGCAATGTATCCACGCAAGTCATAATACAGACTAATTTTTAGATATTTTTTTTAGTGTTCTTTTGAATTCATTAATATTTCGAGCAGTTTTTATGAAAACAGGCAACCTATTGTACACAGTCGCACAAGCATAACTAGGAGATTTTTCGTAAAGAGTCATTCTATGTTTTTCTGTTCTTGATAGCGAATCATTTCTTGTCATATATCTTCACCACTTCACCATTTTTCGTGAAAAAAATCACTATTTTGATACACGTATACGCACGACTTATAGATGAAAGTATAAACAGGATACCTTATGCGTGGTTTTTCAGTATGTTTCAATTCGATTTTACATCCTCTTTAATAAAAATAATGTACCTACTAAAAACTTTACAGAAGGCTCTGTGAGCTAAAGAGAACCTTTTTTTCTGGCAAAATATAGAAAGAAAGCGTAAAAAAAACGGGCGAGAAATAACTAATAATAAATCAAATACACAAACTAACGATGCTATAAGTTAAATTTGAAAACTGACAGGTGCCATAATGGAAACCGAAAACGGTGCACTATTTAAGTATTACACTTAAACAAAGCAGTCTATCTCAACTATCTATTACATTCACGAAATATGTATGAAATCAATTCGTGTATAAAGATATAGAAAAAGTTCTGTGAAACAAGCGGAATCTTTCAGCGGAACATTTTTCAATAGCAATGCTTAAGAAAAAGAGTCAAATCAACAGGTTGTCTTTGCTCGTATGATACATCAATAACGTTGGTTAAAACATAAAATAGACAGAGTATATGCCCAAAACTCTTTCAAAACTGAGCTGTAAGTGTTGCGTAGGCTTTCACGGCCGGAATCTACTGTAAAAAGTTTTTCCGGGTCTAGTGCAATTACTTCCGTACGTTTCGTTCACAACTACGGTAAACATCTTCAGCGGCGAGATCGAAGTTTCCTTCGTAATGACTCGTCGTTTAGTGAAAGAAACTTCGACCTTGCCGCTGAAGATGTTCACCGCAGTTGTGAACGAAACGTACGGAAGTAATTCCACTAGACCACGGCTCAACAGCCCCAGAAAACTTTTTACAGTGAGCTATAAGCATTTGAAGTTTTAAATAACCCTATATTAAGGCAAGTATTAGCTATCGTTCTTGATTTTGTTATTAAAATGTAAAGGGTGGTTGTCATTCAACAGCGAATGTCAATTAAGTTAATTGACAGTAATTTGTCGGAAAATATTGTTCTTGGTACTACTATTCTTGAATAGACAGTTATATAGCTATTTCTTAACCTGCATAAAGTTAGAAAATATGTTCGTCATTACTGAATGAAACGTTTTTGTCAATAATCAAACTAGTTATTAGTTGATTTTAATTCGACTTAATTTTGACTTTTAAAATTCCTGTTCATTTTTTTTTATATTTTTTATGAGCTCTGTCACTGAGTAGCTTATTCTATCTGACTTAAAAATAAATATGAATAGAAAAGAAGCATGAATAAATTTTAATTATCAAATGAGTAATATTCACTAATACAAATGTTAGATTTAATATCACCTTTACAAACTCCATAAATCGTGTTTATAATACCTCGCTAGACAATTGGTTATTAATTTATTATTCATACAATCAATAGCGATGTAAGAATGAGCTCTAGCAAGAAAAATAATATCACACTCATTTTATTTCGGATGAGCAGCTATGATGATTCGCCGAACGTTAATAAATCTGTGCAGCAGACAGCTGAAGTCCTTCCCATTTCCAGCCACCCAGCATGCAATCCACAGCTTGCAACTTTTCACTCTGTATATATAGCCATTGGTTGTTTTATTTGTCACATGGATCACTTGCGATCAGATTAGTTCCGTGGAAACAAAAATGATTAAAATCACTTCAAAGTGAGCCAATTGCTTCGAAAGATTAGTAGGACTGCTAAAAGTGAACCGCCAATCATAGCATGCGATTGTTTGAAAGTAGAATAAGCAGAAAGTTCGATTTGGGGCTGAGTAAAGATAATCTATGGTATTCAAATTGCATTTACTACCTCATCCTACGGGTAAACTTAAAAGTCTAATTTACGTCATAAATTACTTATTATCTCACGTACTTTCATTGCAATAATAATAAATACCTGCCCACAGAATTAAGGATTAGAAACTTAAAACTTATTCAAAAGACAATAAATAAAATAAAGGATTTATGCCAATTTTAATTGTGCAATAAATATTTGACTATTTTATATAACGAAAAAATCCTCAATACTGTGATAACATTCTTTTATTGTCATGCCTCTTATCCATTTTCTATATTGCTTATGTTCGTTTATAATTCGTCAGCTTCTTATAAAGTTTTTTGCCCTTGGACTCTAATCCTTTACAACTGACATGTAAGTTCTGAATTCGATTGATGCTCAAGCAGTTTTGCCAATTCTTGCATAACTAATAGTTAAAATTAAAAAAATAAGTTTCCATTATTACAGTTGCTCTTGCAAGAGGCTGTATTCTTCAATACCTAGATCAATTTTTTGTTTGTTTCCGCGTTAAAAAATACACAAAGTCAGAAACGACAACTAGACAAATATTTTTGTTTCGGGAATAAAGCATATGACCGAAAAAATATTTAGTAAAAAAAAAAAACGTTACTAAAGTTGCTATTAAACTGCAACAACAGATTGTATGGTGAAATCCATTGAATGTGGTTACTGAAAGTGTATTGAAGAAAACGTCGAAAATGTTTAATATATTTTAAAGACCACATGTTTCGGCTATCGCACAGCATCCTCAGGTCTTAAAAACGTCGAAATCGAAATTTAAAACTTAGAAAAATCAAAACCAAGACAGTGTTGATTCTACTTTCCGTTGGCATTATGACTCATTTTTAATTTGTATTTGTCGTTAATTCTGAAAATCCGTGCTTGTACAAGGAATCAGCATTCTCAAAACAAAGTTTAATCTTTAATAAACACGGAATTATTATTAACAAATTACATTTGAAAAACGGGTAACATAAAAAAAACAAACAACTGTCATTTTAGGAACTTTGAATCTAATTACATTATTGCCAACTTCAAAAATATAAAAAAGAAACTAAATATTATAAAGTTACATGTCAGTATTTATTATTATTATTAACATGTTTGTTAGTCACTTTTGTTTATCGTGTTTTACTTTTAATGTCTAATATTTGACTTTTTTTTCAATACACTTGCTTTAAATAACATAGATTATTTAATTCTTAAATTCTATATAAAAATTAAAAAAAATCTCAAACATGAAATTATAGGAGCGTTAAATAAATATGACATTTGTTAAAATAAATAAATAAATAAATAAATTAAGAATTCTCAATTGATTTAGTTAGAATTTGGTAGTTAAACAGTGCATCTGGCTAATCCTGTATAAACTACCTTGAAGAGATGTTTTAATTCATTAATTTCATATCCACGAATTATCAATTAATATCACTGTAATAATAATTAACAATAATTATTTGCTTCACATTAAAAAGCTAATTATTCTGGCAAAATTCCTTCTAATAAATAATACATTATTGTAAATGTCTGATTCAACAAAAGGGCAAAAAGTTATATATGTATGTACTAACTATATAATTTTCTACATAATAAAAATTCCTTTGATAAACTAATATCTACTTCAGTCAGTACCTTTAAATACCTCTCTTTAATAATTGGTTATTCATTTAGATAACAGAGCTGAATGAAGAGTAACTATACGAATAATCTCACATTTCCTGATTATAACTGGTAACTGTGTTTACAATCTTCACGAAACATGGCATCAAATTGCAATGAACAGAGGCAATATATTACACATAGATATGAAAAATATTAAATACAACAATAGATAATTTTGCTTTCATTCTCGAAAACTTAACCTAAATTCTCTAGATGGTACGAATATTCCATAGATTAAAACTTTTCTGATTTCATCCACGACAAATAAAAGAAGACATGATTGCTTTTTTGAGCAATTTATGACATTTTTTAGAATAAATTTAGACATCCAAAAGGAAAAACCATTGTGTTGCAAGAAAAAAAAATATAATACTAATTTACCTGAACGGCTTGAACTTGTGTAATTACGATCAGAATCCCTGTCTCGATCCCTGGTTCGAAATCGATCTCTCTCCCTTTCTCGTTCCCTCTCCCTCTCAATCCATTCACGAGGCTTTTCCCACTGTGACACCTCCGTCTTACAGTTGTAGTAATACTTTTTACCAGACGAACTGATATGTTCGGACCAATCACCTACTCTTGTCACCCGATCTCTGTCATCCCTCTAATAAAAAAGACAACAGTCAGAACAAGAACCTAACCCTTTGAATGCTTCCAATTGATCACAAGGAAGCACACAATACCATAATAAAATCAAAGGTATAGTGAAAGCAAGCAGAAAATTGACGACGAAAAAAAAAAAAATGGAATCAGTTAAAATGCTATGAAAAGGAAGCAGTTATGTGGATGTTCATGTATTATTGAGTGTATTTAATGTTAAAAGAAATTTAAGGCAAGAGATGTTGTTAAAAAAAGCTATAAAAAGAACTACTTATCAAACAATGTCAAATCAACCAATAAATAAGCTGAATTTTCTGTGTTACTGAAAATTAAGATGATGAAAGATGTTATTAGGAATCTAGGATAAGAAAATTTGCAACTAGATATCTACCAAAGATAAAGAGTTATTGTAAATCTAGAATAGAAAAACCGCTACTGAAATTTTGGGTTAAAAAGATACTATTGAAAATCTGGCAAATATAAAGTGCTATTGAAAATCTAGGAAAGATAAAATGCTATTGGAAAGCTAAAATAGAAAAATATTATTGCAAATCTGGGAAAAATACACTTCCAAATCTGGTAAAGGTGCTATTGAAAATCTATAGAAACTGCTATTAAAATTCGAGATGAAAATCAGAGAAAGAAACGTATTGCTGAAAATCTAGGAAAGAAACCGCACTATTGGAAGAAAAAGTGACATAGGAAATCTAATAAAAATATAAGCGCTATTGAATACATAGAAAAAAAACTACTTTCTAAGAAACTATTATTGACAATCTGGAAAAGGAAAAATAATATTTGAAATCCGGTAAAGATAAAGTGCTATTGAAAACTAAAGTAGAAAAACTGCTGCTGTTGGAAATCTGATAAAGAAATAAGTGGTACTTTAATCTCAGATAGAGATATCAAACTTGAAAGATACTGCATAAAATAGATAGAAATGGCGAAAAAACAGTCGAAGAAATTTAATATTGGGAGACAAGACATGATTAATGAGAGTTAAACAAAATCGAGGGAAGCTTCACTTGTTAATCAAGAATACAAGAATAGAAAAATATAAAATCATAAGTACTCACCTTATCAATGCAATTGTTATGCACAGGCTTCCGGTCTCGTGAAGACAAGATCTGGGAGACTTTCACGGTGTGAAGTATGCCCTTATCTTCACTCCTATCATGATTGGTTCTATGTTCAGAATCTCGGCTTCGTTTCTCCTTTGGTGACCTGGCACAATCTGGAGGAATATCCAATCATTTAAAGACCAATTTTTAGCAATCGGAAGTGTTTAAGTGCATTTTATTGCTTCACATTTCACAGAAAGCTTGAATATAGAAGCAATAATTCGTTTTTTGATATTTTCTTAATTGTGTCGTAACTTTGTGTATTTAAATCCATAAACAGGGCATAACATATAATAAAGGATAAAAATAAAACTGCTAAAACTGGGCCATAGGATCCTGAAACCTTTCAGTTGAACAAAAAAAATATTCTGTAATGTAATTATAATTTAACTCCATAATTAAAAAAAAAACACATCTATTTGAAATTAATAAAATAAACATTAACCTCATTCAAATAATAGAATAATTAAAATAAATTGTTCCATCATTTTAAATATTTTAACAACAAAATCCATGATTATCAATATTTTTTCTATAAAATTTTTCACTAAATTTATATTTGACAGTTACACCTGTTGATTCCTAAATCCTGTCAAAACATTCCCATTTAAAATTGAATATAACCAATTGGAAGCCATCCCACCCATTTTCTGTCAGGAGATTGGTTGAAACAAATGACAGTTCTTACTGCTTCCACTTATCAAACAAAATTCCAAGATTGATAACTGCATTCGTGCAATTTGAGTCAATTTTAAACAAAAGAATAAACATTTCTAGCTAACTGACTGTTAAGATACCTTTTACAGGTTAAAAATATTAAAGTGCTCTCAAAACCTGCCTAGTAAGGTACAATATCAAGAGGAACATCATCAATAAATCGTTTTGTACGTATAACAAATAATTGAAATGTGAAATCCTTAGCTTCCTATATACATATAAATTCCCATTCGCTTAACATTACCTGAATATTTATCCCTCGACATCTTGTAGTCTCTGTTTTCTCTCTCCTTTTCGCGAATTTTCTGTATGTAGGAGCTCTTAGTCTGATACGACCTATCCCTATCTCGTGGTGACTGCGAGTCCGGACTGTCGGACCTGTAGTTACCGTTTGGTGAATCCCGCATCCGCTCATATCTCTCTCCACTCGATCCATAGCTTTTCGAAGAGCTGTACTTGGAATTCTGCACGAAATCATAACGGTTTCGGTGAGAATAATCGGGAAATACAAATAAAAGTAACTAGGTTAGGTTAAATCACTTCTTAGGTAGACATGTTTGTTTTCATGTTTGGCCAAGAAAAACTCAACAGATAGCATTATACTTGTAATTTTTGACTTTAAGGGGTATTTTGATAGTTCTCTATTGTCTCCTGTTATGCAAAATTCGGAATAAATAAAGGAAAAATTGCTGATTATTGACAATTGTCAGATTTTATCATAAGTGTAATTACTTGTAAAACTGTAATGAATATTTTTTTTTAAATAATTTTCTGGTAATGAACGCGGAAATTAAAAAAAGTTTTTGGTATAAATTGGTTCATGGTAGTGTTTTTTTTTTTTGTTTACCTGATAGGGATGGGTCTGGTGTTTCTCGAAGTACCTAAACATAAGAAAAGAACAAATTAGACGGTTTCGATTGGAAATTATAACGGATAAATTGATTTAAGAGGTCGACGTCAATCAATTTACGCCAAAAAATTCGTAAAATTGACTTGGAAGGTTGTGTCAATAAGGGCAAAATGCCTACCCATCGCTCATCCGCTGAGTTTTCCTTGCATGCATTACCATCAATGCAAGTCTCTAGAAAACCTCTGTGGCTTGTACGATAAGCCGTTTCTTCATATAATGTCATAAAATCAAAATTAACGCTTGTACCCGTTTATGAACTAACTTTCCTCTCAGACGCCATGTCACATAAGGGAACAATTCGCAGCTGAAGGTAAATGCTCCTAATTTCTTCCGTTGCCTCATTGGTTGACGTAAGAAAACGTAGTTGTCGCCAACATAACGATACGATTTTCCGAAATATTTTTACGCCTATTTTTATAATTAGAGCTAATACAAATATCACAGGTTCGCAAAATTCAAACGTATCACTACAATTAATTCACTTATCACGACATTTGACTGTTTAATTTGTCGAATATTAAGGAAAATAAAAACGGCTTTTTTATTGTGCGGTAAATTCAGGGCAATGTTGGCAACGACAGCAGTCATTTATCGGTTCAACAAAAACATGATAGCGAATATCTGTGCGACTTTGTTGATTAAATTTAAGGACTTAATCGTCATTAATTCTATTATTTACACGATCACCTCGTTTAAATGCTACCTTAAAGTGGTAAGTTGTTATTTACGATATTGTCCGATGCACGTACGTTCGATTAATGTGTAGGTGTGATTGTACATAGTGAGAACGTATTTGGTTATCTCATTCCGTCGTCCAGTTATGCGTCCCGCCTTTTAAAACGTTCAACCTGCACTCCCTAGCGCGACGACAATCGCAAAAGGGGAGCACGTTAGATAGCGCGATGTTTTATTTTGATGCAATCACATCTACACGCAACCTGTGTCCGAATTAATAATTTCCTCTTCTCGGGTTGCAGTGAAAAAGCATGAGTGTAACAAACGTCGACGACAGGCAAGGGGTTCTGCAGAAATTTAATATACCTCAGGTGCAAGGGAGAGGTTCGTTGGCCGTATTATTTATATGACAGTATTAGGGAGTGACGTTTTTGGATTTTAGGTAGGATCTCTCCGCGGCAGGGAAGATAGTGAAATTACAATTGCTGAATTTATCTTGCGATAAGTACCACGTGCACACCTCTTCTAATGTCGCTTTAGCGGTGTTAAGGTGAGTCTTGAAATTATTCTTTAACGTTTGCAGTAAATTTAATTAGATGTATGTATGTAATAGGGGAATTAGCAATATCGTCCAGAATTTCTCCGATAGAGTGTTGCTTTCAATGAATTAAGTTAATTAAAATTTGCTTTAATTCACTCTTTAATTGGGTAATTATGAAATTAACGTTGGAATTTTGTAAATGTCTATCAGAGCTGGAAAGAATATTTAAAGCAGGTACAGTTTTGATAAATTAAATAGAAAAGTGTCAAAAAAAGTATTTCGAATGCCAAAAACAATTCAGATATAAAGTAATTCATATATATATATATCAAAATTTGTTATTAGATTAATTAAAACAGTTGGAAAGAATACATTTTCAATGCATTTAAGATAAATAATGATTAGTTACTAGGAGGCAAAGTAGATATTTCACCAACACCATATTAATATTGAGGTTTTATATCATTCTCATTAACCCTTTATTCCCATCTATTTTTTGCTACTTTCTTCCAATCTTTCAAAAATTTTAATCTAGTTAAGATGTAAAAATTGTCTTTATTGCTTCAAAAACTTTATAAAGATTTACCTTTGAAACTTAGTTTGATATTCTCTTTTTAATTGCCTTTCTACATTCTAAGTTTGATCAACTGGTTGATGTTTTCTTGATATAAACATTTAACGAAGCAAAATATGACTTGTTTGTAATAGCTATCCTTTCCTATGTTAAACTGTACTCTTGCTTTACTTATCATCAGTAATTTGCTCTTAGATAACCAAATTCTTTTCTTCTTCTTCATTGAAACTTAAAATATCCAAGTTTTATTTCGTTTTTTAGTGTGTCTTTAATTTTCCTAATTTCAGTTATTTTGTCTTATCCTTGTTAGCATATAAATCCATTTTATTTGTTCCTTTTTCCGTATTAAATCTAAGGGCATTAATTAAATGAGTAGAAACAAAATTACTCAAAGTAATAACAAAGCCTAAAGTTGAAATTTTATCCATATATATCTGATGTTCGATTCTTTTTTCTAGTTAGGGGAAAGAACATTCTTTCTACAATTGAACATCTAACTATACTATAACAAAGTATCCTGTAGTTAAAAGCTAAATTCAATTAAAGTTAGCTTGTACCTTAAATAAAAACTTTTAAGAAATTCCTGCAATATCTCAAATATAATTTTAAAATATCAAATATGAATGTATTGAAAATGTTGTTATGTTTAGCCAACTACAATATATAATAATTTTACAGGTTAAATTATATGAGTATAGTTTGCAACTATGAGTGACTGGTTCTGCGAATACAGTTTTTCATAATCAAAAGTATCTGCAAAAAAAAAAAGCTAAGGCATTTTAAACTATCTTTTTGCATAAAGTATTTTCAGCTCTGATTTTATTATTATTAAAACGAAAAATCAATAGCAATTAATATTAAATCATTGTATACTGCTTGCAATGCATGATAAATGTTGTTTTTACAAGATATGGTTGAAGATTGGGCTCTTATGAATATTTTTACTTCTGATATTTAGCTCATGGAATTCAAATATTCATTGATCATACATTTTGGAAAGCAAGTGAGCTACGATTATTGTCATAAACTCTACTTCATAAAAGATGACGATTTTATTTAAATTGGTTATTGTAAATATTGTTAAGTACATGGTAATTAATTGTAAATGTAAGTAATTATAATAATATGCATCAAATAACAATAAGAAGAAAAAGAAGCAAGAAGCGATTCTCCTTCAGAAGAAAACAGAAGAAAGAAGATAAATACATCGAAAAAAAAAAGTCACTTTTAGAATTATTAGAGTCAATACTTACAATTGAAAATTCATTTAGTCAATAGTAGTTTCTCTTTTTCTAGTCTTGCATGCTGTAATTTGCTTTATAAGTAATATCGGTCACTTTGTAAACGACACTTCTTCGAGTCTGCATGCCTGATATCGTCTGCAATGGAAGATATGAGAAGACAGACGAAGAAGAGGAGCACGGTATAGAGCAACTTATTCGACGATCAGCATTTCTCGATTAGTGTTTTGCGATTTTAAAATAACGAAAACTTACAGGGGAATCGAACGTACCTCCCTTCGACACCAAAGGACTAAAGCCTTCGTACAAATTGTTCGTGGTCAATTGCTTCTCCTACACGATTATCACCTTTCAACTTATCAGGTAGGTACTCACTTTTTTTATAATTGTTTTACTGCTGTTTTTAATGACTACAAGCGATTTTGTGTCGTGGGTTCAAATCTCGGGTCTGGTCAACTGTGATGACTGGGTTATTACGATTTAAAAGAAAAAATAAATTAAAATTCTGATTAAATACAAATTTTTTTTTTGCATTTCCCTCAGACTAGAGGAAAATATCCCTACTCCAAGGCTTTGGTGCGTCTCTTAATACGCTATGTCAAACTCGAGTACGATGTGCTGTATTATCAAGAAAATTATAGTGCTAAATATGAGAAAGAAGTGGAAGGCAAGGTGCAACGACTACTCCATCTATTGGTCAACGGGATCGCCTCCAAGTTCTCCGATGATCCGTACGACAACGTAGTTGCCGAGTGCGTCTTGAGGATACTCAACTTGTCCGAGGCCGAGTACAAAACCAGCGGTAGATTCATTTCCGCCTTGATAAAGTGAGTGTTTTATTATCTATCATAATCTTATAAGGGAATTTTTGGAGACTATTATGAAAAGTCGAAATTTTTCGTCACAATCTTCTGTGAAATAAGGGATATCTGGTTTTATTGTTCATGAGCCCTATTACTTTAATATGTTTGATATAGTGTATATAATAATTTATAACTAGCTTCAGGAGACTATCAAGTTTTGAATGTTGTAAGCAGTATCATTGCTTTTAGGTAACAGTTATATGCAGTAGTGCTCATGCCTGTAATTGTGAGATTGACCGATTATAAATTATACAGAGTGTTTGTTAAGTAATGTACCAAATATTGAAGGTTAAGTTTAACCGCAGAATTTTGTTGTTCCTGGCTAATAAAATATAATTGCGTGTTTAGTGTAAAAGTGAATGTTATCTGAAATAATGGAATATTGCAGCAGATAAGAAATAAATAACTCACAAAATTCATTAACGAATTAATGTATTTTTTGCGGGAAAAAATCTTTTTATTGCAGTTTTAATTGGCAGAAATACATTTTCACAAATTTGTTAATGATTTTTTACTGTAAAAGGCGTGCGATTCTTGAATTTATAGAATTTTTTATTGAACACATACAAAATCGGGACACCAGCAATTGAGAATTTTAAAATGTTTTGGGTGTAAATAAAGCTTTCAGGGAACGTATTTACATTTCAACAGGATGAATTGATTCAAGGTTTAAACAGAAACATAAATAGAGAGAAAAAAGCTTTATACGTAGGATAATAAAATACATTGTAGTTTCGATGACGGCGATAACAAAATACATGCAATAAAATAAACAGGGAAATATTCTCGCAAAAAATTGTAGCAATACGAAGGACTGTTGAATCGACGGCTTTATTTTAAAAATATATATTTAGCTTATTTTATGTTTATTGGAATATATATTCTAATCTTCTACTCTAAAAGCATTATTATATGTCACAAATTATTATTGTTACCTACAGGGAATACATAATTCTAAACAGATGCTATCAGAAAAGTAAAAGAATTATTTTAGGTGTTAAAATTAAAGTTAGTGATTACTATACCAATTGCTACTTATTAATACTTTTCTTGTGGAGTTCAACATATTAAATTGTTGTTTTATAAACTTGTGTTACAAATATTTAACGAAGCATTTACTTGTTTTAGAAAAGAAGAACTTGCATTAAGAATTCTATTAACAAAATTATTAACAATTATTCACAATATTATTGCACTTATGTACATAACAAGCATTGTAAGAAAGCATATTGTTCGTCAATCTCAGTTAGTGCTAAAATATTTGTTTTTGAATTTGATACATTTAATACTTTTTCATTTCTACTGCCTAAAGATGTGCTACATAAAGACAATTTGTAAACAGACCAAGTGTTGACCATACTTCGAGAAAATAGAACAATGACATTGGATTACAGAGGCGATAGCTAAAATATATTCCTTGAAAATACAATAAACGGAGTGTTAATAAAATAATTTCATTGCGAACTTAATTGCTTTAAGAATAATCTTAAAACTGTTTTTGGTAATTTCTTAATAAATAGAAAAAAAAAACTTTATAGTAATCCAATATTATTTATACTAAACAACAATAAATACATCAATAATAGTGTAATCAATCAATGTGAAAATCACACTGTTCCAAAACTCAGGAGGCTGATTGACATATTGTCTATTGATATACTAACTCGATGCAGCACTAACAAGTAACATAATTTTAAAATCCCATCACCGTGTTTTCTTAAAAAAGAATTATGTCTACATAACATCAAACAACTTAAATTCATATATATTTCTAAATGAAGCCGTCTATTCAAGAGGCCTTTTTGTTGTTATGTATTTTTTTTTGCATAAGTATTTCTATTTTCGGATTTCTAAAGGAAACACACAACGAACTTTATTATTTCTGCGGAAAATTCTCACCAAAATTTTTGGGATAATGTTTGTTATGATTTATGTAAAAATTCTCAAACGTGTAAAGCGGCTCATAGACACTATCATGGTTGCTATATTCAGCTACTAACAAGGAACGATTTGATCTTTACCAAATCTCGATATCTCTTCTCGTTTCTGAAATGTTACAAAAAAATGTGTTTTTGGGGGAAACTTGGGGGGGGGGGGGGAGCCTCCATTACAACCCTTAGAACTAAAAAAACGGTACGCTAAAAAAAAAATGCGTGTCAAATATTTTACGGTGTTCCTACCAAATTTTATCAAAATCGGAAAGATCAACTTGGGTGCTTCTCCTTTTAGAAAACTTTGACAATACTTTGATATAATAATATTGAAATGACCAGGAGTGATCTTAAACCTTCTTATTTACACTATAACATTTTCCTTTTAATTTACTATTAAACATTATCTAACTTTAAAACTAAGCTGTTTAGGACATAGAGTCATTACGTGAACTTTTATGATCATAACTCTAGGATTCAAAAAATTCTATAATATTTGTCGTATATATTTAGAATCACCTTGTATATATCAGTTCTTACGGTAATTCTTTTAAAATAGAACCGCGAAAAATAGGCACTCGATCATAGGGATATTCCGGGTGTAGAATTTTGTAAATGCGTTGGTGCTGGATTTGTCACTTCTACGTTGATGTGTTTTAAACAACGAAACACACAAAACCCTTTTTTTTGTAATTTCATATATTTACATAGTAAGATATTTACAAATAATGTATTGTCGCTTGAAATGTCGGAACAGAACTGCTTATTAGAATATGGTTTTGAACTAGTAGTCCCTTGTTGGACTGACCATTTTCCCTTGGTGGGGTTACAAAAGTGATTGCGTGTGGTGTACAAAGGAACTCTAGTGGTTGTAAATTACAAATGAAGAGGGTGTCTGACAGAATAAAGAAAGAATCGAAAAAGGGAAAGATGTCTTCACTATTAACTTCTTAGAACTGAAGGAACTTAAATCTAAATATGAGGACGTAACAAAACAAAACTACGGAATCGAGTTAGGACAAAACAAATGTATATACTTCTGTTTTAAACACCGGGTTTGGTTTACTGTTAAATATTAATCTGTAAGGTTTAATTTTTTGGACAATCGAATATTGTACGTATAACTTTTTTTGCTAGACTCGCTATTTTTAATACTCTATATCATACTTTAGTGATTTTGTTTTTCTATGTATTTATCGCAGTAAATTGGCCAAGAAAATAGGACTGCTCGATGTGAAGGCGGAAAATCGCAAATTTGGAGCTCCGTGCCCCACCATCCTAAGATCTTCAGACGAGATAGTGAACATCAGCGACTGTGAATCGGATGATGAGGATAACGTAAGTGAATTTTATTACTTTTCGCACGTATTATTTATTTTGAAATAGTTTAGAACTAGTTGTATACGTGTAATTTCTTAAAATTTGGGGAGTCAATGGCGGTTCGTCACTTTGTTTAGGAGCGATTGCTCCGTAATATGTCCTTGTCTTTTTTTTTCTTGGTTGTCAATTCGTATCTGTATATGATTCTACTGCATACTACAATGCAATACTAAATATTGACTAAGCCAAAATATATATTGGCAAAATAAGTTCATTTCAATAATTCCCCCACCCTTCCTGGAATTTTTTTCTTAATTTGAGCGTGCTTTCAAGCGTGGGCTCGCAGGATAAGTAAAAAAGAAAATACAAATTCCACTTCCTTGCAAGTAAACAAATAGAACGACGTTCACAAGTGAGATAACGGAAACGTGGTGAGATGACGTGAGAATTGTGGTAAACAAAATCAGCTGTTTTAACATGGAGACTTGATAACTATTTACTCGTACTGACAAATTCGCCGTTTTTTATACTAATAAAAATCACTCCCTCACGAAATTCAATTTGTGACAAAGCAAAGGGAGGGATACGTCGCTATGCTCTTGGAAAACCAAAATTCGTCTTTTTCACGCATGCAGCTCAGGCTCTACATCGACACAGTTGACACCTGATAATACCACGGAACAAATAGGGGAACAACAATGAAAGGACGACAACAACGGCTGATTTTTCTATTGTTATCGCGCGATCCAGTTTATATGACCTTGAATACGACTCGCCCGTACAACATGAGAAAGGCAATGTGGTTGCCGGTAACGTACGACACCAGCGCGCGGTATTTCGATCGTAATTGTTCAATAAATACGGCGCTGTCAGCGATATTATGTAAGTATTAGCGAAATGCCCTGCGTTGCCAGCTACCAACGACTCAGTTTGCAAACTATTTATGAACGTATAGCAGCGGGCGTAAGAAACGAAAGGAAATTGCTTGATCCACAAGCCCTAAGTGTATCCGGAAGTGCAGTAAAAAAAAAAAATTGGCGCCCGAGCAGGGGCTTTTATTTAACTCTAGGATCCACACTTTTTCTGTTCGATTTCACTAGCGATCCAAGATTAGTAATATTTTATTTGTTTGCAATGTGGTTGCCAATAACGCACAACCCCAGCGCGCCGTATTTCGATTGTAATTGTTCAATAAATACGGCGCTGCTAGCGATATTATGTAAGTGTTAGCTATATGCACTACGTTGCCAGCTACCAACGACTCAGTGTGCAAACTATTTATAAACGTATAGTAGCGGGCGTAAGAAACGAAAGGAAGTTGCTTGGTCCACAAGCCCTAAGTATATCCGGAAATACGGTAAAAAAAAAAAATTGGCGCCCGAGCAGGGACTTACATTTAACTCTAGAATCCACACTTTTCCTGTTCGATTTTACTAGCGATCCAATATTAGTAATATTTTATTTGTTGTTTGCAATGTGGTTGCCAATAAGGCACAACCCCAGCGCGCGGTATTTCGATTGTAATTGTTCAATAAATACGGCGCTGCCAGCGATATTATGTAAGTATTAGCAAAATGCCATACGTTGCCAGCTACCAATGACTCAGTTTGCAAACTATTTATAAACGTATAGCAATGGGCGTAAGAAACGAAAGGAAATTACTTGATCCATAAGCCCTAAGTGTATCCGGAAATACAGTAAAAAAAAAATTGGCGCCCGAGCAGGGACTTACATTTAACTCTAGAATCCACACTTTTCCTGTTCGATTTTACTAGCGATCCAAAATTAGTAATATTTTATTTGTTGTTTGCAATGTGGTTGCCAATAAGGCACAACCCCAGCGCGCGGTATTTCGATTGTAATTGTTCAATAAATACGGCGCTGCCACCGATATTATGTAAGTATTAGCAAAATGCCATGCGTTGCCATCTACCGACAACTCAGTTTGCAAACCATTTATAAACGTGTAGTAGTGGGCGTAAGAAACGAAAGGAAATTGCTTGATCCACAAGCTCTAAGTGTATCCGGAAGTACAGTAAAAAAAATTGGCGCCCGAGCAGGGACTTTTATTTAACTCTAGAATCCACACTTTTTCTGTTCGATTTTACCAGCGATCCAAAATTAGTAATATTTTATTTGTTGTTTGTAATGTGGTTGCCGATAACGTACGACACCAGCGCGCGGTATTTCGACTGTAATTGTTCAATAAATACGGTGCTGCCAGCGATATTACGTAAGTACTAACGAAATGGCCTACGTTGCCATCTACCGACAACTCAGTTTGCAAACTATTTATAAACGTGTAGTAGTGGGCGTAAGAAACGAAAAGCAATTGCTTGATCCACAAGCCCTAAGTATATCTGGAAGCACGGTAAAAAAATTGGCGCCCGAGCAGGGACTTTTATTTAACTCTAAAATCTACACTCTTCCTGTTCGATTTTACTAGCGATCCAAAATTAGTAATATTTTATTTGTTGTTTGCAATGTGGTTGCCAATAACGCACACCCCAGCGCGCGGTATTTCAATTGTAATTGTTCAATAAATACGGCGCTGCCAGCGATATTATGCAAGTATTAGCGAAATGCCACCGACGACTCAGTTTGCAAACTATTTATAAACGTATAGTAGTGAGCGTAAGAAACGAAAGGCGATTGTTTGATCCACAAGCCCTAAGTATGTCTGGATGTACGGTAAAAAAAAAAATGGGCGCCCGAGCAGGGACTTTCATTTAATTCTAGAATCCACACTTCCTGTTCGATTTTACTAGCGATCCAAAATTAGTAATATTGTATTTGTATATTGGTCCCTATTGCTAATTACGTTGAAATGTGATTAATTTTATTTCATCGTTCTTGTATGGGAAATCGTTCTTGTGTGCCCTATACCATTCCATTCAATCAGGCTCTTAAGGGCAATATGCGACCTTTATTATCGTTTATTGATATATAAGTTTGAATTTGATTGTGTAGTTTGTAGGAATTTTAAAGAAAATATACAGAGTGTCGCACTACGTATGTTAACCCTCTATACAGGGCGAGTTTTTTATCTTGAGACAACGGAATATCTCTAAAACACTGCATCAAATCAAAAAAAGATCTTAATAAGATTTGTTATGAAGTAGAGGGCTCACTGAATGGTGCCGAACTCGATTCCCCCACCTCACCTCCACAGAGTGGGGAGAACCCCCATTTTGTATTGCAGATTCGAATGCTACGCCATCAAGTATGTAGTTTTTGCAAACTTCTCCTAGACCCCTCACCACAAACTACACTAAACTGGACGTACGTTTCGATAGCAAAGCTATCATCATCAGCAGAAACACTGAACTGTATTTCGTTCAGTGGAGGAGTTCAGTGTTTCTGCTGATGATGATAGCTTTGCTATCGAAACGTACGTCCAGTTTAGTGCAGTTTGTGGTGAGGGGTCTAGGAGAAGTTTACAGCATTACCAGTATCACAGTTTCGAGTATTTTTATCATATGTAGTTTTTGTTTGAAACTTTTTTTTTCGATTCGCCACAGATTGCGCTGTAATCGCAAAAAAAACATGATTGTGAACGTCTAGAAAAAATACGCAAAAAAGAGAAGCAAGCGAACATGATTTTGTGTTTTTTTTTATTTTAACATTAAATATGGGATGATGAAGGTGTTATGTTACAAAATCAAACTTTTTCAGAAATTAAGTTTTCTTATGTAATTTTTATCAAAAGTAGTGTAACACAATTCCTTCATACATTCACAAGACTCGAGTGTACTTGAATTTCTGGAATTTTCGATGGTGCTATGTGAAAGATGGGTACAAAACACAAATTTACAATTTACACACAAATTATTATTATTATTATTAAAACACCTTGATTCATGCAAGAAAGAAGTTTTTAAAATGCGACATAACGCCTTCATCCACTCGTATCTTCAATTATTTGTTCTTCAATTATTCTGGACCATTCTTTTGAAAAACCACCAGATTATATAGTAAATATTATATATCTATGTTAACGCATTCCTTTCTCCATTAGATGCTGGCCCCCTATCCTGGCATACGGTTATCGCCGATCGCGCCCGAACTCAAAACGGAGACGCCCGTCAAGGCGGAGCCACCTCCCGATTTCGACAGCGGCCAAGGATTGGAACGTCTGAACATCGACGAGCTTTGGCAGCACGACGAACCGCCAGCAGACCACCAGCCGATTGCGGGTACCTCGTTTAAAACGTCCGAACGGCGAAAAGAGGACTTCGGGCCCACCACCGGTGAAAGCTCGAATTGTAACAGTGCCGGTGATAGTGACGTAATAGATCTCATAACAGAACCTCCAGTGGTGATTCGCGATGTACATACGAAACAGACAATCGGGGAAAAGAAAGACAAAAGTACAAACGATTCGACAAGCGACAAAAGTACAAATAATGATAGTGACGATGTGGTGATATGTGAAGTGCCCGCGGTGATTGGTAACAGTAGCAGTGAGGGTGTTGGTAATGGGGAAATCGGGTAGTAAGAAGAAAGTTACTAGCAAGCGAAATTCACCGATACATACTATTGATCTCGATGATGATGATGATGACGTAGTGATTCTAGACGTAAGCGACGATGATTGCGTTATAATGGAAGAAGAAGAAGATAAACGCGAAGATGAAGACGAAATATTGGAAAAATTCAGCGACGAACCGAGGAATATTAGAAAACGTGCGGCGCAAGTCAACGAAATATCATCGACGACTGGCACCAGCGGTTTGATCTTCCCGAACCTTTTATGTGCGGACAGTCCCGCTTCCACGTCGAAGAGTAAAGTGTTCTTGGAGGTGGATGCCTTGCGAGAATTACCTATTGTGGGTGAAAATTCGCCGAATCAGCTTAGACAGAAGATATTGGAAACTTACGCCAATATACTCGATAAAAACATCAAAGAGAATGTCCAGAATTTGCTAGATGAAGCGCCAAATACTGAAGAAGAAGTACGTAATAATGTAAGCCAAAATGACGTGGAAGAACCTAATATACATCGGGAGATTGATGTAATACAAGAAGTAATTCCGAATACCTCAAAATCGGCAGAAGAAATTCAACCGGAAATAGATAATAACGAAAATTCCGATTCTGCATCATTAAACCCTAATAATAGTATAAATAAAGACAATAATAACGATGCAGTTGAACAACCGGAAACACCAAGAGAAGAAATATCGCTTGATAATATTAAAAAATTGGGTAACGACCAAACCATGAGATTAGCATCGCCAGAAATCGTCGAAGATTCTGCAGAACCACACTGTGACATCATGATTTCGAATGACCAAATTGAATTAGCAAATATTGAAGATGTATCGTCGAATAATATCTCAAAAGAATCAAAAGAAGACGCTTCAATCTCCACTGGCGATGAATCTAAACAAAATAAGATATTAGAAGAATTTCAACATCATGAAGAGCAAGAAACTGTTGTTCCTATTATGACAGAAACTCGCTCGACGTCTTCAGGAGAAACCACAACTGAAGTCACTGCAAATCCTGAACGTGAATCTACGCACCATCACGAAGAAGATGCCGACATAGCGGCTACTAAGTTAGAGGAAATACTAGCTTCTTATGGCAATGATGAAGCAAGTAATTCGAGTGTTGAAGTTGAATCAAATAACGCGATGGAATGTTTGAATAGTTTATCTGAGGAATTTGAGCGAATGTTAGTGCCGGCGACGAAACAAAAGCAAGATGAGCAGCTTGAAAGTGGTCAAGGGGAAGTTACTGAAGACAGCAACGACAATTCCAACGAACTATGTCGAAATGAGATTCAACAGCGCGATGACGTCCAAGTAGAATTTTCCACTTCCGTTAATCTTGATGACCCGAACGATGCAGCAGTTTGTCGAAAAGACATTGAAGACGATAATGTAGAATCAATCGAAAAGATTGATAATGTTTCAACAGATAATGAAGTTAATCAATGTGTTGATGCTGAAGATGTAACAGTATCAGCAGAAACCGATAAAGACGCCGATGTAGAAAAATCTAGCGAACAGCTAGGAGAATATGAAGATATTTTTATTATATTACCAACAGAAGAAAACGCTGATAGTAGTAGTAGACTTGGTGCAGGAGATGATGAAGGGGAAAATTTGTTTATATTTGGAACGAAAATGATTCAAGCGATATCGAAGAAACGACGAATCCATCGGAATTTACAGAAGGAGAAATTTGCGATGGCACCAGTAAAACAGACAATTCTTCTTTGGGCAATGATAAAGACATTAAAATCGATGATGCAACAACGGAAGAGAACTGTCGAGACGAAGTTGATACCAACACCGACCGTCACTTTGACACTTCAGGAATTCCTACTACAAACACTTGGATGGATTGTGCCAATTTCAGTGCACAGAAGACGACCTGTCTGGTGGAGTGGAAGTGCAAGCCGCAACTCCTACACACGATTTCAACGGTGAACCCAATGAAGTAGTAATTCAGACCCACACTGAAGATGCCAATGTCAGCCATGAAGAAGAAATAATAGTCCATACTGAGGATACCGAATGCGAAATGAAAGAAATCGCAAATTCTTCGGACCTTCATGAAGAATTGATTTGTGAAAATAAAAATTCCGATGAGACAGAAGATATCCGATTAGAATTAGATGTTCAAGATAAAAGTGATTTTGTCGATCAACAAATGGAAAATCACGAGTTAAAAGCTAACGAAATGGAAAATTCTACTAATAAGGGAGAAGATCAAGTGGAAAATTTAGAGAATGAAATTGAAGAGGTTGGGGGTAAAATGACCGTCAATCTTCCCAGTACTTCTAATGATGTCGAAACTAAAACCTAGGGTTCAGGATTCAGGAGGAATTGCAAATTCCCCCGAACGAATTGACCAAATCGAAACAACTCCCACTCAACTAGTCGAAGATTTAATTAATAAAGTCGTGGAGCAAATTGACTCGCATGAACTCGGCGCTAAAACAAACGAAATAGATGATTCTATCAACAGTCAAAATCAACTAGATGATTCTATCAACAGTCAAAGTCAACTAGATGAAGATAATTTAGACATTTCTGCGGAATTTGAAGAAATCGAGAATAAAACAGACGAAAAATGTTTGATAAGTGCTGAAGGGGGTGATGTGCAAAATCAACCAGCTTCTAATCACGATAGAGATTCGGAAAATATGGAAAATTCTTTTAAGGAAATCGCGGAAATTGATAAAAGTGATAATATCTGTAACGAAATGAATGAACAATATCATCTAAGTGGTGACTCGATTCACGAAGATCAAGATTCTTGCAAAATCGAAGTGAATTCTCCGAAAATAATTCGCGACGGTGCTCAACTAGGAGAAGATGACAAACCAGATAGAAGTGGCTTTTTCGATGAGATGAAAGCGTCTCGCGATGATTCCAACGAAATCCCAGATTCGCCCGATCAGAGCTTGCTCGACCACGATCAGGGACATAGCGGCGATAGTTTCGAAGACGCCTATAACGAGAGTGAAGAGTGCACTTCTCCGGACGCGCACGGAGCGTCCCACCACACTTGCGCGGCATAATCACCGACGACATCATGGAATGCCTCACCATAAATTTGGAAATGCTCGCTACGACCGCAGCTGCGCGGGCGGCCGTCAAGATCAATCAAGATTCCAAACCGAAACGCAGGAGCAGATTGAAGATGTCCACGCGTCGGTGTAAGAAGCAGGCGAAACCCAGCGAGGTGTGCGCAGACGTTCCAAGCCAACCACCTAATGCCGTCTACAGTACGACTGCGGTGGCGGAATTGTGCGCGGGAAGTGAGGATAGTTACGATAGCTTTGCCGGGAATTTGATAATCGCGGAAGATGTGAAGAGCTCTCCCTTGCGAACTGAACCCGTGGAGGAATCGATTTTTGACGAAGATACCGTAGATGAAGACATCGTACAGATAAAAACCTCTTCGGCTGGTTCGGAACCTCCTAATCTTGGCATATGCATCGAGGATTGTGTGACGTTTCAAGATTTATACGCTAAAGGATTCACGCGTGGCGAATTCGAACGATTTCCTAAAAAAGATTGCGCATCGGAAACAACAGCGACAACTAAAGACATCGATGAACTCATGTTGAGTCACGACGGTGAAATCTTAAACATATTCGGAGTGACTATAATCCCGCAAAAATACAATAACAACGACGGGAAGAAATCCCCTGCAGATCCATTCTCAGAATTCGAGGAATCTAACGATAGTCAAATCAAGCAGCCCGTTATTAGAACTAAAGCCGAATTAAAAGCCTACGATAAAAAGAAACCGTTGAAAAAAGCGCGTAAGATCACCACTCAAAAATGTGGGAAATTCGCTTACGTTAAACTAGCCAGAGATACTGTGATTGAGGGTTTGATAAACACGATGAATTTAACCACAGCTCCGATGATCACAAAAGCACGTAACGATAAACCGAAAAAGACTCCACCCCAAAGAAGACTATCCCTTCTCGTGGAAAAACAAACGGGAATAGACGAATGTCCTCTGGAAAATCGCAAAATCACCAGATCCTTATCTGTCGATCTCTTGAGATCCGAGCATCTCGACTCTACGAATCAAATTCCTCCCGGCGAAGAACCTCGAAAAAATAATAATAATAAACGTTCGCCGAAAAACAACAACAGAGCTGGTCGAAAGAAAAGTAGATTACTAGAAGCTGACACTTACGGAAGCGAATTGGCATGTTCGGAAGCGATAACCAAAAGGAGATCGTCTAAGGATGTTAACCTCTGTAGTCGTGTTGAAGCGGTTGAGATGCATGATATAGAATCGAAATTATCAGCCGTCGGAACCACCATAGAGCAAATTAACATTAATCAGAAGCAAAATCGGAAGAGAGTCGCCCAGAATCAAAGGAATGTGAAAAGCGCCCCCAAACGTATAAATGCCATAGTAGAGAACTTGCAATTTGAAAAAGAATCATTCGTACCCGATAGTGTTGAAATCATACCGATCGACTCGGGGAAATCCCGTAATAATTTGAAGAAGAAGTACAGGAAGCAAAGGACGCCCAGGAAGGTTCCTACAAAGGGATTCGGAAGACGGAAACGTTCAATTGTTGTCGATAATGCTGAAAAAGTGGACGCTACTGCGAGTAAAAAAGGCGAAACTCTCGCCCGAATATAAGGAATTCTTGTCTGTACCCAGAGAAAAATATATCAGGATATAAAATACCGAAAAAGACGCAGATGGAAATGCTGTCAGGAACTGATGTTTTGTTTGTAAGCACTGATGAAAGTGTCACCACCGATGTATCTAGAGATTATTCAATAATTGAAGACGAAAATAAGAAAACACGTTTAATTAATGATACAGAAGTATATAGCATACCAGTAGTTGAATTGTCGGTAAGATCTGAACAGTGCGATTCTCTCGAACAAGATATTGAGGATGATATGATAAAATTTCAAAACGTAACAAAGGACGCAACATCGCCATTAAATTCTGAAGATATTATCATTGACGATAGCACAAAATTGTCAATACAGCACAAAGATAAGAGTGACAAAACCCGAGAATTATCGACAGAAAATATTCAAGTAATTGTAACGAATTTGACGAAATCGCCAGAAAAACGTAGAGATAAAAGTATTCAGCAAAATGTGAACGTCTCCGAATTCTCAGCAGACAATATTAAAGAGGGAAGATTTCGAAAAAATCGCTAAAAGAACCAGAAAGTAAAAATATTGGGCAAAACATTGATACCTTCTCAGAATTGTCAACAGAATATATTGAAGAAAACGTTAAAGGATTCGAAAAAATCCTTAAAAGAACCAAAGAAAGATATTGACATCACTGAGTGTCAACAAAGAATACTAAAAAAGGCGGGAAGAATTGTCAAAATCGCAAAAAGGCCCCAAGGATACAAATATTCACAAGATATTAACATCTCGGAATTGTCAACAGAAAATATTAAAGAAAACATAAAGGGTTCGACAAAATCCTAGAACAACCCAAAGATACAAATATTGAGCAAGATATTAACATATCTGAGGTGCAAACAGAAAATACTAAAAAAGACAGAAAGAGTTCGGCAAAACCGCTAAAAGGACTCAAAAGTAAAAGTATTCAACAAGACGTTGAATTATCAACAGAAGATATTAAAAACATAAAGTGTTCGTCGAAATCGATCCCAAAAGATAAAAATATCCAGCAAAATATTAACACCTCGGAAATGTCAACAGAAAATATTAAAGAAAAGAGAAAGACTTCTACAAAATCGCTGAAAGAACCCAAAAGTAAAAATATTCGACAAAGTAATGATAAACTTTCAGAACTATCAACTGAAAATATTAAAAAACACGAGGGTTCAACAAAATCGCAAAAAGAACCCGAAGATAAAAATATTCAGCAAGCTATTAATATCCCAGAGTTGACAACAAAAAATGTTAATAAAGAAGATAAAAAGAGTTCGGCAAAATCGCTAAAAGAATCTAAAAGTAAAAATATTCAAGAAAGCGTTGACAACTTCTCAGATATATCAGCAGAAAATACGGAAGACATAAAGAGCTCGACAAAACCGCAAAAGGGGCCCAAAGATAAAAATATTCGGCAAGATATTAACAACAGCCCGGAATTAACAACAGAAAATGTTACAGAAGACAAACAGAGTTCGGTCAAATCGCCAAAAGAATCTAAAAGTCAAAATATTGAACAAAGCGTTGATAATGTCTCAGAATTATCAGCAGAAAATACGGAAGACATAAAGAGCTTGACAAAACTGCAAGATAAAGATATTCGGCAAGATATTAACATTTCGGAATTGACAACAGAAAATGTTAAAGAAGGCAAAAAGACTTCGACAAAAACACCCAAAAATAAAAATATTCAAGAAAGCGTTGACAACTTCTCAGATATATCAACAGAAAATATAGAAAACAAAAAAGGTTTAACAAAACCGCAAAATGGATCAAAAGATAAAAATATTCAACAAGAGATTAGTAACATTTCTGAATTGGTAACGGACAATAATAAAGAACACAAAAAGAAGACTTCGACAAAATCGCTTAGAGAACTCAGAAGTAAAAGTATTCAAAAGAACATTGAGAACTTCTCAGAATTATCAACAGAAAATATGGAAGACATAAAGAGTTTAACAAAGCCCCAAAAGGAATTCAAAGATAAAAATATTCAGCAAGATATTAATAACATTTCGGAATCGGCAACAGATAGTATTAAAGAAGACAAAAAGACTTCTTCAAAATCGCTAAAAGAACTAAGAAGTAAAAATATTGAACAAAGATTGACAACCTTTTGGAATTTTCAGCAGAAAATACGAAAGAGATGAATAACTCGACAAAATCGAAAAAAGCACTCACAGAGAAAAATATTCAGCAAGATATTAACGTCTCGGAATTGTCATCAAAAAGTGGGAAAGAAGAGAAAAAGATTTCCGTAAAATCGCTGAAAGAACCAAAAAGTAAAAATATTGATAACTTCTTAGAATTATCAACAGAAAATATTAAAGAGCATCAAAAAGGTTCGACAAAATCCCTAAAAGAACCCAAAGATACAAATATTGAGCAAGATATTAACATCTCGGAGTTGCCAATAGAAAATACTAAAGAAGATAGAAAGAGTTCGGCAAAATCGTTAAAACAACCCAAAAGTAAAATTTCAGCAAGACATTGACAATTTATCAGAGTCATCGGTAAAAACTCACAAAGAAGACGCAAATAGTACGACAAAAGCGCTAGTAGAGCCTAAAGATGAAAACATTGGCAATTTCTCAGAAATTCGTAAAGAAGGCATAAAAGATTCGACAAAATTGCTCACAGAACCTAAAGGCAAAAATATTGAAACTCCTTTAGAACCATCAACAGATAATTCTGAAGGAAAAGTGGAGGATTCTACAAAAATGTCAATAGAATCGACAGATAAAACTGTTCAGCAAAAAATGGACGATCTTTCAGAGTTAACAAACGAAAATCGTAAAGATGACATGCGGATATCGACCGAAGTAATAGAGTCTGACGTCCAACAACATACTGAATCAGCAACAGATAATCTTCAAGAAGACTCGACAAAATCAACAGTTGAAATTAAAGATGAAATGCTTTTATCCAAGGCTCAACAAAATACCGAAGCGCTAAATCTCACGGTACAAAAATTCGCAACTGAAAGCGAAAATGAAGATATCACTGACACATTAAAATTCCCAAAGAAGATGAGGCTAAAAATGCACATTCTGTAGAAGATGTAGGGGATATAACAAAAAATGAAACACTTCGAGATCAGAACTTTATCCACAAATCCCAACAGTACAATGAAGACGGATTTTAGTGTTCGGAATTTAATAGCGAGTGAATCAGTTTTTGAAAAAAGTATTGCTAAAATACAACAAAGTTTGAAAGATGAAAAATTGGTGGGAGCTTTCACAGAAGAAATCGAAGAAGCTGGTATTCAAAGTCAATCGCAAAATAATTTGTCACCGCAAGAGGTTGTGTCAAAAACATTAGAAGAAGAAAGCATAAAATGTAACATTTCCGGTAAAGATATTGTAGAAACGACAATTGTTTCGGAAGAAGTGAAAGATGCAAATGTAGTAGCAGCATCGCATCATCATTCAATTGAAAAAATATAATAATAACGGACGATGAGCATGCTATCGAATCAAACATAAATTTATCAGTGCAAAAAGCAGAAACGACGCACGATAATACAGCAGAAGTGAATAATAAATTCCGAGGTTTACAAATTCCGCCAGATAAAAAGCAAAAATTATTGAATCGGATCAGAAACATTACCACAACAGATGATAAAGTAGCATCGAATGTTACGCACGAGAATTCCTTTACAAAAATGACAACCATACCATGCCGTCTCAAGAATCGTCGGCAGAAAAAATAATTGGGAAAAATTCGAAAAAGATTAACAAATCCAAATCGGAAAGGAACATTTTTAGGGACGTGGAAAGTTTGGCGATTTCTGAATGCAAGTCGAAGATAGTCGAGGGAACTCAGAGTATTACTTCTAAAGAAGGAAATGTTGTAATATCACAGATACAGGAATCGTGTGGAGATAAGACAGCTTTAAATGTGGATCAACGCTTGTTAAATGAGAAACAAGTCCTAGCAGTAGATGAGGGTAAAGTTAGAGAAACTTCGCCTGATGTTGTATGTCTAGATGATGTTGAAGCGTCTAAAAAATGCTACAGAAGAAAATCTATAATTAAGTCCAAGGGTCAAAGTCAAGCGAGAAAAGTACGTCACATTCAACATGGAGAGGAATGGATATCGCACGTATGATCCTGAGAAGGAACCCGATACCTATATCACAAGCCGTACTCTGTTCGAGCAAGAAAAGCTTTACAACTACGCCAAGAGACTGGCAAGTGCTTCAATAAAATCAACAACTAAGAAAGACGGCGTTTACCAACAGCAGCCGAGGATTTTGAATTTGGAACAATTCCCAAAGGACTCGGAACTGTGCAGAGATTGAAATCGTTATTCCCATCCGAGAATAAACAGAAAAGGAAGTTAGACGAAGCTAAAGCGTACGCGAGCAAACGAAAACGTCTCGGGAAAGACATCCGTACTATTGTCGATAAGTTAGCCGCTAGGCCGGCATGCCAACTTAAAAAGGATGAAAGTAACGAAAAAATTGAAATAACGATTATCGATGTAATCGATGAGGATCGAACTCAATCACCGACTAAAACCACTGAAATCGTATGCAAACCTCCAGTCGAATTGTTTGAGAAGGAATCGCCATCTAAAGAAGAAACAAATATGGGGGGTGATCATCATGAAATTCTCGAGAAATCAGAAAAATCGACAAATATTGAAGACGCGACAGAATTTCCTAACAAAATATTGGAAGTCGAAGATAGCGTTAGTGGTGGTAGTAAATCAGCTGAGAGTACTGAAAATGCGCTCGATTTCAACTTGGAAAGTTTAGCAAAGGAAGTACCAGACCTCCATCTTACCGCGCCGCAAACAGAAATAATATGTAAACATAACGCTGCAATAGTACCAACTGTATCGTCATTTGGAACTACCATTCAAAATTCAACACACACACCGCCAGCTTGGAAGAATCCAGAGTTGGTAGTTGTTTTGGAAAGGATGAATATAGATGCTGCTCTATTAGCAGCAAAGAACGATGGATATTTTGAGCATCGTAAAGATTCGGAAAAGGAAGTGAATATCTTGCCAACTCCCAATGAAACTAACATGCAACAAAATTCTAAAGTGGACCAAAGCGACAATGTAATTATGACTATATCAGAGGAGAGCAAACAAATTTCTTCCAAGGACGACATAAGCACCATTGAGGTGGTTGATAAAAGCCATCAGGATTTAATTTCACCGATTAAAGAAGTGGAAAACGTAAATACTGACACTTTATTTACCAACAAGATTGATATTGAGCATACTGCAGAGATTACAGAAAATATTCCCAAAACCCAAGCTCCAGAGTTTAAAAAAGGGAAAAGCGAAAACATTTTGACATCGCTTAACGATACTAATGTTGAAGAGACTGCAGAAGCTAGAAACAAAAGCCCCCAACATTCAATTACTCCGGAGTTTAAACAGCCAGAAAATGAAAATCCTTGGACTAAAACTAATACTATAGAAACTGTGAACGTTTCGGACAAAAGCGCCCATGATGCATCTTCAATCACATCACAGTTTAAACAGACAGAAAACAAAAATGCATGGACATCACTTACTGTTCCTGATAACACCACGGGCGCTACAGAAATAATTACTCCAGACACTATCACCTCTGATTTTAAGGAAACAAGTGACGCGATTGTCGATGACAGTTTTGCCAGCATAAAAGAGGAGATAGTCGAAACGCCTTTCAACGACACAAATGACGATCGATCCCAAAGTGTAGATCTGAGCAATGTGTCGTCAGACAGCGGTAACGATATCTCAAATATATTACCTAGCGACTTGAGTTGGTCCGGGGATTCGTTTTTGTTAAGCCAAAACTTCGAGGAAGAAGAAATAAGCACTGATGTTCCGATTAAGACGGAAGTTTTGGAGGAAGTCGATAATAAAGATGGTCATGAAAAGGTTGACGATGCTGGATTTGAAACAGCTACGGATCACAGTTATAGCATGGGTAAGTCGCTTTGTTTGAGGGTGTACAGTAAGGGACGGACAAAATGGCAATGCGGTCACTTTGTTTGTAACTTACTGTACACTTTATACAGTTTTGTTATATGATAATTTTTGGATAATAAAGACAGTTCTTTAAAGCTGTAAAACTATTGGCCTCTAAAAAACGTGTGGCTATCTATGGTTGATATTTTACAAAAGTACTCCAAAGTGTTCCCATTGTCAACACCGGTGAGAAATGGAGGTAATAATAGTTTAAATGAGTTAATTTATTTTGCATGGAGCAAATATAAATACATAAAGGCTATATTTATTTGATATTACAAATTCAGGAAACATTTTATTGTAAGAAACAGTTCATGTTTATTTTGTGGCACTATCTATGTATCATAGATGTTTTTTACCGTTAAAAAAAATGTAAAAATGAACTAACAAACATATGAAAGAAGATATTTCTAAAAATACTTATATTTTAGTGGTGTGTTAAATAAATGACAAACGTACGCGGTAAAAAAAAAAACACCTAGGAATAACGAATATACGAACATTATTCACATACGTACTGCTGTGTACTGATTGAATTAAGTGAAAATGCAAAATGAATTTTAAAATGAAAAAGGAACAATAAAATTAGCTAGGTCAACGGATAAGATTTTAATGAACGCAAAAGAACTATTAATCTCAGAGTTACCCTCGCGAATAAAAACTTGAATCTAACCACGAAAAGCAAATTGTGAGTGAATGAAATCAGACTTTCTTAATTACCCGAAAATTGTGAAGGTTTTAAAATAAAATAAAATAAATAGATTTTTTAACCCAGTGACGCTAATTAAACAATCAATTTATTTTTAACAACGGGTTAAATTACAAATGTGCAGAAAAAAACCTTGAACTGAAGGTTCTGGCCTTCCTATACAAAGCAAAAGTTTTGTTTGTTCAGGAAGATTATCCAAAATACACAACCTTTGGATTTCTATCCACGTGGTTCCACAAATTATAATCAAAGCGTGGACAAATGCAATAAATTTACAAAAAATGAAAAAGCTAAAAGAAAGAACAAAGCTTCTACTCACCCAAACGAGCTGATTGAAAAATAAAAATGAAATAGCAAAATTGAATAACCGAAAAATTAACTCTTACAAAATATAAATGAGCAAAAAAAAAACTAAAATAAATCTTCCTAAACAAAAAAATAATAATTGATCTTATATCTATAAAGTGCGCACTTTAATATATTAACAATTATTACACTAAAAATTTTTTGATTGATTAAATTGAAACAGAATTATTAAATTTCACAAAATCAAAATGGATTACAAAATGGCAACAACGATTTAAAAATACGTTTACTCACGTCAATAGTCGAACAAGGAAGTCCTTGACAAAATTCTACAATTGTTTTTCTTACGAAAATCCCTCTCTCAAAATCGTACAACGCAGTCGTATAACAATACGGCAATATTCAATAGAATCCGCATTAAACAACACAAGACAAACATTAGACAAATAAATGAATGGCATAATTGAAAAGACGCTAAATAAAATGATTCAATAAACTCTTTAACTACATTTATACAAAGTAAACATAAAAAAAAATTGTGAAAAATTCTCGGTATATTCAACAACAGCTCAGAAGAAAGTAAACAAATCAAAATACACTCAGCAAAAATGGGTTGTCTACCACAGCAGTAGGTATATAAGTATATGTATCTTCACTCGTTACTGAATCAAATAGAGTCTTCCGTAATGTAAATGCATATAAATATTGAGTGAATAGCGGTAACAAAAGACACTTTGGGACGGCGCGTAAAATAGTTTATCTGTTTAACGTATACCGCTATTTAAGAAAAACTGCTGCAAAAAGTAGCAGCTTTTTTAAAGTGTTAACAAAAAGTAGCAGAAGCTGCTAACGTAAAGAAACAGTTTTATACATCACTAAAAGTAAATGGGTAAAAAGTAAAAGGGTAAAATATGGGAGCAGAAGTGTTTAGCGGTGTTAGCAATTCTATCATCTGGTGATGATGAAATGATGTTCTGTTAAAAAAGCATTCTGAGAGTGCTCTAACTCGCGAGACAGGTCAACGTCGTGCAGTTTGTAAAACATAACCTAAATCATACCTGAACGTTGTATAAAAACGAAAATAAATATGGGAGCACAACGATTCTAGACTCTAACTTTAAAAGTTAAGGAATAAATAGTAACAAAATCCGAAAATATGTTCTTTCCAATCCTTTTATTATTAAAAATTATTGTCGACCGGTTTAGGCTTATGTCATCCTCTGGACACAATACGTCAATAAGAATTTAGAAGCTACGTCATATATAGCAGTAGTAATCACAAACATTTACAATAAAACAAATAAAATAAAATGAGACAATGCACAAAAACAAAATGGAAACATGTTAAAATATGACTGATTAATATTGTATGTGAAAACGGACTGTCCGTTTATTCATATTTTCTGGTTTTGTTACTATTTATTCCATAATACTCACCAATCCAAAACTTCCAATAACTATGTTAAAGTTGAGGATGTCTATAAGACGTGTTTGGTGTTTACTATCAAAGGGTGATCACGGCGTACTTTTAGAGCAACCTAAGTTCGAGCAATGACGATTTTGGAGTGATCACAACTCCCCTGCTATTAGTTTTGTTTTATCTTTGCAATTTTATTGTTCGTAGGCGGTCCACTCGTCTGCGGCGAACTACTAGTCGAAGACGACATCACGGAACAATTAGACAACTCCCTCATAGCGAACGACAACAAATTCCCACTATCGGAACACGATCGCATCCTCCTTACCCAGACCAATCTCACGCAACAGAGCAGTCCGTCGTTGAACGACTCACCGGTAGAGGACGTCTATCTACCGCTATCCCTATCGGAGAGTCAGTTCTCCTTCGGCAACACGAAAGACTCCAGTCCGACGATGAGCGTCGAGAACATGCTGGAGACGATGAACAAGCAGTTCTTAACCGACGTCGACTTACAAGACATGGATCATATAGACTTTACCGGCGCGTCTACTACGAATGTCGTTAACGAGCCGAAAGAGGAGGTGACCAAGAAGGTGCCCGAGCGACGGAAGAGTATATCCGAGGAGAAAGTGAGGGTGTTGCGGAACGAATATGAGATTTCGTCGATCGATATAAACGCGTTGACGGCGATTATGGATCAGGATGCGGAGATCGGCGCTAGGAAGAGCGGTTTTAAGAGGGAACATTCGCGATTAGACGCGGGGAAACATCAACAGTCTGTTAGTTATTATCATCAATCAACAGCATATTAATCATTCGCCACCGAAGAAGGTCAAAATGGTGGATTCGTCGGCGAATAATCAAATCATGGCGAAAGGGGAAACGGAACAGCAAAAATCTAGGACTTCAGACGCACGCAGCCACTTATCCTGTGCGTCAAAATAACAAAACTCGAGTCACGGCTGCCATAAAACATCCGCACCTGAAAATCAACGATTCCAAAAAAGGAGCGACGATCCCACCAATTAGGAACGACTGTAAAACTCCATCTTCCTACAAAGACGCGAATATAATACCGAAACTAACCGACGTAAGCCGAACATTGAGAAACGTCAGCAAATTCAGCGGTGGATTCTCCGAAAGACGTTGCGATAGTTCGGATTTCGATCCTAATCCTAATAGAAAGTCGCGCAACAGATCGCCTCTCTCCCTTCCCAGGATCTCGGATTCGCCGACGACCAAATCGAGGAAAGCGTTCTGCGATGAGAAGCCGCGACCGCAGACGCAAGCCGAAATCAACGCCACGTTCGATCGGTTGAAGTCGGAGCCGGCCGAGAATCATCGGATCAAAGTGGTAAAAGTGGCGGACGCGGAACGATATCAGGGTTCCGCCTATCGGAAGGCGAAGACGCCCGACGGACGACTGTGTCGCGGGAATCCGGGCCAATCCAATCATCAGCATCATATGAATTCCAGGGGATATAGTAGGCCTTCTGGGAGTAGTTCTGTTAGGATACCTTACGAAAGCAGCAGGTAATTGAATGAAGATTATTTCTATTTCCATTTTTTTTTCTTCTCTTTAAGGAATTAAGTATACAGGGTTATTATTGTATAGCACTTTTTAAAAAAGGGGGTAAAAGATATACATGAGCAATGCCTATATACAAAAAATTACGGTTCTAAGTACACGGAGTACCAGAAAATGATTTTTCTTTATTGGAGTCCGGCCCTGACTCATTTAGCATACCGGTGAACCATCGGTCGTCGCTACACTTTGAACGCTGGGATTACATTTAGTGTGCACTTGCTATTCGCAGTGGATGGTAGCGTATAGATTTGAAACACGCTACATAAAGTTAACAATCATACATTAGGGCGCGTACCGTAATTCACAAATAGCAACCAAATTCTCGGTTTTGTGTCCCGAATATAGCAGATTCTTGAAAATTATGATATCTACGGAACGCGGTTGCTGAAGTTTGGTTATTTTAGTTGTCACCAAAACAACCTCGCTCATTTTACGATTTTCTGATTTTTCTATCCCCTCCACTGCGGAACATAAACCAACCTACCTTTATCTATGCATAAAACGTGGTCAATCAAAGCGCGTCGCATCCACTAAAACCACATGGACGATGGTGGTTATCTTTAAAAGTGGTACAAAACAAAAAAAACTTAACATACTTGACATCAACCAAAGTGTCCCGTAAATTTTCTGAAATAATCGGTAGTCACTAATAACCGCAAATAAATCGCAACTAACCACTTGGTTACAATTTTATATTTACGGTACGCGCCCTTAGTTTTATTGCAAACATAATAAGTTTATTTTAAAACAAATTTAACCTTTAAAATGTACTACTATTTTACATGATACACGAGTTCATGGCAAAAGCACATCATAAAAAGAAACACCTGACTGCTTTGTTTGCATTCTGGTGCTTCCGTCTTATCTCAGTTTAAATCTTGTGTAAATAACATCTGCTTTGAATGAATTCACAATGCCTAGCATTTAATTTTTTCGATCGATGTTTACTTACAGATGGTTGAAATTTATTTCCTATCAGATTTATGTGTATACAAATGGTAAACACAGATGTGGGCCGTCTTTAACTACATTTTGGGCCCTAAAATTTGGAAAATTACAACACGCACATAGAACCGTAATTTTTTGTATATAGGCATTGCTCATGTATATCTTCTACCCCTTTTTTTTAAAAGTGCTATACAATAATAATGTTAAAACGTTAAATCTTTAAACGATGTTTTGAAACATCGTTTAAAGATTTTAAGAGCATGTAGTACGATCGAAAATAAGATTAAAAGTCATAATAAACAAATGTTCACAAATCAACCGTTTACGAGATAACAGCGAGTATTCCTAGTAGTACATGGATATAACATATCCCAGTAAACAGGTGCTTATCAGTTATTGTTTTATGACAGTTTAATTTGACATTTTGTGCAATTTGTAGCAATTACAATGGTTGCGTATTCTAATGAGCGATATGGTGTTCATGTACGGTCGTGCTAATGGGAATTCTTTACAAGCACGTCGCTTCTATGCTGAAACGTTTCCTGATCGCCAACTGCCTTCGCATGTGATGTTTCAGACGGTGTTTCAACGACTAAGAGAAACTAGTTCGTTTGAGAAGCGATCTTGTGATACTGGACGGCAGAGAATAGCATGTACTCCACAGATAGAAGATCGAATTTTGCATATTATCATGAAAAATCCCAAACTAGGTTAGAAGAATTTCGACTCAAGTGGTGTAAGCATCAACCTTGTTTGGAGAAACTCTTCATAAGCAACTCTTATACCCCTACCATATCCAACGGGTACAAGCCCTTACTGCTCCGGATTATCAAGCAAGAAGGGCTTCTGTTGAGGTTTGTCGAACAGCTGCTGATCGGCCAGATTTCTGATAACAACATCCTTTGCACTGATGAACTGGTTTTACTAAAATGGAATATTTAATTTCCACACATCACGTTTGGTGTGACGAAATCTCATGCTACCGGTTGAAGCCAGCCACCAGCAACGTTTCTCTCTAAACATCTGGTTAGGCATGATAGGGGAACGATTGTTAGGACCGATTGTTTTGCCACAACGCTTAACAGGTCCTACATACCTCGAGTTCTTGGAAAATACTTTACCTGAACTTCCGGAAGATTTACCTATAAATCTAAGACTGAACCTCTGGTTTATGCAAGATGGAGCTCCACCGCACTTTACGCGTGCTGTTAAGGAACATCTTAACAATGAATTTCCTGGGAGATGGATCGGGCGAGCAGATCCCATTGCTTGGCCTCCAAGGTCTCCCGATCTAAACCCGTTGGACTTTAGTATCTGGGATTATTTGAAAAGTTTAGTGTATGCAACATCGGTAAACGATCTTCCAGAGTTGCGCCAACGAATAGAACACTGTTGCCAGATAATACGAGAAAAACCCTTGTTTTCTGAGAGAGTGTGCGCTTCCTTTGAAAGCAGATGTAGATCCTGTGTCGAAATGAAAGAACGGCATTTTGAACATCTTTAGTTATAATCTATTTTATGTTAAAATGCACTAACGTCTTAATAAAAACCGCTAAAGCAAACTTATTCTGCAATTGCGATAAAATCGCTGTTATCTCCTAAACAGTTAATTTGTGGACATGTGTTTATTATGACTTTTTTATGACCTTATTTTCGATCGTACTACATGCCCTTAAAATCTTTAAACGATGTTTCAAAACACCGTATATATATACAATAAGGAAATTTATCGGGTAAGCGGTCTGTAATAAAACGACCTATTTGTCCAAGGTTCCTCTATATTTCGCAATTTATTTATTGCATCATCGGGAGGATTTCTTACTAAAATGTGTTGAGAATGAAACAATGTGTCAAAAAAGAAAACAATACAATACTTACAACTAAGATCAGTCCACAAATAAAATTTAAAATACAACAAACATATTAACACTGAATTTAAACAAACGACATGTTAAAACTAACAGTTGAGTAGGTAGTGTGTACAACGATTTGAAAATTTAACATATATGTCTTAAAATAAAACGCGCAATAAGAACTATAAGATTACAAAAAAGAGGAGAGGCTAAAAATTACACACTAAAGCCATTGTCAACAAAATAAAAAGGACTTTCCTCATCAATATATCCTAACGAAAATTTAATATGTTACAATAAATATTACCATTGTTTAAATATATCTAGTTAGTCAACGTAATGCATTTTCGGAAAACTAAAGTATTGGTCAGGGAAGTGGTGCAGTCTATCGGTGAATGTAAATTGATTTGAAAACGCGGTAAATTATACAGGTATCTCGACCAGAGAGAACGACAGATTTCTGTGTTGTCTATCTATCTATATGCGAAACGACGGAATCCGTATCGGTGATTTATTGACATTGGCGATTTGTGTGGCCTGGGGGAAAGGGAGGGTGGATGCATGTGACGCTGTGATGACGCACCTCGCGATAATTCTCGTGTTTGTTTACATTAGAAGGTTAGAATTCTGAGGTATTCTTGTTATAAATAATAAGAAATTGAAAGTATATTGCAAGGCACGTTCTTGTTGACAAAACATTAATTGAACAATTTTCTAAATTGAGGTTTTTCTTTTAAGAATAAAATATTTAAACTTAAAACAAAAAATCACTGAAAAAAGAAAAGTTAAATCTAAAAGGACGAAAATTTGCCGAGAAAAAAAAACAAATCTATTACTCAATTTTTTTTCTTAGTTTTTAAATTAATAAGTTGTTTTGTTAACTTATTTACTTATATTTATGATTATATATAATCAGAAAAACTGTTTGTTTTATTAAGAAGAATAAGTATTTAGTTTGATAATATATAATCTGTAGTTCGATGGCCTTTTTATATTTAAAATTTTAATAAAACACGGGTTTTTCGTTCGAACATATATACGAAAACCTTCTTCTCCTCCTCTCTCCTATTGCTATCTTCGCTTCTCTCGTGTATAGCGGTACTATCGCTAACTTCAGCTGGTGTAAAGGCGGGAAATTTGAAATTTAAAATATAGCCTACTATAAATCGTTATTTTTTTAGATGTATGTACCATTTTACTTTACTTTTTGACTTTTTCTTAGTTCTAATTTAATGTATAGGTACTCTTATGTATATAGTTTTCTTATATTCACAAAACATTTTTTATTTGATTTACTTATGTTTACTATTACATAATAATAGAAATTCGTTTTTTATATAATGAATAAATATGTAGTTTGGGGATACAAATCGCCATTTATTTTTACATATATGCACCACCATAATTTTATTATTTACTATTCTCAAATTGTCACAGCTATTATGAATAGGAAAAGTAAAAGTAATTTTTCAAACTAATGAATGTAGACTACAATAAAATGCATCATATACTAGTATTTATGTACCTATCAAGTGAAATTTTAAAATATAATGATCGTTCTTTACATCAATCACATTGGTACATTATATTATCCATATCGTGCATATTTGATGCAGGTATAAATCGGATTAAATTTACAAACGACAGTTTACAACACGCTTAGCGCGATTAGGTTATGTTGCACAAATTGCTCGTAATTGCTCGGACGTCGGATCGCGAGCAGAAAGAGGAACCTCTTTGTGATCTGGATTTGCTTGCTCTAAACAAACAAATACGCACAAATCATGCTCTAAATGGCGATTTGTACTCCCAAACTACATATTTATTTTTATAAATGAAAAACGAATTTCTACTATATGCAATAGTAAACATAATAAATCAAATAAAAAATATTATATAAATATAACACAAAACTTAGAACTACACACATATATAGAGCATGACATTAAATTAGAAACTAGAAAAAAGTAAAGTAAAATGGTAAAAAAATAACGACTAAATATTATCATACTAAATATTTATTCTTCCTAATAAAACAAACATTTCAATGTAAACACGAGAATTATCGCGTGGCGAGTCATCATAGCGTCATCGCCTATCCACCCTCTCTTTTCCCCGGACCTTGCAATGCTATTGCAATTAAATATATTTTGGCGACACATAAGAGGGCCATCTTGTATGTAGTAGTCCAACTATAAAGCTTCTATTTAAATCGAGATGGGCACCAACGCCGTGCTGCCATCTACCGCTTTTGTCCAAAATGTTCAAAAATCCGTTAACTATTTTGTTCATAAGGTTGACTAACTAGTATGTATATAAACAATGATATTACTTAATTTATCAATATCAGTTTTAAAGTTAATTGAATTACTATTATTTTTGATGTACCATTTCAAGAAATAACCTACGTTTATAATTAGGCTCATTATATAAAAGTTTCACGTTATTATATATCAAGTTATAATCCATTTTATGAAATGGGTTGCTAAGGCATAAGAATGCTTTCCAATATGACAATCGCTCTATGTTGTGTAATTCTAACTTTTAAAAGACTGTGAGGTTTGACCTATGTAACATCTTGACATCATTACATGGAATGCTATAAACAACACCACTTTTTGCAATAAATTAGTTTTGTCTTAGTTTTTGTTGAAAAGATTAACTTCGATAAAGTGTTATTTTTAAGTTTTTAAAAACTAGAATTACACAACATAGAAGCGATTGGTCATATTGGAAAGCATTCTTGTGCTTTAGCAACCCTTTTTCATTGAATCAATTTTCCTTTTTTTTTTAATCTTGAAACTACATGAAAAAATAAAGGTTACGTGTTTTGGATTTTTTTTTATGTTTATTTTAGGAAGTTCTAAGTCCAAAGTGGATCAAATTCGACTTTTTATTAGAGAACTCATATTTCTAAAGGAATTAGACAAAATCTGACCTATGCTTCTATTGCTTTAAAGTGCAGATGATATTATTTAAAGTTCTGTATTCCTATTTTAAACATTTGCAAAATGATCTAAAAAAAAAACCAGTAAATAATAAGGCTCCAATTTTCTCTAAATTCCTAAAATATATGCTATTTAACGCATAAATTGTTCTTTTCCAGTACGGACCAGAAAGACTCGAAAATACGAGTGGTTGAAAAACCTCGATCCCATGATGAAACATCTACCGAAACAATTGCACATCAAACCTCTCGTGACTTTCGGTAAGTTTAATTAATACCACCTATTCCTCGCAGTGAACAAAAAAATCAACAAGTAATCTTTTTTCTTATTTAGATCCAGTCACCCCTGCCAGCGATCCGAAAGTGTGAATACGGGACAATTATATTGTAAATACTCGTGTAAATATCTTGTTCATAGTGAAACGTTTTTATTCCCTGAGAACCTCAAAAATGAACCTCCTTTTTTAACGAGTACGTGTACAAATGCACATAATATGCAGATTTTTTCAAAAATTTTTCATTATTGCTCATCTTCGTATTGCGCGCATACTGATGATGTATACATATATATAAATATATAATATATTATAAATAATATTCCTTTTGTGATGAAATTACCTTAACTGTAGTTGTAAATTCTAGACACTATTTATTTGAGAATATTTGTACATTATTATTGCAAAACGACGTGTAAATTTCTTGAAATAAATGTTTTACAAAATAGGACTGCATTTTTTTTTTTTTTTTCAGCTCTATATAGAAAACTAGAACCCAGCAAATACTGCCAATGGCGTATCGAACTAGGAAAGAAAGATCTTAATCTTAAAAAAAAATATATTTATACAGGAAGTTTGTTAAAAGTGTTCTGAATTTTGAACGAGCTGATGGAGAGAGTTTTTGTGATTAAAGAAGTCCATATACGGTTTTGACGTTTCTTTTTTTGATTTGACAGATCAAGCAATCGGTTTTATCTAATGTCACAAACTGTCATACATAGGTGGTTATGTTTAATAGCTGCTACTGATATTGAACTTTTAGTTCGATAACATACCGTTTTTGAACATCAACCTGCCGTTCTTCCGTTTCTAGTTCACAATCTACTGCTTTTTGATATTTTGTGGTACAAAATTATAATGCCGAGATTATGCATAAACTCTTGTATGTCAGTGATGTTTTTTTAGTAATTACTACGATGCCTATAAAAAAGGCAGACGACTTTTTTTTAGTTGATAATTTTGAAGTTTTTTTTTTTGTTTTTTACTCAAATATAAATTAATAGGTTGAATTTCGTTCGTTTCGTTTTGAAATTCTTCCGCCAGGTATTGACATTTACCGTTATTTTACATGAGATTCTACCACTGCGAAATAATTTCATCTGGCAACACTGGGAAGGCCAATCTTACCGACGCCGACGGTTGCCTTTGTTGTCTATTGTCATTTGTCTTAGCCCCATTTGCACCGCCATGTTAAGCCTGATTTAATTTTAAGCGGTACTTTGAAGGTGATGGTTCATGTCTCATGCATATAGTGAACGTCATATTAATAATAATAATAATAATTTTATTTATTACGTAAGCCCACAGGGATGTAACAAGTCATACATATGCATATTAGATAGTATTACAGAAAAAAAAAAAAAAAAACGAAACAGGTACTGTCGCTAGCTAACTCAATCTAATCTAACAAAAACTCATTTAAGGTATAAAATATTGCTACATAGCAACTCTTTAGTCATTTTTTTAAATTTGTTGTAGTTAGGTTCATTTATTACATGTTTAGGTAATCTATTATAAATCTTACCACAAAGATAATCAGGCGATTTCTCAAATAAAGACGAGGCATGAAGCACCGGTCGTACATGTCCCCCATGCCTAGTCGAATAACAGTGAATTTCCCCCGTCGAACAGAAGCGCACCCTATTTTTGAAAACGTAACAAACAGACTTGTAAATAAATATAGCAGGTAAAGTTAATATTTTGTGAGTTTTAAAAATATCCCTACATGATTCTCTGGGAGGCACATCGAACATCATTCTATTCTAAGCGTCAATTAAAATTAAACCAAGTTTAACGTTGCACACGGTTAGTAGGCTTGAAAGTATACAGAAAACAACTTTTCACGATACTGTATATGATGATGGCGAATATCATCACCAGGGAGTCCATGTTGAATGCAGTTTCTCATATAGTAAGGGAAACTGCGCTCAATATAGACTCCCTGCCTGATTATTAAATTTTTTAACTAGCAGTATGCTTTTGTATACCGTTTAAATAAGCGCGCGGTTTTTAATAAGCTTTGATAACACACCTACAGATGGCTCATTACTGCCTCAAAACAGTATATGCATCATACCTATCCACAATAATTAGTTTATCTATGCTGTCACATTTGACATTTGACCATTTTACAGTGCTGGCAACACGTTGATAAACCAGCTCTGTAATAGAATATTCCTATCAAGAAAAGGTTAAAAGTGCATATAGACTTTTTTAATCATAACGTCATTTACCAATTCTCTCAAAAATCGTTTTATGGCAACAACTTGCTTTGAAAAAAATTAGACAAGATTTTCGTGTTACGACGGCGAGCGCCAAAACGAATATATATGTGTCGAAGGTCCAGCGTCCTCTATGAATAGGCTTGCGATCTAGGGGTAGCGCCATCTGTCGCCAGAGCGCGAAACCCCAAATTTCAAATTTAAAAATAGGCTCGCGCTACAATAATTTACCCCCGTGTCAGATGAGAAGAAACATGTAGTTTTTGACATTTTCGTATTAGATTATTACTAAGTGTTTTATCGATTGTTGGAAATGGAGGTTCATAATAAAAATGCAAATGTTAATTTAACAAAACAGAGAAACGTTTGTATTGTATTGTACGATTATTTGCCGTCGTAATATTTCAATAAATATATTTTAACACATCTATTAGTAAGCATGAGATGGCGTACAGCGACAAAGTTACGTTTATTTCGGTAAATATGTGTACGCGATAGCCCTCATCCTACCCGTCGTTGAATGTGAAATAAATATAATAAATAATATAATAATATCCGATATTTTTCTGTCGAAAACGACAAAACCGAATTGAATATTTGTGAATAGGCAACCCATCTAACTATACTTGTTTCGAGAATTTCGAACCATTATTAGATCCGCTACTGAAACATAGATGCCCGAAATTTGCTAATACTCTTGCTTCTTGTTTACAGTCACGAACGCCTGTCCCAGTTGGTAGTTAAGACTGCCGTACCTAGGTGTATTGTTGCATTACATTACAGTTTTCTATATTATCGTTTTTTAAAAGCCTTTTTTATATATTTTTCCACAGATTCACAAATGTCTTTTTCTCAATTTCAAATTGATAGGTAAGGCATTTTAGCTGCTCAAAGATAAGGTAAGTATAAAACGATATAAAAATAATACGTTGAGTAGGCGTTAATAAAATATCCGGCAAACTCCAAATTTACGTTTATTCTTTAATTCTCTTATTCTTCCTTTCGTTTTCAAACTTCTTTATACGAACGACATTGGGCGCGAATTTTAAAGTAACCTCCTACATATATAAAAATAAATTTAGATCCTTTTGTTCTTATCATATGTTAATCCACAATTTAAGCAACGAAAATATTGTAAATACATGATTAATGTGATACACGTATGAATATTTACATATGTAAATAAATCTAGCGGCTTCCAATATCAAAATATTTACAACGGAATATCTCGGAGACATCTCGAATTCCCCCAATTAAATAACACAAAACGTAGTTTCCTCGCTTTTGTTGACAATAACAGTCGACAAAACACAATATACTAATATACGTGCACAATACGAGATAGCACGCGTATACCTCTCGCCGTCCGACGCCGATAGAAAGAGCTAGAGAGAGACGCAGAGAGGTCTAAACAGGTGAATAGATTAAACACTGGGCGCGCAGACGAACGCGGCTGTGTGTGGGGAAGTGACCGATTCTAGCGGTGCAAGTCGTTGTTGGCTGGTACCGCATGGTACCCGCGAGTCGGACGAAGGACACATCGGCGTAGAATACACATTAATAACGCGAACCTTCTTCTTCTGTGTGCCGTGTTGCTCTTTAGGCTGCCACGGAGTCGTGCTTTCGATCGCTGTATTTTACGGCGAACGGGCAGACAGTCGTCAAGCGCGGAAAGTCTGTCTGTTGTAGCGTTGTTGATGTCGACGATGCGTTGGGACGGCATACGGTTGAATGTTTGCGTTTTTTAGTTGTATTAAGACGTAGTTCCTTATTTGTTATTTTGGTTAAAATGAGGGGAAGTAAAATGCGATTACAGTATTTAGGTATTCACGGGAAATAAAATTCAAAATTCAAAAACTGATACTAAAGTCGCACATATAATCTCATCAAAGGCAAATAAAAATAACAATATCGGTTTTATTTATAACTAAAATATATTATACCATGTGATTCAAAATGATTGTCGTAAGAAAAAAACTGTTTTCCGGAAAAATTTATCTATACTTATTACCAATAATTTAATGAGCGAAGTTAGCTACATACAAATTTCATACATTAAATGAATTTTCTTGACATTTAGCGACATTGGCGTGCGTGTTGTAGTATCCTTCGATTATTTATCTTATAATTTTTTTTTCAAATCGTTTATATTTACATCTAATATCACCAACAATAGTATTTCTGAATACTGTAAGAAAATAAGGGAATTTATCTGTGGTAATAGCTCAACAAACAGGTAAAAAATCAATATTAACATTAAGTGAAATAGTTTATTACATTTTATAAATTTTATAGGCTTATCATACATTTCAGCGCAATGAGCTGTCGAAAGAAAGTTACATTTTTATCCCTATAAAGTTTCTACGGTACAGGAATTATTATACCATTAGATCACGATAGGCGATTGGAATATTGTCATTGGTTTAATAACAATTTAAGGGACGATGACTTGCTAAACAAATCATTTTTCTCGGATGAAGCCTGGTTTTATCTAACAGACTATATCAATTTACAAAACTATTGTATCTGGTCTGCAGAAAATCCACACGAATTTCGAGTAACACAATTGCATCCCGTAAAAGTTGGAGTTTGGTTAGCTATGTCCAGGCAACGAATAATAGGGCCAATTTTCTTCGAGGAAACTGTAACAGCCCAACGTTACCAACAGATGTTGGAATTGTTTATTACAGAGTTACAAGAAAATCAGCTTGAAGCAGGTTATTTTCAGCACGATGATGCTCCAACACATACTGCTCGACAAACCTGCCAATATCTTCAACAGTTTTTTGCTGACAGGTTTGTTAGAGCACAAAGATGGCCACCAAGATCGCCTGATCTAACCCCATTAGATTACTTCATGTTCGGCTATCTAAAAAAATAGATCTATAGAAACCGCATGCATACCATAGAAGAATGAGAGATGTAGTTTTGTCACTTAATAATTATACTAATTGTGTTTATATTTAAAGTAATAAATAAATTTAGTTAAACACCAGTTAGTACTGAATTGTAAAATCATAATTTAGTAAAGTTAAAGTAATTACATTTCATTTTTACAAGCAGAAACACCAACCCATAGTCGTTTATATAATGCGAGTTCAAATATAGTTACGTTTCCTTATTTATGACAGATCCGTTTACTTCTTATGTTCCAACACTGACTTAGTTCAAACTTTCATTACAAACACGCGCATATACCACACCCTGTTACTACTAATAGGAGCAGAATTGACAATCATTTTGAATCTTTGTGTATATCTAATAAAATTCAGAAAACTTTGAAATAATACATTACACAGATTACATACTGTACACAATTTCTGGTACTACCAAGCAATATTTAATGATTCGTGTGACGAGAACGTTTGATGAATTAGATCCAGTTGAAATAAGAAGAAGTATAAGTGACGCATTAAGATGTCGAATAATGAAATGCTTGGACGTAAACGGATTTCACATTGAGCATGTTTTTTTGGTGCTCTATTTCATGGTTCAAGTTTATGCTGCTTGTAAATTGCATTTGTTAAGTACACATGTATCTAAATATTCTTCATATTAAAACCTTTACAATTTTGAAAATACTTTAATATATCAAAAACTTTAAGACATTTGTCTGACAAGCACACTACGTTTTAGTGAAACAATTTTTGTTATGTTGTCGTCGTTATCGTTTATGCCATTTCCTTTAATTTGAAACCAAGCTAACCAAGACGGAAAACTTCTAACTAGCCACTTGCGTTGAAAACCCTGTATATTAGGATAACTCACCTAAAAAATCAATCCCAAAGCTTTCTCAAGAAGTTCTGTTGGTAGTGGGAATATGCCAAAAGGACTTAGAAGACTAAAGGACATTGTATATTGATTACTTAATGATATTTATTATAATTATTTTTTTTGCACACATTTTGGTAACATACAAAGTGTGACAGTCACATTAGTGCATGCATGCACTGTGACCAACGATTAAAAAAAAGCATGACCTACTCTAATCAGAAAAGTATTTGAAAGCACGGTGTATCACTAATAACTAAATTTAAATTTAAAATAATTGTGGGAAATTTGAATTTGATAATGAGTAATATGCAAAAAATAGTAATGAATTAGAAATATAATTTTTTTTAAAAAGTGCCTCTAAAGGTATAGAGGTAAAATTAAGGCGAGTGCCCTAATAGCCAAATTTAAATTTCCCGCAATTATTTTGAGTAATTTCAACGTTGAAACATAAAATTACCCACCATTTTGTACTAGAGTAATAGTTATTTCAATGCCTATTTACGTTGAATTCACTAAAAATTGTGGCGGAAAATTTAAGTTTAGCTATTAGGGTGAGTACTACTGTCACGCACACTATAAATAAGAAAAATTAGCTCAATCGATGGTACCTCATTCTAGATATTATACGTTTAAAAAAAAAGTATGTAAGCAAATACTGATCACATGGACATTCTGTAAAAAATCATAGGTTAAATCCGTTCGTTGATTTCAAAGTTATCATTATTTTCCTCGCTTGAGGGGTGTTTTTTCTTGAGTTTGGTTTAATTCATCAGACTGTATACATTTAAGTTTACTATATTTTTTTTCTGTATGGTAGAACATATAAAATAAATAAAAAATAAAATCTTTTTCAATGATCTTATAGTACAAGTAATTTGTTATTGATTATTTTAGGGTTAGAATAATTATTCGATCAATTTCAAGATCATTTGTGTGTATGTTTCAGTCCTAGTAGTTATAAACTCGCCTGATGTAATTGGGCTGGGTTTTTCCAGTTTACATACTTATCCGAACTAAAAATTAAAATTTCCTGGAATTATAAAAATATCCGCTGACTCAACGACCAATACATACAATATTTCTACCTAAAAAATTAAAAATGTACACCATGATTATACTATCGTTTTATTGGATCTTTAGACACATGTCATAAAGTCAATACATAATAAAAAATACCTATAATAAAATAAAATTATAAAAAATAGTCCAACGATTTTTTTTCTATACAGATTATTATTCGAGAATTTCACGTAACTTCACATTAATAAACTATTACTTACTAAAAAACTTTAGTTCAAATAACACTGTAAATATATGTTACAATATAACTACGAGAACGCAGAATAACTTTAAAAACAACACAATTTATAAGCCTGACAAAAGAAAATATTGCAGCAACAGCTGATCTGTTTGACACAGCATGCATTAAAATGGCGACTCCTATATAACCTAAAAGTTTGCGAATGCGCAATGGTCTAAACGCTCTCTAGTTCTAGAAAGTGAGATGACAATACTGGCAAAATACTCCAATCCAAGCGAATCGTTTGTATCGCGACATGCAGACCTTAATGTCAGGTCATGTCACTCATGTCATTGGCAAGTAGTGCTCGCAAACCCGGGATTAGAGTATTACTAGCACTATCTCACTTCCTATCCTCTAATTCTAAAGTGATATGTGTATATTTCTTTCTAATGTTGGAGTCAATCGATATGAGAAACACGCTATCCATAGGTATGCTACATTCATGCAGGCATTTGACAATATTTTACATAAGCCAACACAACCACAATAAACAAAATTACAGTCAAATACAATATTAAAATGACAACTGGTTAAATGTCGTTACTATCACCTACTCACGAAATATTGTGAGACCAACGTTCAACACTAATAAGTAGTAAAGATTTAGGAAATTTAATAATATGTGTCGTTAAAATATGTAAAAGTTTCTATCCTCTTTTGGTTTTGGTACTCAGTAAAGGAAAACATGTTGCAATATTATCATTCCTTATATGAATCGTATGATTCAAGATAATGATGTGTATCCAATGATTTAATAAAGCAATTATATGTGTATGGGTAATATTTCATCTTCCTATATTTATTAATTTGCTAAAAGTAATTGCAAGAAATTAGAGTTTTGTTTAGTGCAGCAAATATGCTGACCTACATATTTGCAACACCCGCGTGATTTATGATAATATTTACATGTAACATTCAATCAGACTACCATTGGTTGTTGCTTAGCAACCAGGAAGATTGATAACCAACCAGCGGGCTGTTTATTCTATAAGGAATTGTTTACTTGTGTTGCATTTCACAGTATTTGGACACGACAATACTTTTTAGGCATTGCACTTTTCTGATTCCATAACTTTGTGACAGTGCACATCTTAGTAGTGGCGTGTTACTTTTGAGATGTAATTATCTTCGACGCGTGTGAAAGTGTTGCTCTAGAAATGCAATATTTCTAATACGGTGTCCGGTCGAGTTTTGTGTCTACCATACAACTAAATCATCCGACAATCCCTGACAAAATCACAGAAACACCAAGTATCGACAACATTTCAGTTATGATTCTGCAAAACGCCAAGATTAATATCAATTAATATCGCACATTTTATTTCAAAGTGATAAGTGAATAAGCGACACGACAGTGCACGCAGGGCAGTCGACAATTGCAGAATAACTCCCCAAATGGTGGTTCATTGCGCATATCCTTTATTATCGGAATGAAGTGTAGTATTTACGCACTGCTTGCTTTTTGTATAATTGAGAATACACACAAACTTTGTGCATAATATCAGTATACATGTTTTTGGGATCTACAAGTAAGCAATTAATCTTCAATGCCTTTAGTGTTAGTGCTAATCGCAGATGTTAGTTAAGTGGTGGTGTACAGTGTCATCGGAAACGGCAAGAATTTCTTTCATATTAATTCAGAAAATCCAGGAGATTCTATTAGTTTTTTTTTACGACAATAAGAAAACTGTTGAAGGGCATTCTCCCGCTAGAAGGTGTAGAAATTGCGGCCCTTTATAGTGCTAGGCTTGATTGGAAGGTTAGGTTTTTCAGTAAGTAATTGTGAAAGCACACTTAATCACATAATTTTTTGGTTAATATATTATCAATCAACTCACAATTTGTTGTTTGAATATAACAGAACTGAATTACTAGCGCACTAACGTAAGTTTCAGAAATTGACGATTGATTTGTAAGGTTTGTTACGTGGTTGGTGAGGGTGCACTTAAATAATTGTAGGTTTTATTATGTAACTCACTTATATTAACATAGGTATCTCCCATACCCCTTATTCTATTGCTAGAGGGTAAATGATAGCGATATCGCTGCCCTCTGTCCTGCTTATGTGTAGTGGGTGTTTTAAATATAATAATAATATTATTATAACAAGGTTTGATTTGTGAGGTTAAGTCAAACGCTATAATTTTCTTCAGTTAATTTTTAAATTTAAACTGCTTTATTATGATTTCAGTTTTCGTTAAGGAAATCTAAATACAATACACACATTACCACTTCACTAATAATAATTATAACAGGAAATAGGAACTCATCAAGATTGCCACATTTATCAATGTGTATGTGTATCATTTCTTTTTACGATTGATTTGTGAGGTTAAGTTGAACGTCATAATTTTCTTCAGTTACTTTTTAAATTTAAACTGCTTTGTTATGATTTCAGTTCTCGCTAAGGAAATCTAAATACAATATACACATTGTCACTCTACGAATAAATATTACAGGAAATACAAATGCCACATCTATCTATCTCACGTAAGAACACAGAGATTCACAATGATTGTCAAATCCGTTCCTATAGATAGTAACAGGGTGTAGGTATATGCCGCGTGTTTGTAATGAAGGTTTGAACTAAGTCAGTGTTGGAACATAAGAAAGTAAACGGATCTGTCATAAATAAGGAAAACGTAACCTATATTTGAACTCGCATTATATAAATGACTATGGATTGGTGTTTCTGCTTGTAAAAATGAAATGTAATTAATTTAACTTTACTAAATTATGATTTTACAATTCAGTACTAACTGGTGTTTAACTAAATTTATTTATTACTTTAAATTATAACAAACATTTAGTATAATTATTAAGTGACAAAACTGCATCTCTCAGTTCTTCTATGGTATGCATGCGGTTTCTATAGATCCTATTTTTTAGATAGCCGAACATGAAGTAATCTAATGAGGTTAGATCAGGCGATCTTGGTGGCCATCTTTGTGCTCTAACGAACCTGTCAGCAAAAAAACTGTTGAAGATATTGGCAGGTTTGTCGAGCAGTATGTGCTGGAGCATTATCGTGCTGAAAATAACCTGCTTCAAGCTCATTTTCTTGTAATTCTGCAATAAACAATTCCAACATCTGTTGGTAACGTTGGGCTGTTACAGTTTCCTCGAAGAAAATTGGCCCTATTATTCGTTGCCTGAATATAACTAACCAAACTCCAACTTTTACGGGATGCAATTGCGTTTCTCGAAATTCGTGTGGATTTTCTGCAAACCAGATACAATAGTTTTGTAAATTGATATAGTCTGTTAGATAAAACCAGGCTTCATCCGAGAAAAATGATTTGTTTAGCAAGTCATCGTCCCTTAAATTGTTATTAAACCAATGACAATATTCCAATCGCCTATCGTGATTTAATGGTAATAATTCCTGTACCGTAGAAACTTTATAGGGATGAAAATGTAACTTTCTTTTGACAGCTCATTGCGCTGAAGTGTATGATAAGACTCTAAAATTATAGAATGTAATAAACTATTTCACTTAATGTTAATATTGATTTTCTACCTGTTTGTTGAGCTATTACCACAGATAAATTCCCTTATTTTCTTACAGTATTCAGAAATACTATTGTTGGTGATATTAGATGTAAATGTAAACGATTTGAAAAGAATTATAAGATAAATAATCGAAAGATACTACAACACGAACGCCAATGTCGCTAAATGTCAAGAAAATTCATTTAATGTATGAAATTTGTATGTAGCTAACTTCGCTCATTAAATTGGTAATAAGTATAGATAATTTTTTCCGGAAAACAGTTTTTTTCTTACGACAATCATTTTGAATCACATGGTATGTGTATCATTTCTTTTTACGATTGATTTGTGAGGTTAAGTTGAACGTCATATTTTTTTCAGTTACTTTTTAAATTTAAACTGCTTTGTTATGGTTTCAGTTCTCGCTAAGGAAATCTAAATACAATATACACATTTTCACTCTACCAATAAATATTACAGGAAATACAAATGCCACATCTATCTATCTATCTCACGTACGTATATTATTTCTTTTTATCATTGTATGTTTATATACGCGCTCTTTTAAATGAATTCTTAACCTCTTTCTCTGCGTAATATTCAAAAAACGTCCCAACCTTAAAATACCATTGTGACTTTTTCTCTCGCCTTGGTATTTCTCATTTCGTGACAACAATGGATAGGATAGAGAGAACAGTTCGTGAAGACACACCCGTGCTTTACCGGCCCCTTCGAAAGGAAGCAAACAAAAAAAAAACAGCATACATCTGCGGTCTTTGGGAAGGCGAGTGCATGGTACGGGCTTGATAATAACGTAATAGTTTCACTAGGTATACTAAAGGTCACAGCATCGTTACGTAAATCGAACGGTTTTCCTATGCAACAACTGCGGCCACTTTATTCTAGGTTGTAACATGTAGCGCAACCTAATGTCTAATAATGTAGCGTTGCGCTACGAGCTGTAGTATATGTAGTTGTGGATGCGAACTTCTGGAAACATTTTTGTGTAAAAGGATACAAGTATCTTGCGAAATTGAAACTGCGTATAGGTAATTGGGTAGATGCATTCTAGGATTGCACCAATGAATCAAAAAATGAATGTACAGGGTGATTCTCAGTATATGCGACAAACTTTAAGAGCTGATTCCTGAGGTTATTTTGATCATAAAAGTTCATATGAGTATATGTCCAAAACGGGTTTGGTTTTAAAGTTATTGAATGTTTAATAATAAATTATGAACTGTGACTAACACGATATAATATCACAGTTGGTTCATCAAAAACTATTGTGTTGAGAGGGAATTGTTTATTTGTCATTTCAATATTTGTCAATAGTTGTCAGAGTATTCATTCAGTTTATTGCCAGTTTCTGTTTTCTAAAATGAATTACACGAATGCTGAGATGTGTGATATGCATTTCGTTTACGGTTTTGCCAATGGAAATTCGCGTGCTGCTAGACGTCTTTATGAAGAACGATACCCAAACCGTATCATCCCGCATCATTCAATATATTTGCCCGTCTTCACCAACGTCTTAGTGAAACGGGAAATTTTAAAAAAACGGACGACTGATAACGGGCACCCATCTACAGTGAGAACTCCACAAGTTGAAGAAATGGTACTAAATGAAATTGAGGAACATCCTACTACTACAAGCACCAGAAAGATTGCGTTTGTTTTAAACATTAGTCAGGCCACAGTTTGGAGAATATTGAAAGATCAACTGTTGTATCCATATTACATTCAACGGGTGCAGGCATTTTTGCCGGCAGATTTTCCGCAAACAGTGGCTTTTTGTCAATGGATGCAACACAAAATCGCACAAAATCCTGACTATTTGGCTCAAATATTCTTCACCGACGAGGCTACTTTCTCTAGAAACGCGATTATTAATTCTCATAATAATCACATATGGGGCCGAAGAAAATGCGCACGAACTAGTGAATGCTCGTCATCAACATCAATTCTCTGTCAATGTGTGGGCCGGAATTGTTGGAGATCACTTGATACGTCCATATTTTTTACCGATGCGGTTAAATGGCGAGGTATACCGCAATTTTCTTGAAGAGGAGCTACCACTACTGTTGGAAGAAGTTCCGTTGCAATTAAGACTACAAATGTATTTTATGCATGACGGTGCTCCAGCGCATTTTAGTTTAGTTGCTCGCGAATTTTTGGACAACACGTATCCAGATCGGTGGATACGACGGGGAGGTCCACAAGACACCACACAGACTTAAATTCTTTGGACTTTTTACTCTGGGGTCACCTTAAATCATTACTTTATACGACTCCCATTGAAAATGAACTGAGAAATCTTACTATCGCAGCTTTTCAAACAATTCGAAATACCCCTGGTATTTTAGAACGGACTCGCCAGTCAATAGGACTGAGAACAGAAGCTTGTATTGCAGTTGGGGGCGGTCATTTTCAACAGTTAGTATAATTAAAGTTAATTTTGTTTTTTTTTTTTTTTTTTTTTTTAAAGGGGTGGTAATGCCTAAGCTATATGATTAGCTTATCAGCCCCCTCAGAGCCAAATCTCCTCCTAATCAACATTACGACCCGGGAAAAAAACGATTATCGTAATTGACCAGAGCGAGATTTGAACCCCGGACTCCGCACTGATAGCCAAGCGTGCAAGCCACTCGACTACCAGCCAGGCATTTTACTAACTATTTTGTTAATTTATAATAAAAACATTAATTATGTTAACTTACTATTAAACATTATACAACTTTAGAACTAAGCGATTATGGACATATATTCTTATGAACTTTTATGATCAAAATAACCCGAGGAATCAGTGCTTAAAGTTTGTCGCATATATTGAGAATCACCCCATAGTATAAAAAATGTAAAAATTAAATACTTGGGATTAGTTACGTGAAGGTGGTGTATAATTTTTTTGGACTAGGGCTTATGTAGAATTAGAAGATAGATTAATTAACGAAAGAGGTGGTGTCCAGAGGGGATGGCGCGATAATTAGGTATGCGTTAATCTCAACTAGCATAGCTAAAAAAGCGTTTAGGGATGAACTTGAAAGTGGTTGGTAGAGTAGATGGGAAACTACTGAGAAATGGGAGGTGGATTAGGGACGCTTTAGGGAAATGAATTTGTAGTATCCGGCGGTAGAATTAATAACAGATTGCGGTAATTTTAAATCATATTTCTCTAGAATTGGGAGGGTTAATGATTCGCATTGTAAATGTGGTGGGGTAGATATGTCCAAGAATTAGATACGTTACAGCATGATATTTAGATAGTAGGGTACTGCGTATTTATAAATGGATATTTCATACTCTTTAGTAGTCTGAATTACTGTTAAATTATAGCATAGTTCGTAAATAAATATTTAAAATATAAATCTTTAATTTAATTACAATTGAAATTAGATAGGTTACGCTATGATTTTTAGATAGTTAGGAGGTAGTACGTATTTATGAATGAATATTTATACTTTTTAGTGGTCTGAGTTATGGTGGGATTGTATGCATATCTGTAACGCCTGTGAGATTATTTGTAATCTGCAATCATGTATAATACATGCTTACAAATTTACAGATACTCTTACAGGCGCTACAGATATGCAGAGATTCCCATAATAGTGTTAAATTATAGCTATTAGCATAGCATTAAAAAATCTTTAATTTAGAATAATTAGAATTAAGTTATTGTTAAATATTAGAATAGATATTGTTGTTGTTTTATTTGCTTTTAGATCATTTCGCTGGTCCATCCTTCTGCTGCTAAAATAGAGAAATTCATGATGTGCGAAGATCGGAGTAGCTACCTGAAGACAGCACGGCTGTCGGAATTGAGGGGACGTGGATGTTGCCCTACCAAGCTTAGAAGGATAATAATAATAATGTGCAAGCTGTTAGTAACTGGGGCTACTTTTCAGGTCTTGTTACCAGCCAGACTAAGGTCTTCTTATGGTTTTCCTTTACCCTTTGGCGAATGTTTGGAAATAACTAAAGTCGTTTCATGGGTGCAAACGTAATAATAACTGATAGGTGACCAATTTATTATATTTTTGTTATTATTTAGTTAGAGTAGGAATATTTCAACTGTTATGCAATCCATATAGTACTTAGAATAGGTAACCTTGTGTAGTACCTTTTGGTAGAGCACGGGTTTTAGGATGAAATTGTAATTATTTAGCTTTCGATAAATAAATGGTATTGTAAGGTTCTAATTTAATTATTTATGCCTTCGAATAATGAGATTTAAATCTGTAAACGGTGGATTGTATTAAATCGTAAATAAAACACAAAGTCAAAAGAGTATAAAATATATTAAAATTGAAATGAAACATAATTACCCACTTGGCAAAATAACATGACTATGACGTCGTCTAAATGTTATCTTGTAACGCGAAATGTTACCACATGCAGTAACATTTCTACGACTGTTTAATGTCCGCCTAAGCGATGTTACGAAACAATATTTCCCAGTAATGTTAATACGAGGTCTTCGAATAACATTACTTTAACATGACGATTAATGTTGAAGTATAGCACTTCCGTAACATTTCTTCTATGTTAAAGAGAAATATTGATACAGTGTGACAATTAAATGTTTCTATAAATATATCTACACTAATGTTTCTATTAGAATCTTTTATTTACTCCAAAAGTTCTTGCTGCATTATACAAGAAACATGCTGTTGAGGTTTATCGAAAGGTTATATTAATTAATATAAAACGGAATCTCAATCAGTCTTATTGAAATTCAATGTTAATATTATAATTTCATGTTACACTCGATAGATCGGGTCCCTCTGTTTATACGAATTTATCTTCACTTACTAAAATTACAATATTAACATTAAACATTAATGCCAGAAAAATATAATGGATAAGACATTTTTATAATATAACATTATAGTCTTTTTTTGTAGTTATTTTTGCAGATACACTAAATGGTCAATCATATATCATATAGTTCTATGTAAAAACTAAATAGTAATACTATGAATAATATTATAAATAGTTATTTAAGTAAACGAAATACATTAATAAATACTTTAAAAAGTAAAATGCTGCTTACAGAAGACAATAAAGGCATTTATTGATTAAAAAAAAAGTACATTAAATTCCATTTTAATAAACTTGAGTATTGAAAACAGATTATGGGGCACATAAATTAACATGAATAGAATCTAAACAAAAACTCACAACACATAAGAAAAACGTCCCGAATGCATTTTATTCCTTTGAACATTTTGCTGTTTTTTTATCAAATCTTTGTTTTGCATAACGAAGCCATTCCATGACAGTTATTTCGTATTCTGTATCTGTGAGTACAATATTTCTTTTAATTCTCTCTGAAATTAAAAAAAAGACACCGTCAAAAATAGAAAAGCTATATTTTATTTATATGAAAATTGAGGATAAGCTGCATATTTTATATATAACACTGTTTATAATTATTGTAAACTTTGTATTTGATCAAGGAATTACTATGAATTCTAAGACTGACATTACGTGACATTGCTCATCCTTATAGCACAACAGGTAGGTTTTAGTATAACATATATAGGTTATGATATACATAATACATATCTGTCTTTAAAGATCTTCGATGAATTTGAAAGGATCCACATACCTACTTTAGCATTATAAATAAAACTTACCTGATAATGTTGATTCATTATTGACGGGAATTTTTTCTCATCAAAACAATTGCGACGCACAATCCCAAGATGGTCCTATCCACGCCCTGTCCAGTTACGATTACCGTATATTGTGAAAGAGGGGGTTCACATGTTCACGCCAACTCGTATATGCGCGGTACGAAAAAAACTTGTGATGGCAAGCGATACTAACTTTTACAAGTGCGCAGTGCGCAACCACAACCCCACTAACATGATTATTATAGGCTATAAAAAATGTTAAAAAATTTCATCACCATTATTCACTTTATAGAGAAAATTTGCTCCGTTAGTTTTGTGTTTTCAAAATTCTAAATTTGCAGAAACATATACATTTACCTACCTATCTTACACTTTATAAAATGTAAATATGTTAATGTTACAAGCGCAAATGTTGTAACATTCCTTGTAATGATTCACCTTGTAAATATGGCAATGTCACAACTAAATATTACCTCAACATTTCTGACAACAAAGTCTTTGTTTTTGCAACATTGTTTTAAAATATTTTTTCCTGATTACATTGAAATGTTACTGTAATGGCCTGCAATATTTCTATCATTATTTAATGTTGCTGCAAAATTTCAGTAACATGTTTTTGTTTAACATCGCTGTCTAGTAAATAATGTAATATTACTGGGATATATGCAATATTACTTGCCAAGTGGGTATTCTCTGCTTAAGAAAACCGTTTCTCCTAAAACGGTCCATTGCCTCATTTGCATAGTTTCTCGATACCTATCGCAGCAGGCAGTGGATAATCTCCGGTAAAATCATTAGTCGAATCAGTGTGTCTATGGACAGACTATACGTTTCGTTCTTGGTAAATTTTAGTGTACGGAATAACGTTTGCGAACGCGTACACAAACTGAATGAAGCGTAGAATCATTTGCGCTCCTCTTAAGTATGTATATGGATCTTGCCTCTTAAGTACTGTTTATTTTCGTTCTTTGGTATCGATACATCGATGCTTCGATTAAATTCGCCATCACTAGTCGTAACGTCCGTCACTTTCCGGTGTTCTGCTCGAGCAAAACCACCTGAGTTCGACAGTCCACCTTCGCTGGCAGACACGCGCAGAAAATCCAGCCTAGAGCGAATTTCGTCGACCGCCGAAGACACCGCACCGGACTGGTTTAGTGCGCGACCGTAGCCCGGAAAAGGCGTTTCGTTGTCACCTGCGCGTAAGAAGAACCAACAAAAAAAAAAAGTTTCCGCACACACGAATATTCGCCTTCTAGAACTAGTGTTTGACGGCGCGACACAAAAACCATGACTATCTGAAGTGTTAATTAAAGTGTTATCATTATTATTCTAAAACGGTGATATCGTGTTTTAAAAAAGAATATGTTTATTTAAAGTTAAAAAGAAAATTTGGAATCGAACTTTCTCTTTACCGACTACGAATATTTAGTTCGTGAAACTGTTCCCGGTAGTAGTAGAGGACTTAATACCTCATTGATGTGTTTCCGTTGATAGTGTACTTGTTTCGAGAATGAAACGGGACGTAGCCGGTACCCTAATGGGTCTCCTAGTGTGGATCACCTTCTCTTATTGGACAGCGGTTACCGTATTTGCCGATGTCAGAGGATTCTCAGGTAAAATTCCACCTGAACTGTTGACCTCTACCTCGTTCTTTTATATACGTCTTAAGACGTGCGTGTGACGTGTCTACTATACTGACGGAATAAGTTTTGAAAACCGAGGAATTACATTCAACAAGTGTGCCACATTTACCTGTGACGCTTCCTTTTTCATCCTTACATTACATTCTGAACGATAATATTTAGAACGGTAAAAAAAGTGGAGAGAATATGCGGTTATACATAAGTAAATTGGAAAGTATATTATGGAAGTGCGTTAGATGCAACCGGCAGTGTTTAACCTACTATTATTAAAGCCAGCTAACCTCTTTCGACCGTGTAACGGTATTTGGATTTCGTGATATCCTGAAATGTTAAGCGTGTGGTGTTGCCGAGGGAATATTACTTAGTTGCTTATACATATACCATGTGATTCAAAATGATTGTCGTAAGAAAAAAACTGTTTTCCGGAAAAAATTATCTATACTTATTACCAATTTAATGAGCGAAGTTAGCTACATACAAATTTCATACATTAAATGAATTTTCTTGACATTTAGCGACATTGGCGTGCGTGTTGTAGTATCTTTCGATTATTTATCTTATAATTTTTTTCAAACCGTTTATATTTACATCTAATATCACCAACAATAGTATTTCTGAATACTGTAAGAAAATAAGGGAATTTATCTGTGGTAATAGCTCAACAAACAGGTAAAAAATCAATATTAACATTGAGTGAAATAGTTCATTACATTTTATAATTTTATAGGCTTATCATACACTTCAGCGCAATGAGCTGTCAAAAGAAAGTTACATTTTCATCCCTATAAAGTTTCTACGGTACAGGAATTATTACCATTAGATCACGATAGGCGATTGGAATATTGTCATTGTTTAATAACAATTTACGAGACGATGACTTGCTAAACAAAACATTTTTCTCTGGTGAAGCCTGGTTTTATCTAACAGGCTATATCAATTCACAAAACTATCGTATCTGGTCTGCAGAAAATCCACACGAATTTCGAGAAACGCAATTGCATCCCGTAAAAGTTGGAGTTTGGTTGGCTATGTCCAGGCAACGAATAATAGGCCCAATTTTCTTCGAGGAAACTGTAACAGCCCAACGTTACCAACAGATGTTGGAATTGTTTATTGCAGAGTTACAAGAAAATGAGCTTGAAGCAGGTTATTTTCAGCACGATAATGCTCCAGCACATACTGGTCGACAAACCTGCCAATATCTTCAACAGGTTTTTTGCTGACAGGGTCGTTAGAGCACAAAGATGGCCACCAAGATCGCCTGATCTAATCCCATTAGATTACTTCATGTTTGGCTATCTAAAAAATAGGATCTATAGAAACCGCATGCATACCATAGAAGAACTGAGAGACGCAGTTTTGTCACTTAATTATATGTTATAATTTAAAGTAATAAATAAATTTAGTTAAACACCAGTTAGTACTGAATTATAAAATCATAATTTAGTAAAGTTAAATTAATTACATTTTATTTTTACAAGCAGAAACACCAATCCTAGTCGTTTATATAATGCGAGTTCAAATAAAGGTACGTTTTCCTTATTTATGACAATCCGTTTACTTTCTTATGTTCCAACACTGACTTAGTTCAAACCTTCATTACAAACACGCGGCATATACCTACACCCTGTTACTATCTATAGGAGCGGAATTGACAATCATTTTGAATCTCTGTGAATATTACGGAGAAAATAATTAGACAAAAATCAAAACCTGCGCGGAGATGAAAAATATTTTAGGTTAAAGAAAAAAAAACTACATTTGTAGAAAATCTTCTCACATATAAAATCGGGCTATCATTCCAGACTGCTACACTACTTAATTAATTCGGAAAAATTGTTTAGGAATTTATAGGACGGTTTGTATGATAGTAATACGTCTTTATTGATAGATTCTTAAACATACTCCAACTACGAGATAATACCTAAATAATAAGTACAGCCGTGATTTGCATAAAATTCCGAAATTTGAAGATTTAAAGTCATTCTTGGGGGGGGGAGGGCAGGGCAGAAGATGGCCCTCGCGACCACTCATTTTAGTTCTTCTCACGTCAACATTTATGAAAAAGTCAATTTTTTTTTAATCAATACCCAATAAACCAAATTCAAATTTCCCGCAATTATTTTCAGTAATTTCAACTTAAAGGTATTCAAATAACTACTAACGTAATACAAAATCGTAGGTAATTTAGTGCTTTAATGTTGAAGTTACTAAAAATAATTGAGGGAAATTTGAATTTGGTTTACTGGGTAAGCAAAAAGCGCATTATTTGAAACATGTGCAATTAAATACGATTAGAATGAAATGGGTTTGATTTCACTTTATTAAATGTTAAAAATAATGGCCATTAAACTCCATATAACAGTACACAGTGTTTCAAAATGAATTACATCTCAATAGGTACTAAGTAACCAGTACTTGCATATTATAATGAGCCACTTACCTTTTATGATATGTAATTATATTTCTAATGTCATTTTAATAAGTCATTTAATAATAATAATAATCCTTTATTGCTTTTAAATCATTGTAGATATTGGCAGTCTCAACATATGTATAATTACAGTCATAATATGTATAATGCAAAATAAAAAAAAATCTTTATTTTGTGAGTAGCAATATAAGTTTTCCTAACAGTTTTTAACTTAATACTACTAAATAATGTACACATTGCAAGAAAATATTTTTATTGTTGAAGCATATTTCCGATGTGCACAATTTCTAGAATGGGGAAATGGCAATATTCGTATATGCTGAATGTCAGCGACAGTTTCGCTTGCAGAGTTGTGGATAATACCGCTTTACAAAATCATATTCGCCTAGTAGTGGAAAAGTTTTGGACTACAGGATCAATTTTAAAAGACAAAAGTTCTGGTAGTTAAGTTAGTTGAAACAATTTAATACTAGGTTACAACAGTTATTGCAAAGTACACCGAGTAAGGACAAGAGATGAGTTATAGCGGTCCAAATTTCTAAACCTAGCTTCACTTCAAACAACAGCTTCCCAAAATGGCAGTTTGTTATTGTTTACGTTCGTATCTGCACAAATTAGTTTACTCATCCGTTTAATCTACACGATTTACTTGTTTTATTTATTTATTTTACGTATTTTATTAGTTTAGAATTACCACTGCAGTTTTAAAAACATTTAATGAACTATGATATTCTTGTGTAAAAGGTAAGATCGGTGGCCAGTGGCCATAACATTTACATACTTTCTTATATATTGTTAGGTTTAAGTGAAATAACTCAAATAACCGTGAAAGAAGACACCAATGGGTATCATGTTGTAGTGCCAGTCACTCTCGCAAGATAAATTGTGATGCTAACGATGGTCGCAGTTTCTTGGGATTTCCGAATGAATCTAAGACAAGAAATTAAGAAAGTAACATTGAGATAAGAAGAACTATTATCGCTGGTGCAGAGATTCCTAGGTCACATTAAATCAATTTATTTGTTAGATACACATTTTAAGCTAGATTGTTATTTATCGCAATAAATAACCTAATTCATTTTATGTCCACTTTTTTAAAATAATGTGATTTTGGTTTGAACTGCATTAATATCTGGTATAAATTTTAATCGCATTTTATTCACATTATAGACAATTCGATATTATATAGTTTACGTTTGAACTGTATCCATTTGTGCACCCCCGTACATTATTGTTGACAAACCAGTGCAGGGTCGGATGTTAGAAATGAAGTAGTCGAATAAAAAGGAACAAATCTTTCTATCGCACAGAACCGATACAGTTTATAACTCTTGAACCCTAATTAAAAGTTATTGTGTATTCGTGTCAGAAATTTGAAAGTCCCTTCCCACCGAAGCCGGTGCGCATTTTTATTTAATTTATTTGAGAAAGAACCCACACATATGTAGTCCTGGAAGAAATATTATGAAACTATAAAAACATAAATAAAGGTTTATTTCACAAAAAAGGAAAGAATATGAACATAATTATCGTAAAGCACTTGCAAATATATGTATCACTTAATCAAACATTATTTTACTGGAATCGTGTTTTTTATTACTATAAACTGTTCATAAATATTTGCAACAAAATCAGAATAAAAAACGCATAAATTTGTGTATTTTTTTTAATCTATTTTTCTACTTCGTTAAAAAATAAAAATTATTCTACACATATTGAAAATTCCGGCAACAGCCTTACAAAAATGGCAGCTGGGCTTGAAGGTCATTCAACGGACCAACTCAAGACATGAGTGCGGGAGCACGAGCACGAGTATACTCAGGCGACATCTTGTAACGTATTTGACAATTTCATACGACATTTGTCGTATCCGACAAATGTCATTTGAGATTGAAGAATCGAGGCCCTAATTGTACCCTTCGATTCAACGTGTCCTAAGACCAATAACACTATGGAAAGAAAGAGCGAATAAATCGTTTCAAAATTGATTGGAGATAGGTGCGTACCATTGTACACACAATGGCGACCTTGAACTTTCCAAAGGAAACGTTGTGTGTTCACAAATTATTCACTTAACATTCAAATTGTCCATTTTTACATTCGTAGACGTCTCGGTAATTGAATTAGTTGGTCACTATAATTTAGTTAATGTTCTAAAGATGACTGCGCTTCCTATATTAAGTGCGTAACGCAGGCATGACAACTTAATATTTGTATACTTGATACATTATTATTTCTTCTTTCTAAAAATGGGATTGTATTACGTAAGAGTTTGTCGTGATGGTTGATAACATGATTAATCTGTTGGTTACGGAAAGTTATTTGCTTGAGGGTTTCTGTGTTTTAGATGACTCGTCCATTCAAATGATAAGCTTTGATTGTGTGTACATTCTTTTGTTTATTTTACAAACAGAATTGCAAACAAGAAGCTGTCATTCATGGGAATTTTATTATATTTTCTTGAGATAATTGTGAGGTGAATGCACCTGCATATTTATGTAAATACATAGTTCTTAACTTATAGTCACTATATTATATTAATCTCGATTATTGTTATAATTAGAGCGGTAAACCTTCATCTGCGCAAGAGGCAGTCAGGGCAAATGAACGAAGGCCGTCAATGAAACCATCGTTGAACTTAGTTTACTGCAAAAAATCGCGATTGTACACCGATCTGAAGTGCAAGGTTCAGCGTATGATCGCTAGTTCAGTGTTAAGATCTGTTGAACGGTGCGCAATGATCGTTCGGGAGGAAGGTTTAAGCCCGGTTCAAAGTCAGCTGTCACCATAACTGCCGCAAATTGTCTAAAATATTTGAGCAGATTATTGTTGTTATGTCATTTTCCGAAAATGGAGTATTTAGAAGAATTAACCGATGATGATTTTTTGGAATTTGTCGATCATGTCAGACACCCGAAGATTACGAGAGCGACTAAATCACTTCGAAAGGAGTGAAGGCGAATTCAAACCAAGATTTAGGTTGTCAAAAGATGGTTAAATACAGGGTTTTGAAACATCGTTAAAGATTTTAAGGTTGCCTTCATGAATGTAGTACGATCGGAAAATAGGTTAAACTCATAAAAACATGTTCACAAATCACGTGTACCGAAATACAGACAAGTGTTCCCTAGTAGTACATGGATAACATATCCCAGTAAACAGGTCTACATCAGCTATTGTGTGACGACAGTGTGAAACGTGGTTTTTCAATTTGTAGCAATTAAAATGGTGCGTATCTTGCTGAAAATGAGCGATATGGTGTACATCGTACGATCGTGCTATAGGAAATTCTATACAAGCAGTCATCCCTATGCTGAAAAAGTTCCTGATCGCAAATGCTTCGCATGTGATGTTTCAACGGTGTTCAACGACTAAGAGAAACTGGTTCGTTGAGACGGTCTCCTGATCGGACGGCAGACAATACATGTATCCCACAGATAAAGATAGAAATTTGATATTATTGATGAAGAAGAGCCCGGAGAGGAGTGTAGAAAATTCGACCAGTGGGTAACAGCAATTGTTGGAGAATCTTAATGAGCAACTCCATACCCTACCATTCCAACGGTACAACCCTTACGCTCCGATATCAAGCGAAAGCCTTTCTGTGAGTGTTTTTGCGAACAGCTGCTGACGGCAGATTTCGCTGATAACATCCTTTAACGATGAAGCGGTTTACTAAAAATGGAATATTTACTTTCACACAATCAGTTTGTGACAGAATCCTCATGCTAACCGTTGAACCATCACAACAAGTTTCTCTCTAAACATCTGCTTAAGGCAGATAGGGAACGATTGTTAGAACGATTGTTTTTGCCCAACGCTAACAGGTCCATACCTAAGTTCTTGGAAAATACTTACCTGAAATTTTGGGAGGAGACGCGAGAGAGGCGGAGAGGAGCGGAACCTCTGGTTTTACGCAAGATGGAGCTCCAACCGGCACTTTACGCGTGCTGTTAGGACATCATTACAATGACATTCCTGAGAGATGGATACGGGCGAGCAGGTCCAATTGCTGGCCTCCAAAGGTCCTCGCCGATCTAAACCGTTGGACGTTAGTANTCTTTGTTTTAATTTCCGTTAAGACCTTTCTAACCGTTAGGTGTAAGGTTCATTCGAGGTTGAAGTTAATTTCTTGCCCTTTATCTTCTCTCTCGCAATTTTTCCGGTCATTTCTCTTGCGTCATATCATCATTTCTCACCGGTCAATGCGCCCTCGTCTCAACGTTCCATGTTCTTCTTGTCTCCCTTGTATTTTTCCCAATATTTAGTTTCCTAATTTTCTTAGTTAATCTTCTTCTGACATTCTTTCTTCCGACATATGCATACAATCTTAGCAGTCTTCTCTATTTTCATTCGAATTGAATCATTCCCTTAATTTTCCCATTCCTGATTCTATCTCCTTCGTGTTATTTTCTACTTTTCTTGGAATTCATATCCATGGCATTAATTTGGATTTGTTTTTCGGTTAGCGTCCAGGATTCGCAGCTGTGCATCAGCATGGCCTTACTATCTATTTATACGTCGATTATGTCTTTGCACCTCTTTTTCTATGAAATGCTTTTTCATTGTATTATATTGTCCACCCTTCTGCATCCTTTCATCTATTTCTTTGTCTATCTTCCATTGGCTGCATTATCTCCCGGGTACTTGTATTCGTTGACCCGTTCATAATTGTCTGTTTATTTTATGTAGTTTGTTTCTCTTTCCACCATATACTCTTTGTCTTATCTGCATTTATATTCATATTATGTTTATAAGTTCTTCATTTAAGATGTTCTATTCTCCTTGCAGTTTTCTCGGTCTCTGCAAATACCACCACTATCAATCGGCATACATCAACCTCTGCTATATAGCGGGTTTCAATTTTTCATATCCCAATTTAGTTGTTTCACTATTGGTTTTGCCTCTTTAATTGCGGCAGAATCTAATGCACAGGAAAAAAATGGGTCTGAGACACTCCTTGTGTAACACCTATTCCGTTTTAAATTCTTTCAACTATCATTATTTATTCTTACTATACTTTTATGTTATCCTTGTACATTGATTTATGACTTCTGAAATTGCCAATTTTTTTTCAAGTATAGCGTCTTTTTTTATTTTTTCATATGGCAACTTTTCAATTTCATATAAATACCAATAAAGTGATCTAAACTTTAAGTTAACATCACAAAAAAATGTTAAATTTTTGCTGTTGATTTAACACAAAAATGTTTAATGTATTTACTTTCGTGAAACTATTTTCTTACGGTTGGTATAACTATGGAAAGTGTTAGAGGAATATGTCTGGATCGTACACTCAAACAAAAAAAAGTATATAGGTATATCTTATAAAAAATAATTACATTCATTTAACTATATGTCAGTGTTTTTTTTTACAATTGGTTACATTTATTTTAAACGTTTTAAATTAAAGAATGTATTGAAGTTTCCTTAGCTAGTGTGAATCATTATAAGTTATTGTTGCCTGGTTCAATATGAACGTTAACAATTATTCTCTTTAACCGTAGTGACGGCGATTTCAGTATTGCAAAGTAATGAAAAGCTCTTGGAACATCTGCGGCATGCTGCAGAAGCATTATAAGGAAAAGTGTAGCACATTGAGTTCAAAATCTTGCTTAATATATGAGAAGTGACGTCCAAACGCAGTTTTCACCTCCCGACACTAATGTTGTTGAGTAATAAGAAAACTGTTATGATTTACTTTGAATTTTTGAGTCAGTTTGTTAGAACAATGTGAAGTCTTGACGTAGAACTACTGAACATACTATTACAATATTGGATGAAATGGGCGCAGAATAAAAGAAAAAAATGCCAATACTGCGTTTTGTTGCGAAAAATGGAAAGCAACGGTTTTGTTCCAAAATGTAAAAAACTGCGATTTGGAATGAAAAGTGACTTGTAAAAATTTTAAAAGTTATGGAATAAATTTAAAATTTTATTTATTTAAACAAATATTTGGTCATAAAATAATAACAAAAAATTATTATGCATAATTCTAATCTGTGAAAAACATCTGTGCAAAAACTCAATGCGCAATGCGATCATCTTCTTTGGTACAGTCACATTCCCATCGTTCATCGTTTTGTTAATCGTTTCGCATTATTGTTGTCAGGTACAGTTTTAAGTATCTACAAGTCTTTATAAAATTGTAAGACCATTGAAATTTCTCTCAAAATATTTTCTTATTGTTTCCATCAATGTCAATAACTTTGCATCATTTAAATCATTTCTACTAAAAAAGGTTTCAACTCGTAATCTCATTTTATGTTGCATCTTTCTAAGATACATTCTTTTGCATCTCGTATATCATCAATTTCCTTAAAGACTTCACTAATGCTCTTAAGTTATATAAGTCCACTCTACTTTCTAAACATCTAACCTCCGCCAAACTCTGAGAAGAATAATTGCCAATAACTTCTTCGTAAGAATTTCTGCTTTTTTTTGAAATTTTTTCAGTGCGGCAAAAACTCGGTCTGCAGCAGAAAAGAGTATCCTCTAACCGGGAACAAAAAAGAACTGTGGAAGCGTCCTCGGGGGCTTTATGAAAAAACCAAAACATTAGCATACCAATAATAATTGGGTTCTTATTTTGACCGGAGACAGCCAATACAAAATAGTCTTAAATAATGTGCAATTTTCTGGCCAAATAGTTTTATTTAGAAAATCGTAAAGCGCTGATCCAATTTCATTAGAGCCGCGGTCAGCTTAAGTTTCTAACCAAACTGTAGAAAACTGGGGTACGGGTGTAGAGGTCAGTCAAACAACAGTGTACAACGCCAGCTGTGTAGAATAAAATGCATCTTGAATGGTACTTTGGGCAGTGCTTGCACTTGTTGAAGATCGAAGCAAAGAGACAAAGACTCTTCTTTAGGTGTGCTTTTCATTAATATGTTGAACTGCTTTGCAGACAACTTGTACATTCTCAACTGCGTCATGACACGGGATTTTTCGGCTACTGTTTTTGCCAATTTGATCTGATTTTTTCTTTGGTAGCAAAAACTACACACATCGGTAGCCGGACTGCCAAATCCTAAATTAAATTTTGTCGGAAAAAAATGTTTTTTTCACTGCGAGTTGAGAGCCAACTGAAGCGTTATACATTTGTGTAAACTTGTTACCGTTTAATTCGGACGACAAGTAAAGCATTAAGCGATTTTTGCCTGTTATAGTGCGACTCAGAAGCTTTCAGATTACCAAGGAAGTTAATAACTGCTTGTCTCTTTTGGCATACTTTTTGAAGCGTCGGTCTCCACCTCTATTTTCTTTTATACCTGTACCTAGCAAAATTTGTTTCGATATTGTTAAAATTCGACGTTGAGAAAGTGTTAGCGCTGTACAAAAAAACTTTTGACAAACAGGCTGCAACTTGCTGTTAATATCAAAAAACTGGTAGTGTGTATACACGTTGGATTCGGTTCGGTTGTTGATAAAGTTTTCTCCTCGTCCGAATTATGGCGTTTCGACAATTGCTGTAACAATTAAATGTCTTCTGTATGCGCGCTGACAGGGCATTTCAAACGTTCCCAAATTAGGAAATGATCAGAGTGCCTAAAGTTTTTGCAACATTAATAACATTACGTGAACATAACCTAGATTATACACTATTACGCTTATCTGCTTTTCACGTTTGTTTTGTATGTCAGTACTTCTTGCCCTTTTTCTAGATCCTAACAGAGTATCTTCACGACAACCTCACCCTCATTCATTGTAAATAGAAAACAATAGCACTATTTTACCATTTCACAAACAACCAGGCACACGAAGCATGTGACGCATTGTTAAAAACAAAAACTGCGTTTCGAAACGAATAAATGTAACCCAATACTGCGCTTTAACGTAGCTTCAATTACCTACTATGAAATGCTATTAAGAATTAATGCGTTTGAAAACGTGCCTTCAAGCATAAAAAGCGTTTTGTTTAAACGCGTTCGTAACCCATACTTACCTAAAAACCCGAACTTTGGTCAGAAACTGCGTTTTGGAGCGTCACTCCTCATATATGAAAAATAACAACGCCATCTATTTATCAATAGTGTAACGCAGCAATTATTTATTAAGAGTAGTCTCAATATAAGAAAACATTTACGTCATCACTTAATGTCAACGTTAGAATCCGCGAACTGAAAGCTATCAGTGGCGGAGGTGATTTAATTGACAGAGGTGCTTGAGAGAAAATGCACGCCAGTAAAGAAGTTACTACAAAGAAAAATAACAAAATCAATAATATCTAATAAATAATGCTTGAATAATTAGATTATTATTAAAAATTAGTTATTGGGTACGTCAAATTTTGGAAAACGTCGTAAAATATTTGGGTTAATAGAAATTACAAATATATAAATACATCGTAATTTTCCAATGAACAAAGAATGTTTTAGATACATGAACATGCACTAAGAAGGTAAAATAAACATTTAATTTTGTGCTTAAAATTATTTAATTTAAATAAATTAGTATTTATTTGTTTATGTTCAAAAAAAATAAAGCACCAAAATAACCATCGTCATTATTCAGGAATAAATATAAAATACAAAGTACAATGAACGATACTATATGGTGAAATATTTATAATCAAATACACAAGCTCTTTCTAAAATACTAATACGCACTGGATTAAGAACAATAAACTATATTTTACAGTAAAAATAAAACTAAGGGGTGCCTTTAAGAGTTAAAAGATCACGACACTGTATTCTCAGCATCATCGTCATACTCGTCACCATCATAAAAAATCTTCATCAGTTTCTGATTCGCCAGTGTTCACAACAAAACCACCTCATCTGTTATCATATCCAACAGGTGCTCCGTTCAAATAGTCTTCTACAACTTTATCAACGTGGTTACAAAACAGATTCCCATTCTTCACGAGTTATAGAAGCAAATTTGTTTCTAAAGCTATGCCTTCCACATCGGCTAACTTAAAAGTACATTTTCTTGCAGTGACCCAGTTTTTTACAATAGCCATATTTTCTCAATAGGGTTTAATTGGGATGGTACGGTGGCAGCCTTAGAACACTATGCCCATGAGATGCTAGTAACTTATCTAAATTTAAATTGTGGCGTTTCATTTTTATTTTCTTTATTAGTTCATAAAGCTCTGGTTTTGTAAAGCTAGAATCAAAGAATATATTCCTTGCCGTCAACCACTCGATCATTCAGTCTTTTTTTGTTCCAGAAGTTGGGTCATAATGAAGTTTCATTAATGATAAGACGCATTGTCCACTAACCAACACTTCTAGGTGGAATATTAGGCACCAATTGTTTTGTCACCCATGTTAAAAAACTTTGTCGCATTCATATCATCGTGATAGTCACCTGATTTGTGTACTTTAAAAAAAAAAAAAAAAAAAAAAGAATTTAATGGTGCTTTCATCTTCATTCCTTCGGCTGCTGTATGGGAACTATGAATGTATGACTCATCCGTAAATACTATTGGTCTATTTTCATGGAGGTACCTTTGTAGTTGGCGTAGATATTTAATGCGTTTAGCTCGTATATCGTAGCTTTCGCATCAATAATTTCCGTTTATCAGAAGTTCTTTGCACCTGCAAGTGAATAAATATATAATTTAACTGTCATAACATTAATTTTCTGTATGAGTACAACTTAAATCCCATCTTTTTTTAAAACATTTGAGAGAGTGGTCAAACTCCTTCGAAGGATATACCATTTTCTTGAATTTTTCCATAAATTCCTATAATTAAATAATAATGCTGTTGTATAAACATTAACAGAAAGGAAATTATATTTTTGTACCTCTTATGGTAGGTCGTCTTTTTTCATGTATATAAAAATTATGTACAATAGTACGAATTGTTTGTTTATCTTCAATACGAAGGGTACTTTTGTGGACTGGGGCGTGTTCGTTTTCTGCACGGGCTACTAAAAGAGGTAGCTCTTCCTGCATCTACATCCTCGCTTCCTTGACAATACTTCTGTATGTAATGTCAGATATTCCCGTTGCTGCAAGTAACTCTCTTTATAGTGCGACAAAGGTGTTATTGGAGCATTATTTGCAGCTTCTTCCTTCATAAATTTTAATATCATGCGCAATGATTTCCCTCCCTGGCTATGAATTATTTGCCTTTCACGCCAACTTTCTTTGGTGTTGATGCGACTGTTTCAGCCATCATAAGCTTATAACTGATTATAAAAGAGATTTCTATAAAAAAAATCTTATGCAATGCAGTCAACTTACCACTATCTATAAACGAAGTATGAGATGTCTTGAAAAAAAACACTTTTTATATGAAGTAGGTAACACTAGATAATAATAAATAACACACACGGTAAAAAAAGCGATCAACTCCCACAAATTCAGAGACAGACACTATTTGAATTTTGACAGATGCGAAATTGTCGACTGACGACGCAGTTGAATTCAAACACCCCTATAGCTGGCATAATGGACTCATCCGACGACTCCAGCGCCCAAAACGGATATGACGTAATATGTATTTCTTAAATTGTGACTACTCTACCAGTCGGTAATGTAGATAATTATAGTGGCACATGTATATTTCTGCAAATGTCTGCAATGTCTATGATGCATAAAACTAATATTAATTTTAGATGGGAGAATAATAAAATAATATTAATCTCGGATTGATAACTAAGCTTGATATTACAAAAGCAGGAGAAAACATGTATGAATTCAGTTCAACATCTGTAAAATGAATTGTTATAAAGAAAACATTTGTTATATTTTTTGCTGCTTAATAGACAATAAAACTAAAGTCAATTATGTTAATCTAAAATTGCAAAGGGAAAATGAAGATTCCCTTATTTTTCTCTTACAGTTACAAAACATATAAAAAAAAATATGCGGCCTTTATATGATTTAAATAAATATTATCTACAATCTATACCAGTTTAAACACGAAATCTGAAATATCCTAAAGGTCTTCGCCTTTACATACAAAACTAGTGCAATATCTTTATTTACGCCGTACAAAGAACTTTCTTTAAGCCCATATATATTTATAGTACGCATTATATTTTGGATTTAGACTTACCAATCGTAAAAATTACCTTATCCTGTTAGAAATACAAACTCACCCTCGGTAATCGGCTTAAATTTTAATCCTTTAACGAGATTTCCTGACGTTTTAACACCCGAATTGTTACACAGGCAACTACCATTGACTCCCTAAAACCCATACACGCGCTTCCAAACAACTTCATTGGCGCTCAAAGGTAAGTTATTTTCACGCGGTGAAGGGTTGAAAGCTGAGGGGTTTGCGTGGCCTCTATCGTCACTTACGGCCAAAGAATTTGTGTTTGTTACGCTAAGCAGATATCGAGCCGTCCGATCTAAGACTGTATCCGGTAGCCGAGTACTTTGGCGGCCGTTGGCGAAGCAGAAATTACTTTAGATCTTAATCTGTTGCCGATATATTTGGGGTAGGAAGTCGGAGGAGATTCCGGTAGAAAGTGGGAAAGGGCTTTTATTATATTTTGATTACTGCGGAGAACATAATAGCGTCACAGTGGTGATGTATTGTGATTACTTTGAAGTAGGAATGCCTAAAAGAAAAATTAATACCTCCTCTTTTGAATGTTTCGCGACATTTTTATGGTAGTGCTGGTATATTTTATGTTAAAGGTAAATACGCAATAAAAATGAAATATGACGAATGCTTTTCCGAATTTATTTTTATGTTTGTGTACCTTTATTATGATTGATGTAACATGAGGATATTATGCTAAAATGGAAAATTTACTTAAATTATGATTTATTATATTTAGGTGTCACAGCGTTACTGGACAAAGGAAGCTTACCAAATGTGAATTCCTAATTTTAATGAAACTACACTGAAATACAAAAAGTATTGTCAGATTACTTATTTAACATAATTCCGCTAAGAGTTGTAACAAAATTTACACGATTTTTATGGTAAACATATTACTGTAAAACAAAGCACGAAATCCAAGTAGGTATTGACATGATAATAACTTGAATGCACTGTTCATATACACTACACTCAGAAAAGTTATGGTGTCGAATTAACAAAATGCTATTTGTTATTTTTTTTGGTTATTATAACCAATGTATGTATGTATGTATGTAGATAGAAGAGTGGTGTTACACTGCGACTTAGAAGATCTATTGTGTCCCCTATTCTTGCTGCTTTACAGCTGGCCTTCCAATCCTATTCCTTTCAAAAAGTGTAGGATGTCAGAGGGCCCCAGTCTAGGTAAGTCTCCCTCTCGATTTCACATGCTCCCAGGTGCAACTCCCTCGAGTTGCACAGTGCTACACAGTATGAGAGGAGGTGGATGGGTGTTTCATCCTGTTCTCCACAAAATCTACATTCAAGTTCCTTCGCTAATCCAAGCTTACTCAGGTATCCTTTCAGTTTACAGTGGCCTGAAAGTATTCCTGTTAATATGCGTACATTGTTCTTACTCAGGTTGATGCATTCTGTAAACCTCTTCTGGTTATAAGTTCCCAGAAGAATTTTAGTTTGCCTCATTCCCTGGAGATTCTCTCAGTAAATGGATTTTCTCTGCTCCATTTCTGTTTTTAGTTTCTTGAGTATTGTACTGCTACTTAACCCGCAAAAGGGTTCAAGCCCTACAAAAGGCATTCCAGTCCCTTTTTTTGCAAGGTTATCCGTTATTTCGTTTCCTTCCACTCCTGTGTGACCCGGAACCCACAGGAGGGTTACTTTATTTCTTTTGCCTAGCTCATTTAATTTCCCTAGGCATCCCCAGACCATCTTGGAACTGATTTCATATGAACTCAGGGGCTTGATGGCTGCTTGACTATCAGACATGATGATAATCTCCTGTTTTCGATAATTTCTATCTATACCGAACTGGACACATCTTTCAATAGCGTGTATTTCCGCCTGTAATATACTTGGATACTTTCGCAAGTTTTCGAAGTACTTGGTTCTAGGCCCATATATTCCTATTCCAGTTCCCTCTGCCGTTTTGGAGCCATCAGTATACCATTTGATGGCATTTCTATTCAAGTTCAAGATGGTGTTATGATGCCACTCGCTCCTGTTGCTGAGCTTTATGATCAATTCCTTCACAAAGCTGAATTTTTTAAACATATCATCCCAGGGCGTATCCCAGGTTTGATCACCGTCAGGAGATTGAGGCCTATGCCTAATCATTCCTTCCTTGACCAATCTGAGTGTGGTTCTTTTTGCCGCGCCCTCTACTACAATAGGGAGGGGGGTAAGATCCAATACTACTTCGATAGCTGCTGTTGGGCAAGTTCTCATAGCATCCGTTATGCATACACATCCTAATCTTTGCACTTTCGAGAGGTTAATTCTCGCGGTGGCCAGATTAGTTCTTTTGCTCCATGATACTGATGCATAAGTGATGATCGGCTCACTATCGCTGTATACATCCAAAGCAGTATTATAACCAAAATCTGAGTTAAATCAAAAAAAATTCTTTTGTTCTACAAAGAAAGAATTTATGGCTAAAACTGTTTCGTTAATTAAAGTTTCAACCTCTTCTATTTAACAGTGCAAATGTGGCTGGATATGTAAATCTAAAGCCATTTGATTAAATCAAATTACGTTTTCGGTTGTAAAAACTGAAAAACTTTCACTTGCGGTTAGTAAAAATTGTTCTCAGTGTAACTAAATGAAAAAGAAAACGATTTCGTTTTCAACTAAGTAAGTACTTTTGTTAAAATATATTTGGTTACACTAAATCATTATTTAATTTAAATACTATCAAAAATATTCCTGTATTCAATCAAATAAATAACTTTATAAATATTTATTTGAAACAAGCACAGTATTTGTTAATTTTAACTATTTACATTGAAGTAAAAGTAGATATCAAATCGTTAAAATTGTAGTTAGTGTAATGCAATTATGACGTTGAAATTATCTTTTCCCAAATCCAGTCCCCACTTTTCAAAACATGTGCTCTGATCTGAACATTATTATAGCAGTTTTCTCCTGGTATGATATGGCAAATAGATTAAATACTTATATGTATTACAGAAATTATCGCATAGATGGCGCCTTACACAATTTAATTCCAGTAAAATAACATATCGGACACAAAATACCACGACAAATACGATTATAAAATAGTAATATAGCAAGTTCCTAATATTTATTCCTACTCGTAATTGTAAGTGCTAAACTTCACACTTCCCAAAATTTCTAAGTCGTCACCTCCTTGCTGTAGAAAAATAATTTAATTAATAAACATTAAAAAGTAAAATAAAAACCAGTATGTATTTTATATCCTTCATATCCATCGTTTGCAACTTCTTTATTATTTTGTTTTTCAAATTGATGGATAAATAATTTTGATTTGGACCGTGTTTATCGGTTGTACCTTCCAAAAGATTTGCAATTTTATTTTTAATTTTAAACATTGTTTTACTGATTCAGTTTTTCCTTGCTTTCAAATACATAAAAAATAAATATCTTTACTCACAAAACATTTATTTTTTCTTAACCTTTACAAAATCGCAGTGAAAACCACAAATATCATTAATTTTAAAAAAGGATTAAGATTTTTTTTTTGAGTAAAAGCCAAAATATAAAAAAATACATGTTGACTATTGTTGATCGTTTTACTTCTCTATAAAGCTTCACCAAAATAGAACGCCCTAGACAAGCTGGGGATACTACTACTGAATGGACAATAATTATATAAGAACATCAAAAGCTAAAAGCCAAAACAAAATTAATTACTGGATACAAATACAATAACGTAAACCATTCTTTTGAATAGATTTTCTTTCTTCGTTATTTAACAGTACCAAACCTCAGTTAATCAACACGCAATTAATAGAATCACATTTTTACGTCATATTAGAGATATATTACCACGAAAACCCCAGTTTTCATTAAAACTTGACGCACGCACCCGTAAATATTTGATCGCACGATATAACGAAGCTACTTACTGCACTTATTGTTAACCGTTATTCCAATTTATGTGCTCCTATATACAGTCCGTTTCCTAGAAAGTCATCTTCGCGTGATATGACAATCCACGCTTCACGGCTCGATCAAATATTTACCCGTTTAATGGTCGCCTTTTGGGACTGTTTAATCCAGTGAATACTGACTAAACGTAGTGGCTCGTAAATAATACAGGATTCAAATTGGTCGGTTGGAAGTGATTCTATAGCCGTTAAGTTTGTCAATAAATAAATGATAGGTCGGCTGCGTTGTCTGATATGGGGCTGGAAGGCTATTTTATTTATATTTGGGGTGCTAAATGAATAAATAATCGTGCGGATTGGGGTTGCAATGACGATTATTATAAAGAAGCAGTAATAGACGCGCTAATTCTATTTGTTCCTAATTTAGCATTATGTTTAGTTATTGTGAAATGAATGAAAATATAGATGAAAAACTATGTCAGACATCTGATTCAAATGTCTCAAGTGAAAATAATATTACAAGGAAATCTGATAGGAGTAAAAAAAAAAACCTATGCGATATGGAATGGGCGAATAATTATCTACAATTTAAGGAGGGGAGTGTTAGGTATGTGTTGGTATGTAGATACATGTTTGAGTTAATGAGTAACGTATAGAAAACAAGGTTTTTGCAATAGTGCCGTAACCATACATTTATTTCCACTAGTGCTGTAATAGGGTCTATTACAGCACTAGTTGCGTAATAGAAATGGAACATTTAAGCAGATTTATTTTAAGTTGGTCACATTGCAACAGAAATGGAGATGTCAATATGACATTTTGTAGGCAAGTTTGAGGTTATTATATTAAAATTCATTGTAAGATTTGATATTTTTCATTAATCTTTGAAATAGTACAACTATTATAAACATTTATATTAACGTTTGAATTATCTTTCGAAGTGATAGTGATACCATGTGCAGTAGAAACATTCTGTGGAAAATTATCGTTCTCTGCGATAGTGATATTGCTTCTGTTGGAGTACTCAAACTGTGAACCATTCCCAGAAATTCCAGGTAGATTTCACATTATTTTCCTGTGCAAACATATTTCCAACATCAATTTTATTTTCATAGAAGAGGCAACGTAACCTTCAGCAACAGCCGTGCTTTTCCAGCCACCTAATCGTTTTATAATTAAATATCACCTCCAGAATTTGCTATATGTGTCGCACTGGATCTTCTAAAACAATTCCTGTATAAAGATGAGGATCTGGTAAATGAAGAAACTGGCAATTTGTTTAGGAACATTTCCCATTGTGTTAATACCGATAGGGCTATTAATTAAGCAGCATGACGATAAGTTATGAAAAAAACGTTTGTGAGTAACTGTTTAGGCCGCAGATTATTATATTTTTTTATAAGTTCGATGCAGTTTACATCAGTCACTGCGAACATTCTGGGTACATTGTTTTTTGTTTTAGGTATGTTGACTATAATGGAATCGGAATTGTATTGAAGATCTTCCACACATATATTAATTATTCTTCTCGCCTACAGGCTCCATTATATCCTATTATCAAAACCTAGAATATAAAGAATTTACAAAAAGTAACGAAATAAAATCAACACTAACCTTTACAGCTAAGTATATTTATCATCGGCTTGTTTCAAAATCTATGAATATCTTCTTCTTCTAAAATTTTAGATTTTTTTGTTTGATAACCTTTAGATAGCCGTTTTAATAATGCTTGAAGTTTCATATTTTTGATATATCCACATTTCTATGTACATTTAAACACGATCTTAACATCGAATAAATCGACCATAATGATGACGATTTATAAATCTTTACGTAGCATTTCAAAATAAGCAAGTAAGACGTTCTCAGAAATATGAGAATTTCCTTTTCTTTGCACCATTTTTCAAATTTTTGTATCGCTTTTGATACATAGTGTACGATTTCTCCGAAGTAAATTATTAATGGTTTTTTTCAGCAATTTGCCGTATTTCAGGCGGAGTACATGAAAAGTTGTAGAACTCCTATTAAATATTATAATATAGTTATTTAGTAATATAATATAACAAATTTCAAAAATGTGTCAATTTTAAATAACTTGTCAATTTAAATCTTGTGCCAACCAAGGTGACAACTGGTAACAACCGCCACAAAATTTCCCTAGATTATCAAATTTTTCTCGTTTTGCTTTTACAAAAAGAGAAATTTTAAAACTAATTGCAAAAAATAGCATAAAAGACACGTTTCATTTGACATTACAGCACTCATTCAGTTTGAAACGTCAAAATGAAACTTGTCTTTTAATATACTATTTTGTTATTATAATATTTATCAATAAAATACAAGTTGTGTCAGTTGTAAGACTATTTTTATGTACCAGTGTACATCATAGTCAGTGGACATTACAGTCGGATAGCGGTAGTCGCGACAAACAATCAGCATTATTTTTCTTAGAACTGATGTAACAGATATCATATCTAAAATTTGACAAAAATATTGCCCAATTTTGTACTCGAGTTGCGGATAAAACAGGTATACCTCGTTTCGACCCAAATATAGTCACTAATGGTTTCGAATCATTTTCTAATATAAATTTAGTGCCGTACAAATATTGACTAAATCACCCCAAAAATAATCGCGAGTGCTTCTTCCTCAATTTGTGGATATGCAACTTGAGCCTTCGTTAATGTTCGCGATGCATAACCGATAGGTCTTTCTAGTCTGTTGGGATAAACATGCGAAATCACGGCACCAACCCTATACGCTGATGCATCCGTCGTTAACTTAATCGGCATTTCTGGATCATAATGCGCGAGTACTTCTGCAGAAACTAGAATCTCTTTAATTTTAGAAAATGTAAAATCACATTCGGTAGACCAAATAAACTTAACGTCCGCTTTTAATAAATCATAAAAAGGTTTTTTTAAAATAATAGAACAATTCTTTATAAATTTGTTGTAATAGTTAACAAGACCTAAAAACGATTTTAACTCTGTTATGTTCTTAGGTATTGATGCATTTACTATGGCTTCAATTTTATTATTACAAGTATGTAAACCATCTTTATCTATCTTATATCCCAGATACTCTATTTAATCCATAAAGAACTGACATTTATCTTTTTGAATGGTTAATCCACAATCTTTGAAACGTTCAAGCACTTGTCTAACTCTAGATAAATGTTCTTCTTTATTACCACCTGTAATTAAAATATCATGTAAGAATGACACAACTCCGGGTATTCCCTGCCATACCATTTCAATTATCTTTTGAAATTTGGCTGGCGCACAGGCTACACCAAAAGGTAACCTTGTATATTGAAATAACCCTAAATGTGTAGAAATGGTCGTATATTTACGAGATTCCGGACCTAAACTTATTTGCTAATACGCTTGAGACAAATCTAATTTAGTAAATTGCTTACCGCCGTGCAGTTTACTAAATATTTCTTCAATTTTTGGTAAAGGGTGTTGATCAATTTCAAAAACTGGATTTAATGTAACTTTATAGTCTCCACACAGCCTAACGGATCCATTACTTTTCAAAATTGGTACTATTGGTGCACCACAATTATTATAATCATAATTTTCCGGTTTCAAAATATTCAAATTTACTAATCGTTTGATCTCCAATTCCACTTCGATGAGTTGGGTCATTTTAAAAGGAAACCATACATTTGAAGGTGCAGGATAAAGCAATTGCAAAATTTTTTAAACCAAGACCGATACCATTTCCGCTTCGGGAAAAAGTAGAAGATTCAGTATTAAAGAAAGTATTGCAATATATTAAATACGGTTGCCAAGTAAGGTGTCAAAACCTTTTGATATTTATGCGTTGGTACATAAAAATAGTCTTACAACTGACACAACTTGTATTTTATTGATAAATATTATAATAACAAAAACTTGTTTACTATAGTTACTCATTAACTACAAACATGTATCTACATACCTAACACATACCTAACAGATAGGTTATTAACTTATCAGTGATTATAATAAATCATCTCATCTAATTTGCATTTCTTGTATTGTCTTTCTTTATCAGCTTTTCTTGGGCCAGTAAACTTCAGCCTTTCGAATGCTGTAACTGCTTAACTTTTATAAATTTGTAATAAATCCTTCAGCACATACGTGCTGAGAAAAAATATTGTTTCCCGCAAACATAGATTATAAAAAAATATTTCACATTTCTAGGCATAGGACCTGAGAAACGCACAAAATCAGTTGAGCTACCTCTAAACATTTTCGTAGAATTACTTGAAAGGATATAGTGTTACACACAATAAATACACTGAGAGCAACAAAGATTGAAGCGCGTCAAGGTCATGATTGAACAAACGAACTAACATAGGTGTAGGAATATTAATTGACATAACCTCTTATTATATTGACGTGTAAAAACATGTAATATAATTTAAATTTCGTTCGCAAATAAAAAACTGATCTGAAGTTAAACTTGACAATTGTTTAAACTAAGACACTGAAATAAAATAACAATTTATGGTATTACAGGGTATTTTTATTGTTAAAATCAACTTATAAGTTATTATTACAACAAATAAATTACGTGGTTAAACAATGTATGATGAATAAAACATGATAATTATTATAAAAGGTATTGAAAATGTTCATCATTTCTTTCCAGGCAGATATCAACTCTTCTTTTCATATTGTCGAAGACTTTGATTAAAACTTCGGGTGATACTGTGCGAATTGCATCGGTAATGGCTTGCTGCAGTTCTTCGATCGTATGTAGAGGGTTTCTGTATATTTTATTCGTTAAAAAACCAAACAAAAAGAAATCCAAAGGAGTTAGATCAGGTGAACGTGGGGCCCACAGATTTCTAATTATTAAACGATTATCGTAAAATTCCTCAAGGAACCTTATTGTTTCTTTCTCAGTATGAGCTGTGGCACCATCTTGTAGGAAATATCCATCATGTAGTTCATCAGGGTGTACTTCGTTTAAAAATGGCTGTAGGATTTGTTGTCGATAATTGTGTGCGTTTATATTGTCGTTAAAGAATATTGGACCTATAATTCTTCTACGTGATATGGCAACCCAAATCCCAACTTTTACCGGATGCAGTTCAGTTTCTCTGAATTCGTAGAGGTTTTCAGTCGACCATATACGATAATTCTGCGAATTTACAAAACCGTTAAGGTGGAACCATGCTTCGTCAGAGAAAAATGTGATGTCCAGCATCTCGTTATTATATAAATGTTGGTTGAATCAGTGACAATACTAGACACGTCTTTCATAATCAACCGGGCAACAGTTCTTGCACAACTGAAACCTTATATGGATGCATATGTAAATGTTTTTTTAGTGCCTTTTGACAGGAAGCATATGACACCCCTAAAAAACATATGTACTTAGTTACATATGGTAAATACTGACAATGAGTCATATGAAATAGCTGTTTGTTGCGATAACTGTTGTATAGGTTTCTTCGGGCTTCTCAGCATTCTGTCTCGTATATCTTCCACAGTTTCATTTCTAAGAACTGTATTTCTTTCAGAGGATTTTCCTTTGGATACACTACCCGTCCGTCTGAAACGTTGAAAAATACGACGAACATGCTGTCAAAAAGTTTGACCAAATTCTACACCTTCATTTGGAAACTGTAAAATGTACTCATCGTAGCAAATTTACAATGAATATTCCCAAGTACCATCTTCTCTACGAAATCCTTCACCGAAGTATGCTTCTAAAAGAATGGTATTCTGCTCTATCGTAAACATTGAAGCGTTGCAGACAACGTTTTTAGAAAAACGATTTTTTTTACAACAAAGGTATAAGCAAACATAAAATATCGAGGACGAAAATATAAACAAATAACATGACAATAATGACAGCGACAGAAAATTCAATTGCATTAGTTGCATTATGGGTAAAGGTCTAACTAGAGAGTATTTTTGATAAAAAAGGAAACAAATATAGAACCAGCACGCTTCAATCTTTGTTGCTCTCACTGTACAATCATTGATTCAGCAATACCAATTAACAAAAAGAGTATGTGTTCAAACATGAATGAACAAAAAATTAAATTCTCAAGAATATTGGTTAAGGTTTTAACAGTTGTCTATTTTTATGTAGTTACCAGAAACGTGTGAGATAATACTTTTATGTGGCCGTAGAATAACCTGTTGTAAGCCGAATACTTACGGAAGTAAATAGTGGACTAATACAATGCGATTGCGAACTAAATCGCCAACAATTCAAGACGAAAGAATTATTATTGAGTAAAAAAGGTATGGAATTTCATACGTTAGAAACATCTGTCATAAATGCACACTGTTATGGAACATATGATGAATTTCATTAATAATAGAGGTAATTATTATTTTATGTACGCACCTGTTTGTATACCCAGCATATATTGGGTGTTCATTAATTTGCATTGTAACCATGGTAATTAGGTGTATACATTTATCGCCTGGTAACTGTATGATTTCAATGTAGTTTCCTTGGTATCGATACTACTTCAAAAGGGTGAAGACTCAATGTAGCTCGTATTAAATAAATGAGTTGGAGTTCATGGGGGCGAGGTTGTTGACATTTTTTTTCTTAAAAAACTTAAAAGGTTGCTTCATTTTTCGTCAAGTCGAACCAATTAAATCATATTTCTGTAATACATATATCTGAAATCGAAGGGGATTTCCTTTGTGAATTGATGTATTTACCATCAGGCTCAAAATATATATATAGAAGAAACGTCAAGATTTTTCAAGATTAGAAGAAAGGGTCTAGCCGGTTAAGCAATTGGTTTTTATTATTTTTTTTTTTTAACTATGTTCCACCAATTCGACCCTTTTGTAACTTTAACATGTAGTAGCTAACCAATGAACAAATAAGATATATTTTTTTGGTAGGTGTCACTTTGGGGGTTAGTATAAAAAAAAATCACTCCCAAAAAAATATTGCTTTACAGTTTCCAGTGTCACAAAAATTATGAAAAAATTATATTATAATGAGTTTATGGATAGCCAAGTACAGTTTAAAAGACATCTTCAAAAGATACTGAAAAAAAAATGTACGTTAAGGACTGTCACCCCCACTTTTCCCCTTATAATAGGGGTTAGGGGTGTGAAATTAATTGTATGGCTACTTTAGATGAAGAACAATAAAAACAAAGTAATAACTCTTCATCAGATGGGAGTGCAGTTTTCATATGCTTAACCGGCTAGACCCTTTGCTGTATTAACATACCTTGGTACCTTTTCTTTTGTGGAATCGTACATGTCTCTGCTGTCTTGAATATAATAATATACCTTGGATGCTTTGAAGGAGATTTTTTCCTGGATTTCCTGATACCGGCGTTGTACTTTTCATGTGGATCCTTTTCTGCAACATCTTTGGTTTGTCACTGCGAGGAAACTCTATTCTGAAACACTTTGGAGTGCATGCAGGCTGATGTTGGAGGTATTGTGTATAGTTCATGTTTAAATTTATGTGTAAATAAGAATTTAGCATTTCGAAATTTTGAAGTTATTGCATTTGTAAATGAATCATCTTGTAATAGCGGTTGTTTTGATATTTAAATTGGAATTTAGGAATCCAAAATATACTGGATGGTAGTTGATATTTTATTTAAATATCGAAAGTAAGTGTGCTCACTTTGAGTAAGAAGTCTTTAAATGTTTTTTATATAGTACTGAATAATAAATTGTGCATGTAATTGATATTTACACTGTTTATTAATATAAAAGCATTCAATACATTAAATGATTAATATTAGACTATAAACTTAATATTTAATGAAGTAAAAGTCTAATAATATACAAGTTATTGATTTAGAACGTGGGATTGTATTTATGAATATCATTAAACATAGAAGGGGGAAGTATCTGTAAAGAAAAGGCAAATTTAAGAATAAAAATATTTACTTGTTAGGAAAAACATTAGCCGGGGGCCATCTTTTACAAAAATCGCAATAATACATATGGGTATTATTCTACAAAAATTGTTTTTAACTAATCCTCAAAAAAGATTTTTATTGTTTAATTCTGACTAGCATTCAAGGTAATAATTACCTTAAACACCTTACCTACGAATTTTAACTGGGTTTTTCTTCTCAGCAACGTATGTATATTCAACGTAACCCAGTGATGGCTCGCCATAGAGAGCCACGGCGCCATGGCCCTACCATTGCAAATTATAAATTAATCATTAAAAGATTTTATTTTCTGTAAAAATACTGGGACTCCGCGGGGAACTAGTGCAAGAGGAGGTGGTCGGACTATACGCAAAAATTACATTGAAATGGCGCCAGCCGTATCGTATCCCACTGCCCGTTGATTGGTTGATCGAGTCACGCTATAGTTAGCGATGATTCTGAGCACGGTATAAGTATTACGATATGTTTATGCGTTACGTGCAATCTTGATAAGATTGTGAATAGTAAGTTCACAGGACGGCAATAGTACCCAATTGCCGAAGAAAAAGAGTAGCCGCCGGGGCGGTGGTTCGGCCCGCCAAGCCCAGAGAGTCCGACAGGATTCCTCCCATCGTGCTGCGCGATAAGACTCAGTGGACGAAACTACGCAAGCTATTGAAAATTAAATCTTATGCGTACTCTAAGGCGCAGAACATTAATGATGATATCCGCATTTATCCAATCAGGGAGAATGACTATAGAGGAATTACCAGGGTCCTCAACGAATTCTATGCGTGGTATGAAATCTTCCGTACCACACATACCAACTGCCCTCGGAGAAGCTCCTGGCGGTCGGTCGTCTTTCGGGGTGTTCCCTCTGACGTTGACCTCCAGGACTTCAAACTTGACCTGGAGGAGAGGGGTTTTTCCCCTTCCAGCGTGGTACGGATGAGACTCCTGCGAGATATAAAAACTATGACACTGGTCCATTGTTAAACTTCCCTAGAGACCAGAATAATATATACACATAGAGGAAGTCTGGACGGACTGGAGGTGTTCGTAGAGGCCTGAGAGCCGCCCCGGAATTGGACAATGCTTTCGCTGCCCACAGGTTCGACCATGCGCAGACGCGTTGTACGGCCTAACCCAGATGTGTGAGATGTGGGGTCCCCGCAGGGCGGGGAACTGCCCCACTAACCCTAAGGTAGCGACCCGGTATACGCTAATTGCGGCGATAAACATGCGGCTAGTTACAGAGGATGTTCTAGATACCCTAAAAATAGACCAATGCCGGCAGTCAACACGAACAATATCCCGAGGTCCTCGCGCCTCACAGACAGATCGAAATACTACGTGGGAGTGGCGGCGAAAAACTTAGCTGCCGTCGAGAGTAAGTTAGGGGAGAATGGAGGGGTCAGGGTACCCACAGCCCCTACTAAGGCGAACAAAACGCCTAATCTTGAGCCGCCACGGGGCGAGGCGAGGACGCCCAGAGTTAGAGGCAATATCAAGAAGGTCCTGAACTCCAGGAACAATAATATGGAGAAGGCCAGGATGTGAATGCGGAAAGGGGGGGGGGGGTAATCAGGTGTTATCTCCTTCCGTGACTCCCTACAGAATCTGTCATCCTCCATAAACGACATGGTCGAGAAACTTAAAGCTATATTCCCTGTCGCGGCCGTCCATGCATAGTGCGCCCGAGGAATCGTGCCTGAACATCATGGCGTGGAATGCCAGTGGAGTCAGGGATAAGAGGCTGAAGCTCATAGGGGCGATGGGCAGATACTCCGTCGTTGCGCTTCTTCTAAGCGAGACGTGGTTGAAACCTGGTGACAGGTTTCGGCTACCCGGCTACGACATCTACCGGTCCGACAGATTAAACGGCGCCAAGGGAGGGACAGCTTTGGCTGTCAAGGCCGGGATAAGGCATGACAGCTTGCCACCCCCAGTCTTAGAATCTCTGGAGGCTACATCTGTCCTCCTGAGGACGAAGGATCATGAAGCCATTAAGATCGTATCGGTGTACGCCCCTCCATCGCGGGGGTTTGTTGCCGGGGACTATGTCGCCCTTATGTCTGACGGTAATGATCCGGACTTGCTTGCCGCCGACTTTAATGCAAAACATCCCTTATCGATGTCGCGCTTCACAAATTCAGAAACCAACTTCACCGATTGCTGCAGGAAAGGGACTGGATGGTGCACTCTCCTGGGGAGCTAACGTTGTATAGACACGGCGCAAGGCCGCACATATTAGATGTAGCCCTCACTAGAGATTTCCCCGTGGGGCTCTCCGTCCACTCTGTGGGGGACTTGTCCTTGGACCATAATCCGATTTTTATCTGGATGGGGGCACGTACATCGACCGTGGTCCGCCTTCCGGTGGTTCGCACCGACTGGGAGAAGTACGCGGATCTGTTGGATGAGGAATGCCGGAATTTGACTGGGGTTCTGCCCACGCCGGGATGCTTGGATAGACGTCTTCGTCTCTTGACGGACAAGATCCTTCTGTTCCACTTGATAAGGGCGGAATCAACGGGAGGGGCCGCACAGGTGGACGGTTGTCTCCTGAGCTGGTGCAGATCATCGATGGGAAGCGCAGGACAATCAAACTGTGATAAAGCCGTGGCGAACCGCCTCGTCAGAGAGGTGAGAGAGCGCCTAGCGGAACACCGGTCCAGAGAGTGGGCGGAGAAACTATCTTCCCTCTCTGCGGGAGATGGCTCACTATGGAAAATGAAACAAGCGGGGGCGGGGCCTGTCCACGGACGAGCGGGTGTCGCCTACTCGGACGGGGACAAGGTGGAAACCCACGCAGAATATTTGGAGGGGGTATTCGTTACAGACGAGGTCGGCGAGGACTCGGACGACCCCATCGAGTTGGTGGTGGAGAGGTCGGTGAGTGCTGCACCGGGGATGCCCGGAGAGGCCATTCAGCTCGTTTCCAGTGGCGAGATCGCTGGTATCCTGAGGGGTTGAGGGGACTTCCGCCATCTGCGATCGAAATTCTGAGGGATATCATCAACACCATCCTGACGACGCACCGATACCCAGAATCCTGGAAACGGGCGACTATTATGACCGTACCCAAGGCGGGAAAAGACGCGCTGTTTCCCCAGAATCACGCCCCATCAGTCTCCTCTCATATCTTTCTAAAGTTGCGGAAGCGGCTATTTTAGCTCGCCTCTAAGATCAAACTGAAACCCTGAATGTGTTGCCACCTGAGCAGTTTGGGTTCCGTGCGGGTCTCTGCACGGATTTCCAGCTGCTCAGGATCACGGAGGTTGTTAGGAACGCTATCGAGATGAGGGAGACTGTTGGGGGTGTGTTTCTGGACATAGCCCGGGCCTTTGATACTGTTTGACACCGGAGCCTGGTGCACAAACTGGTGGAGCGTGGGTTTAACCCCAATTTAATAAGAATCATGGCCAGCTATCTGGCCGATAGAACTTTTTAGAGGGGCGTGCTTTCCCTGAGACACCCTCAACTCTCGGGGGTTCCCCAGAGCTCTCTATTAGCACCGCTGCTTTTCAACATCTACGTCAGCGACGTGCCCAAAGAATCGGTTGCAGGAGTGAGGCAGTCATGCTTAGTCGACTTCAACGCGCGGTAGATAACATTTGTGACTGGACCATTGAATGGAAGTTAAATATAAATGAAGACAAATGTCAAGCTATCCGATTCACGAATAAAAGAGGCCCACCCGCCGATAGCATGGCCGTCCACAGGCGGCGCCTGCCCTGGTTGGACGACGTGGAGTACCCTCAACAGGTGGCTGACGTTCAAGATACATGTTTTGAACGTCAAAAGAAAATACATGAACGCAAAACAACTGTTGTACCCATTAATATGCAGGGGAACTGCTCTCGACTTGAGGTCCAAAACTCTGCTTTATAAATCTATCCTAAGACCGCAGCCCTCGTACGGGGCGCTGGCATGGGCTACCGTATCTAAGTCAAACATGAGACTGCATGAGATTGCCGGCGCAGCTGCGCAGGACCTCGGGGTCGAGAAGCTAGAGGATTTCCTGAGGAGGATGGCGGTCGGCACTTAGTCGCGAGCTCGGTTCTCGGATAACGAGTTTGCTAGTTCTTTGGTGGAGCCGCAGGACCGCCCTCCTCCCAGGATTGGAGTTCGCCGTCTTGCCGGGGTGTTGGATCTCCCGGGTCGCTAGCTGCAGTTTTACTTTGAAACTGATTTTTTTCTGATAACAGATCACGTGATGTACAGACTTTGTGTGCAGTTACCATGTGTCGTATAATATCATATGTAGCGGTGCAAACCGTGCTAAATGTGTGTTATGTGTTACTTGTTGTGTGCGGCAATATATATTGTGATTAATGGCTTTTGCCAGCTTAAATAACTTTGTATTATGTATTGTGCAGTCTTGTGACGTCCTTAGACAAAAAAAGACCCACTCTAATAAACAATAATTCCAAAGGCAGAAAAAAATTAGAAAGAGAATAAGAAAAGGCAATATACTAAAAAAAAAAAAAAACATCAAACGACTAGTACATTATAAATCATATGTGCAAAAAAGAGAAAAAAAATCAATAATAAAAAAAAAGAAAGAATAGTAATCGAATATGCCAAAGAGCTCACCAACATCATATATCCAAACAAGAAGACAAGGAAGAAGAGCACATCGTTCCGATCCCAGAACACATTATAATTTTTCGAGGACGGCGTGAATCCTACTACTTTGCTCATGAGGAAGGTTGCTGTTGAGAGGCCAGAGAAAAAAGTGAAGAATCCTCCCCACAAGAAGGAATAAAAGCCACAAGACTCCCCACCCCCTAAATGTTTCCGTTGGTGTCAGTGTCTGCCGTCGACACGAAGGACAAAAGGATTTCCAGCTATTAGCTAATCCTAGTAAAACAGTGATGATCCTAGCGTTACGTGCACATGGAAGTACGTCATCGCGGAGCAAAAGTAAAATAATTTTTATTATATTTTGATCAGACATACATCGATTTCTCTGCCATTAGAGTTTAGTTTATGGAGAACATATTTTAAAAGCGTTAAGGTGTTTCTAAGATCCAATTTTCTAAAAAAAATGACGAAAATACTTTGTGAACACGAAATTCGCTAAAATTGTAGAAATAGACGCTAGCACTACTAGATGGCGACAAAATAGACAAAGTAAACGTCAACCAAAATAGGCTTTCTAAAGCAAAGTTACATTTGTATTACATCAATTAATAGTTGTGAATAAATTTGGAGTTTAGATTTTTACTGTTTACCGTGTTGGTTGTTTTTATGTGCTCCGCAATGACGTCATCTGACCGGCCATGATAATTTTTGATTCAAATCGAGCATACCCTCTTATTTGTACCGTGAATCTAAGCATTTGCATTCTCAGACGGATCATCAGTATACGTAGTTGACGTATGTAGTTGCTGGCGCCAATTTTAGGTTTGTTTTTTTGTTAAAAATTTGCATTTTTTAACTTAAATACTCGTACTAATTTTCTCGTGTAATTTTTCACTTTAAAATGGCTTCTAAGTTTGTCTGTATTAACTTTTTTGTGTCGGCATTATTTTAGTTGACAATAAACGAGAGAATAAATTACTCCAAGCTGAGCTGAACTGATTCAAAACTTTGTAAAGTTAATAAACTGTGGTGGAGGAAGGGGGAGGGTAGCTGGTTCGAGATTGGCCCCACCACTCAATATTGCCACGGGTCGCCACTGACGTAACTTCCTAACTGATATCTTTTATGTCACTGTTGGGGCTGGTTCGCGTTAAAAATAACGTTTACATCATAGTGAATTAACGGAAATTAGAATTTTGTCTCTAAACTATTTTTTTTAATAACGTCTTCTACAACTTTTTATTACATTGTTTCAAATATTTCGGGTTTCCTTAGTTTTGACGTTTGTATATTCCCAAAGTATACTGACATTTGTATACTTTGGGAATATACAAAAACTAAGGAAACCCTAGTTGAAATTTGACTCTGTAGATGGCGCTCGTTTGCAATGTATATTATTTTTGATTCAATTTCGTTTTTGTATCTCCTTGAAATGAAATTATTGCGGAAAAATTATATTTGGTTATTAGGGATTGTCGCAGATGAAATGAGGAAAGCGTGTGTGTTTGTACTATATACTGCGTGGTACATTTGTATCATTCAATTCGTGAAATTAGAATGTTTACAATTAGAAAATGATACGTCATAGCATCTGGTCTGTTAATAATCAAACGATTATAAATATTCCACAACTAGGTTAATTTAAATAAATTAAAGCAATATTTCTTTCTTTTTTTTGCTGAAAATTCCGACAAAAAAAATGTATTTAAATAAGATTAATGATTTAAATTGTCACATTGTATATCAATCTTAACATTTTTTTATTACGCCGTTACTAAGTGCACTACTTAATTGCAAGTGAGTTGAAAAAATAGCACACACGTAAACGACATAATTTAATAAAAATTACACATAGGTAATGGTACCAGCGAACCGACATGCAATTATTCTGGTTTTAAAAACACAGTGGTCATGTAAAGGTTTCATTAAAACTGTTTCAATTATCCCTGTTAATCATTCGTTACATCAAAATTATTATTTACCGGATGAATCGCGTTTTTCATTCAAATATGTAAATAAAGGACGCAGGACGCATTCCAGTAATTATGTTCGAATTGAATTATAGACACAGGCTTGCGGATAATTAATATATGCATGCGCATATGTATATAATGTCTAATGAAACGTGTTTTATAAACGCTAAACTGCTTTTGTTGAGTAAGTATTTGGAAAAAGTGACAACTGAATGTAACATCAGTTGTCACTCTGTATATTTTGCAAAGAGACAACTACTCCTTCAAATTCTATACTTGTCATAATTCATCTACTTTTACACTAGCGGCGCAAATGAGTTACACTTAGCAAGAAAAGATGGGAACAGTTAATTTAATGAATATTATTTAGCGTGCCGATACCCAATTAACTGTTCTCATATTTTCTTGTTTATGATGTTATATATTTCACAAACTGTATGCTTTTCATTTGTCATTTCACTTGTTATTTAGGTATTAGTATCTTATTGAAGGTGCAGAAGTAAATATCTGCAAAGTATCGACCTATAAGTCTCTTGCCAAGCTTCTCGAAGTTATTTGAGAAAATCGCTTACAACCGACTCTACCGTTGTATAGTTAAATACAACATCTTAAGCAGATTTCAGCATGGCTTTGTCAAGAACAGAAGTATGGAGAATGCACTTTTTGAACTTACGGAAAAGGTTATTTGAAAATTGGAGAAAACAACAATTCCTTGTGGATTTTTTATTAGATCTGTGAAAGGCATTTGACAGCATTCATCACCAAATATTGATACAAAAACTTGAGTGTTATGGAACTAGAGGGACGACCGTGTCATGGGTACAGTCATATCTATCACGTAGGAAACAAACGGTCTTTATCTCAACTGACGGCAAAACCATCTATTCTAATGATACTAAACTAAATAAGGGCGTTCCATAGGGTAGTATCTTGGGACCTCTGCTTTTCCTGTTGTATTTTAACGACATCCATGCTGTTGAATGCCCAACGATCGATTGTAATTTTAAACTATTAATTACGCAGATGATACTTCCTTCCTTGTGATGGGGGACAACCTGAACACCGTAACTAGAGCTGTTTCAGATCCTCTAAAATGTATTGAAAAATTGTTACAATTACATGCTGTTTCGCTCAAGATATTCATGAATGAATAGTTTATTTGGGAATTAATAATAATTAAAACGTAATTTACCACATTCTTTGCTAGGCGAAATTAAACACGTGCAGTTCTTGGAAAGAAGTATTAGAGAAACCAATGTAAAAGATTTATCGTTCTGAGAATTGTTGGTTGTCGATCTACATTAGGAATTAGTAGAAATTTTTACTAATAGAAAGGACAAGAAAAAGCTTAAATATGCAATATATGCAACTTTTGTAAAAATATGCATACAAATACCTAAATATGCAATATATGCAATCACTAATTAGCGCTAATCAACTTCAATTAGTGTAATACGTCTACATATAGACTAGAATTAAAGATATGCAAAAAATAAAATGACGTATCGTACACTGTAAAAAATTACAGTAATTTTGCCATGGTAAATCAGGAATATTACATGTAATAACGTTGTGAATTTACCACAATAAATCATGTAAGTTTTGTTTTACATGTTTTTTTGTAGGATATTTACCATGGAAAAAGAAATTTCGGTAAAATTTATAGCTTTTTCATATAAGTTTAAGATATAACAAAAATTGAAAAGGAAAATACAGGAAAAAACATGTACAATTTTGTATTTACTCTCGAAATTTACTTAAAAGTGTAAAATTGACATTTTTTTGAGGTATTTAGTGCACTTTAAAAGTAATTTTACTAGTGAACTATTAATTTTGCTAATGATATCATGGAAAATACGAAATTCATACGCCGCAATGTGATTGGTTATTGGATTATTTTTCTGTGCGCGTAGGTAATTCTGTTCGTTTATCGAACTTATTATTGGCTCAATGATATCATGTACGTCACAAACAATCGTAGGTTTCGCGTAGGCGTGTTCATTCTTGATCCCTGGTTGAGCGATTCAGTATGACCTATTAGGTGCTATAAAAGAATTAGGTAAGTTGCTTGCTCCTCTTTATGAAATACATATGAAAATTAACTTCAGTGTTCGGTAAATATAGAGTTCATATAGATATTACATACGAATTTTACAGTACAATCCTTGAAAAACACATCAGCATGTGAAATTTACTAGATGGTAGAAATTTTACCTTATGAAGTAAATTTACCTGTAAAATTGTAGGCAACTTTGTTACCAACGATTTTACATGTAATTTTACTGCAACTTTTTTTACAGTGTACTGGTATTCTATTATTTTTCCAACCAAGCTACAATAAAATATTATTATTATTGAAAGTGACTAGTTACATACATTTTAATATTTTTGACTTTTCCATATTTTAATTGCAAAAGATATTTGAATTTAGATCGTAACTTTTTCATAATTTTAATCAATATTTTGTAGCCTGAAGAAGGCAGCGTTTTTAAGTAGCTGCCGAAACGTAGCCAAATGTAATTAAGAAGAATATAAACCAAAGAATTACTCAAATTGGCAGTATTTTTATTACTTTCCATTTACTGATAATGCTTCAAATAATTATTACATAAAAAAGTGCTTTTAATGTTGAAAAATTATAGGTTTTCAATACTCTAACCATCCACACACGTACCAGTAATCCTTAACAGATTTCTCATAATTTAAACTCAGACATAACATAAAGGCAAACGTCGGATGCTATCAACTTAACCATGGGAATACGCGAGTACGATTCCCAACGCAAAAATCAACAATACTTGTAGTTATAAACGCTTTGCTTTTGCATTATATACACTTCCTTGATGAAATTAAATTAAATTAATTCAATTATTTGCCGTCATAATTCCTACATATTTGCAATTGCTCTAATAGTGCATTGTTAGAGAGAGAAATTCCCTTAGCCGGTGCGTGAATCAATTGTTCATACCGTTTATGCAATTATTTCTGTATTACAGCTATCGCAGATGAGTTGTGCGGTTACCTCAAACGCTCAACAATAAATTACGTTTGTTCAAAAAGCGTACTCTTTGTTTGTGGTGAGTGTTTTTCCTATTTTCTCCGAAGAGGATGGTTCACTTTCCTAGATGAAGGAAAAGAATAACCGTTTCAATTGTATAAAATCATGCGTAATCATAATAATTAACTTATAAATCAAACTATCAATTATATTACAGCTTACATAGGAAAATGAATTACCTAGAAGTAAAAGTATTAATTAAAATTTCTAATCGTCATTGTACATATATCGGTTATATATTTCCATTATTACACAACTTACGTCCTTAATAATTAATTATAAATTCAAATGATGCATTTTTTTATACACTCCTCATGTTTTAAGACTAATTAGTTGCTTAATTGGTAAAATTTACAACGTTTTAGGCTGTCGAAAATGTAGATAAACCTGTTCCTTTATAGCTGTACTTAACTATAAAATAAATCTATTAATCGAATTGGTATAGAAACTAAACGTTATAAGATTTATGTGAACATTTTAATGTCATGTTATAGATTGTAAAAAAAAAAGCTGAGAATAAGATTTATTGACCTCCATTAATTAAGTGTAGTTTACGTATTGATAGTTAAATCTATTGAAAGGAGAAAGAGATATGCTAAAAATAAAAAAAGACAATTGTTAGGCTTGCGAAATTAAATGATGGTGAAGTAATTATGGTAGCGTTAGCTAAAATTTAAGGGAATTATCTGAAATAGCTTACTCCTAATAAAATTCGTCCGGAAATACTGAAAATTATGGCATATACACGTGCAATCATTGTCACATCTTTATGACATTCACCCATGATCATCAATATGTTGAATGCTGTCGTATTTAAACAAATTTGAAGAACGAAAACTAAGCAACAAAACAACAAACAACATAAAAAGAACTAGTGGAGGAAATTCTAGTGAGATCAGCAAACACAAGCTTGATATTTAATTATGTTATTACTTCGGCAATGATCAAAACGTCATAGCCCATTACAAGAAACGTATTAAAATGTTCATACATGAATAAAGATTGGTAAATATCTTGTAAACGACTAGGAATGGACATATCAATATACTTATTGATGAAGAATTTAATTCTGCGTCAAATGACGATGTTACGTTTGAAAAAAAAAGAGTTTTCTAAGTTTCGAGTTTGCAATGTATGACCAGTTTATGAACATTCTGCATACTATTTAGACGTTTCTTTGACAAAATTTGGTAAGTACAACTTTGGATATGGCCTAGTAAGTTAGAATCATGGCGGTTAATGGCTTGTGAAATACAGAATATTATTGGAGACAATGGAAATGTTAAAATTTTGACAAATTGCTTCAAATATTTAAAAAAAAAACGATTATATTTAGCGATAGAAAACTTTAATAAAAATTTCCGGTATAATGAAACATTTCCAGCAGTTTAAAATGTTTTTGAATGATTCTTCAACTGGGTTTGTTATTATTTTTTATTGTATTAGTTTAGCTGAGGTCGCGAGATAAGGATAGTGGACTAGTTATGCGTCTGAAACACCCTGTACACATGTATGTAGCATATAACAACATGAATAAACTTTAATAAACTATACACTGCTGCTTAAAAGACCTGTTGTGTTTCCTATTATTGCTGTTTTGTAGCTAGCCGTTCAATGTTATTCCTGTAAAAAGTGAAGGATGTCAGGAGATCTCCCTCCTCGATTTCAAAGGGTCCTGGGATGCAGTACCCTTGAGTTGCACAGTTTGTAGTTTGTTATTCCCAAACGATTACCTTCTACATGATTGACAATATCATTGTGTCCAAAACCTACATACTCACCACCTGGTAGTTTTTGCAATCTAAGATGCTTCATCTTAGCCTCGCCCAATATCACCAAATGTAGATGAGGGAGGTGTAAGAGACATTCCACTACTGTTGTAAGAGTAGTCTTGCAATTCCTAAATATTTAAGCCTCTGCATCTCTATAAGTTCAGTTGTAGCAGGTTGCTGCTGCATCATTGTCAACCATATCAGAAATGATTAAGTGATCATAGGTCTCCTGTATGTCCAGTGCATCATATTAGGTCTTAAACCCTTATATTTTTTATGGACTCTTCTAGCTAATACGGGTGTTGTCTCCAGACCATTCTAGAACTATTTACATATGAGTTTAGCGCTTCGTTGGCTGATTGTCTATCAGGCTTTATTAAATCTCTTCCTTTCGGAAATTTCTGTTAATGGATGTAGCTTTTGGATAAAAATGCTCGAAAATGCTGTGGCAGTGAAACCTTTACACACTTAAAAATACCTTTTCAGAAACTTTACTACAGTGGACGCATGTTTCTGTTTATGATAATTGCTATTCAAGCGTGCAGTATTTCAATAGCCTGTATATCCTCTGGAAAGTACTCGAGCATTTGACCAAGTTTTAGAAACACATATCGCTATTCGAGTTCCTTCTGCCATTTTGCAGCGATCCGTGTACTATGGCACTTCTATTCTATTACAAGATGGTGTCTTGATCTCCCTCGTTCTTGTTGCTAAGCTTTGTGGAAAATTCTTTAATAAACTTATTTTTTTTTGACATGTTATCTTGAGACATCTCCATGTCCAAGGTTTGATCACCTTCAGCAGAAGGCATATGCACCCTTGATCGTGCTGAGTGCGGTTCTTTTAACTACGTTTTCTACCAAACTGTGGAGAGGGGTAGGATCTAATACTACTACAATAATAGCTGGTGTTAAGCAGCATCAAAACTTTACATGAATCGGTTTGTGAGGCCGAATAAGTCACTTGGAAAACAAATAGTGATTCGTCTATTCAACCATTCACGGATCATCCACCAAACCCATTCGCATTAATTCCTAGAACGATTTGATTTGAATTCATTTATGCTCAATAAATTATTCCTTGTTTTTTTTTTCCGCTAAGAACAAGGATACACGAGACTATTGATATGTTTATAGAATTTTTTTTACGTCCGGTAAGATTTGCAAGGTCACATAGTGCAAGTATCGAATTGGCTTTAAAGGCTAAGTTTTTTTTTTTGAGATAAAATATGTTCTCATTTACAATACTTATTAGATAAAACATAATGTGGGACCCAAATTTTACTTGCATGTTATTACATAACTAGTAAGAGTGGACAATATAATATCATTCATTCATTCCACTTTCGACATCCTCCACGATTTAAACAGTGAGGTCGTAAAATTGTCCGCCCCCCCCTCCCTTGATAACTTTGAATGGTATGAGATAGAGCGCATGAAAAAAAACACAGATGAAATTAGAGATAATTTTGTGAATTTTTTGCCTATAGAGTCGCACATTGGCTTCTGATGTAAATAGAGGGGCGTAGCTATCTTAAAATTTAAAAGTGGGAAGTAATTTCATTTAGAAAGCTCATTTAAGAAGATATTTCTATTACTTTTATAACAATGCAAACAGTTTTACGATTTTCAAAATTTTCACCAGCTTATCCAAGATTAATTATTGGAGTACATACTGCTGTGAACTGATTGTACAAGCATATAAGTTTAAAGAAATTAAAAAATGACAAAATTAATTTAGCTAGCTCAGCAAATATGAATTTAAAAGGGCGCAAGAGATTCTTTGATCTCAGAGTAACTTTCATGAAAAGTAATAGTGGGCGTTTGTAAAATTTGACTTTCTTTAAATCCCCAAAATTGCAATGGTTAAATCAAAAATAAAAGAACTGTAATTTAAGATGATATATTATACATAATTTCATAAAATTTCCATATAAAAAAAAAAACATTTAATTACAATCATCAGGGGAAAAAACCTTAAGACTGAATGTCTTGGATTAAAATAACCCCTTCGTGAATTTACAATTAAAAAGGACAATGCAAATCCTTTAGCAAACAAAATGGTGGATTCGTTCTAGAAGGAATTTCTTATTCCACAAAAAAATGCACGTGGTCTCAAAAATTCAAAGCAAACTAAAATTTAATTAAATTAACGTGGAGAAACAAACAAAATCAAAATGAATTAAAATACAAGCACTAAGCTTCTCTTCACCTACGCGAGGTGATTAAAATACATAAATTAAAATAACAAAAAAAAAAACGAAAAAATTAAACTCTAAACGCGATCACTTCTAAAACGAAAATTATTAACGAGCCTTACATATAATTTGTGCACAACGATATAACACCTATTAATAACTAGTGAGTTGCTAGATGGACGATTTTAAAATTTCAAAACAAACGAACTACATTTAAAATAAAAATGAAATACCAAAACAAAGGTAACCAAGAAAAACTAAAACAAAACAGTACACACCGCTCGTCAATCTGGTAACTGAACTGGCCTCAAGTAACACAGTCACATATATATCAATTTACAACATCTGCGTGCATGAAGCCGCAACGCATCGCAAAGAAAATACTAGCATATAAACATAATACAAATACTGGTACACGCAAAATGTACAAATAAATGAAATTTAACTTTACACAACTTAAACAAATAAAATAATACTAACAATTAAATCAATTAACAACATTTTTTCAAAATAAACAAATATTAGAATAGCGGAAAGTCTATCCTTGCTCTGACAAAACCAATCCGGACTGAACAAAAATACAAATTTAAATTTCCGAAACCCGGGGTGCCAATCCACAGCACATCTCCCAATTATTGAGGAGAAAACGAAAGTTTCGGAGAAAATTGAGTGTTTCTCCTTAAAAATTGTACGCACACGAAAAAACAATATTCTAAAGTTTCCCACACCAAACGAACAATACCGTATCTCCGCACACAGGGGTGAAAACGTCACTTCCGGGTGCTGACAACAGCCCTTGGTCGTGGTGAAAGTGTCCAACATACCATCCGGTTGATCCAATTTCGAACAGCAGTCGGCGTGGCAGTCGGTGTGGCAGTGGTGGGTCTGCATCCTGCGGAACTTCTCCACTCCTTGGATGTGCCTCTCGCTTGTATCTCCAGAAGGATAGCTCAAAAAACAGAAACATTCTTTTAAATTATGCCCAAACATGGCTTCGGGAACGGGATTATTTTTAAACTTGACAGGCTTTGACTGGACTTCAAGAGAGTGTTCATCATCGACAACAATAATGCTGGGGAATTTATCTTCTAATAATACATTCTGATTGGTAACTTCCTTGACTTCAGCTTCAGACTTCTCATCAGAATTGATTTCAATTTGATTAACAACATCCGGGGATTCTCTCTGGGAATTGATAACTTCTTCTGGGAATTCTCCTTGGGAATTGTTGACTACTTCTGGGAATTCTTCTTGGGAATTGTCGACTACTTCTGTCTCTACCTCTAACTCACCAATACCTTCTACCTCAATATCTTCTTCGGATCCAACATCATTTGTTTCATCATCTCCAACAACTTTTCCGCAACCTTGTATATCATCACCTCTAACTTTTCCGCAACCTTGTATTTCAACACTTAAAACTATCATCACTCATTTTCCTTATCTCACAATCACAACATTTTCATTCTCTTCTTTCTCTACTTAAACATCATCAACATTCTTCCTCTTCTCTACCTAAATTATAACAATTATCATCCTCTTCCCTTTTCTACCAAAATCATCAAACAACTTTCCTCTTCCCTTTCTTTAATCAAAACATCAACATTTCTCTCAACTTTCTCCTCAATTAGAAGTCTCTGAACCCCGATTGATTTTATCCCCTTCCGTCTGAATATCTTCTTTTCTTTATCAAAAACACTGTAATCTTTTTTCAACCATGCATGCAACTCTCTCAATACTTGTCAATTTTCTGTATATTTTGTTTAGTAACACTCATCAACTCTTATAAGCATTGCCATCATATCATTCGTACTAATACTTTCCTTATTGTTATTCCTGTTTCCTCCATCTCTCTGAATATCCTTTTCGTCCATCCTTCCCTTTGTTCCTGCCACAATTTCTTTCGTCATCCTTCCCTTTGTCCTGCCACAACCGACTCCTTCCTGCCATGAGTTCTTGGGCTCCGCAACCTGGTTCTCCAGGAACATCCACTTCCTGATCCCTCGTGTCTGTCCATCTTCATTCTCGCAGCGGTGTATATCAAAAAGTTTTTCAAACACACAAAAATAATCAGATTCGTCAATGCAACGCGAAATTCTCACAAATCCTATATCAAGGATCCTAATCTTACTAATTACCATTACAATAATATCGTGCCTCACGTTGGGATAGCCAAAAATATACTCAAAAACTGCGTGAATTTAACATTAAAAAAGGACAATGCAAATCCTTTAGGCAACAAATGGTGGATTCGTTCTAGAAGGAATTTCTTATTCCACAAAAAAATACACGTGGTCTCAAAACAAAATCAAAGCAAACTACAATTAAATTAAATTACACGTGGAGAAACAACACAAAATCACAAATGAAACTTAAAATACAAGCACTAAAGCTCTTCTTCACCTTACCCGAGGTGATTAAATACCATAAAATTAAAACTAACAAAAACAACGAAAAATTTAAACTCTAAACGCGATCACTTCTAAAACGAAAATTATTAACGAGCCTTACATATAATTTGTGCACAACGATATAACACCTATTAATAACTAGTGAGTTGCTAGATGGACGATTTTAAAATTTCAAAACACACGAACTACATCTTAAAATAAAATTGAAATACCAAAAACGGTAACCAAGAAAACTAAAACAAAACAGTACACACGCTCGTCAATCTGGTAACTGAACTGGCCTCAAGGTAACACAGCCATATATATCAAATTTACAACATCTGCGTGCGATGAAGCCGAACGCATCGCAAAGAAAATACTAGCATATAAACTATATACAATACTGGTACACGCAAAAATGTACAATAAATGAAATTAACTTACACAACTGAACAAAAAAATAATACTAACAATTAAATCAATAAAAAAATCTTTTTCAAAAATAAACAAATATTAGAATAGCGGAAACTCTATCCTTGCTCTGACAAAACCAATCCGGACTGAACAAAAATACAAATTTAAATTTCCGAAACCCGGGGTGCCAATCCACAGCAATACGTTACTTTTTCGATAGCCCTCGTATTCATATTGTGATTTATGTCACTTAGGAAGCGATTGCTGAAAATATGACATATTTTACCATATGACGTTTTTGCAAAATTTAACAAAGTGTCTTATCTACTATTTTTTTTCTTTTACGGCTGTACCGGCCTTTTAAGATGTCTTAAAATTGACACTTCTGGTTAATATAACATGAACTACTTGTTAAAAATTAGCATAAGAAGTATTATAGCAGGTTACCAGTCGCTATATGAATATACCAGTGGGACATTCGAGTGACACACTAATTCCGTTTTTATACCTTCCACATAAGACCGGAATGAGTTCCGCAAAACACGGTTTCACTTATTCATCAAATACCTAGCAGAGGAGGATTATAAATCCTAAAAGCTACCTTCTGCCCTACTCGCACCAGTGTCGGCTTTCCTTCTGTCTTCACGTACTCCCCCGCAGACCTTCCATCTCCCCTGGGGAGTATCAAGGGTAAAGGTCTCTCAGCTTAGGGGGGACATAAGGTCGCCAAAACTCAACAAACTTATCCACTTTACCTCAGCAGGCATGCCGTTCACGTTTCCGGCCCTATAAAGCGTCTTTCTCCGGGTACTGTACGAGTCCTCTTTGAAATGTGTTTCCCTACTCGAATTTCCTATCCTCAACTTCTTCTTCCGTGAGGCGGTTGCCGCTGAAACGTCTGTCTTTTATATTTGCTACGTGTCTTACGGGAAATTTATTAGATCGGATATTCTTCTCGGTTAAATCTTTCCGAAATGGATGTGCGACGTATCTTTTTAAAATACTAATGTTGGAAGATTTGATATGATTTTAAAGGAAAAATTAGTAGTCCTTCTCAGTGTTAAAAGGTAATTTAACATTAGCTGCAGAGAAGAATAGACAGCACGAAGAATTTAATAAAATAAAATATATATTGGCCTTAAAAATGACAAATAACAACAACAAACGTAGGTTATCATTTCATTAATAATAAATTAATAGTGAATATGGTTCTAAAATTATGTTAATAATTAGCTTATGGTTATATACCGAGTGTCCAGCCTAAGATGCAACGGTCCATAGCAGATTTATTATTGTTTTTTTTGGAAAATGTTTCAAATAAATGTTGCCTGGAATCATATTCTACACTTTTTAAAATTAGTTTAAGTAATGGCGGACTTCCGGTTGTACCGGAAGTAGATACAAACTTTATTATTTTAAATGGAAACTCCTTCTATATTATTGCAATTTTGGATTCCTTGTTAAATTTAAATAACAATTCGTTAGGCATACATTGGGGCTAACTTGTACCGTTTCCGAATTAAATGACGTTTTTCGGAAAAAAAATGACTGCAATGTCTGCGGTGTTTGGAAATATCTCTGGAAATGCGAAAGTTAGAAAGATGCGGTTTTCAGTTTTCGCTTAATCATGAAACAGCACACGTCTTATTGTACCGGAAGTAGATACTAACTTTATTATTTTAAATGGAACACCCTATATATTATTGTACTTTTGGATTCCTTGTTAAATTTAAATAACAATACGGTAGGCATACATTGAGGCTAAGTTGTACCGTTTCCGAATTACATGACGTTTTCGAAAAAAAATGACGATTTGCAAATGTCTGCGGTGGGTTTGGAAAATATATCCGGAAATACGAAAGTTAGAAGATGCGAATTATTAAGTAGGGCTCTGAATTTTCGGACTCTAAAATCATGGATAACTTGATTTTTTCGCTTTTGTTCGAAACCGAGAAACAACTGGTTGATGTAACTTACTTATATGGTAACATATAAAAAAAAAAAAAAAAAAAAAAAAAAAAATTGCGTAGATAATTTTCTAACCGATTTTTTGGGACTAGTTGTCATACGATCATAAATGTCATTTACTGCTTCCTCAGTTAAAACGTGGTGCGCCAACTGGTTTACGCTTCGCAACGCTACCAATCTCCATAAATCGCTGTACCTCTTGCGATGTCGAATAAATCGGTCATATTCAATGTCTTCATTTGGATATTCCAATATAAATTGTTGCATGCAATACTGTAGGGAATATGACCAAGATCCGCCTTGTGCCTGTGCAACACTTCGAAAATGCGCTATTACAATGTTTTGTTCAACTATTTGTTCGTCCGTAAATGCCATTTTCCTAGAAAGATATTCAGCGTTCCAAAAGACAGTTAGCTGTGGCAATAATAAATCCTATATTTACGAAACCTTGCAAAAAAATCGCAGGAAACGTAAAAACTGGCGCTTTCAAACACGTTTAATGGAAGATGGCAAAACGTAAACAATAACCAGGACAGCAAGCAGTAAAATAAAAAATACACTTTTTCTGTGACGTTGGTGGTCACGTGGTGCTCAATTTGTACCTTTTGAAAAAAAATATTTGGAAAATTTGTTTGTAAAATTTATTTTTGTATTAGAAATACGTTTGTGTTAGTATTAGATCTGTTGCATTAATGAATTCCATTATTGGTATTATATTTGTAATTGATATACAATACGAATTTCACTCACTGAAGAACACAAACATGGGTACGTCGTTTCTCTATTGTTACTACTGTAACCAGTGCTGTCATGCTGTGATAATGGAAATCGGCAAATGGCTTGCATAAAATTCGGTAGATATAGGTAAATTTGGGAATATGCAAAATAAACACTCTTTATTTATGAAAACTAAATTATTACAAATCATCTCAACCCCGTGCTCCACCTAAAAAAAGGTACTAACGAAGCTACCTATTCTAAGTACTATATGGGTTCCATAACAATTGAAATGATCCTACTCTAACTAAATAACTTCCCTATGATTTTTAATAACAAAAATATAATACAGTAGCCTCTAATATTTCTATTTTAAATATTTGCAGTTTAATACTAATTCCGACCACTAAAGAGCATAACATAATAATTCATAAACGTGCTACCCTACTAACTATATAAATATCATGTCGTAACCTATCTAGTTCTTTAGCAACATTACTAGAAAATTCCCACCATTCGATTTACTCATTATCTCTAATATCTGTTTCGCATCGCAACCAATTTAACCCCCTAGCTAATGCCCTAACTCCGTACAGCGACCGCCACTCATGCGAGTGGACATTCAAATAAGACATGCCCCGCTGTATCTACCCCAACAGACTCACAAAGCGAATCATTAACCCTCCCAATTCTACATAAATATGATTTAAAATTACCATGACAATTAATTCTACCGCTTGATACGATAGATTAACCCCCATTTCCCAAAAACGTGTAACGCTAAAATAAACACTGTTTTATTATTTATGTAATTCATTCTTTTTGAATTTTTCTTCCTGTATTTTCTAATTTCTATGTTTCATTGATAAGTCATATCCTTATCACTTCGAATATTTACCTCTTTATCGCAACATTTGTATTTCGCAAAATGGCAATCTTTTTCATTACCTTGCCTTGAAATAGACCTTCACAGCGAAATTTTATTAACGTGAGATGCTTCTAAACAAGAATGGAAAATAGCGGCAAATTTAAATTTATAACTAAAGCATAATTTTTTACGTCCGGTTTTGACATATGTCACGTAGTTATCCAACCTCTAAAGATTGAAATACTTGAATATTAAGCTGGTTAAGCGCTGATTAATAATGTAGAATAATAAAATCACTTGCGTACTGATATTGTTACTTCTAAAAGTAAACTTAAAAAAAAAAACTATATTTATGTGTACCGTAGTCCCGGCACGTTAATAATTAATTGATCACTATTTAGCAAAAATCACTACCTGTGGCACTACTTCCGAACAATTAATTACGAATGCTTCTTTTAAATTGTCCATTATTCAATCACCTTCTATATTTCAATATACCTACCAAAAGATACCAAAGCGTTGCAGATATTCAATATATTTGCTGTAGTGGCTTTAACAGGTGACTTCAAAACATTTTAAACGTATTCAAGTTATTTTTTTTCGTCTAGAGATAAATCGCCCACACAGTAACATTTTCTTACTGATACTTAGAGCTACATTTAAAAAATCGTGAAAAAATCAATTCGAATAGGTAGATCGGTAGAAAAGGTCTGAAATCGGTAGATCTACCGAAAAGTCGATAAAGGTGGCAGCACTGACTGTAACGGTAGTGTTTTATATTTTATACAGTTGGGTATGTTCTGTAATGCGCATGAGCTACACGCTGGTGAGGAACTTCTTTAAACTACCGATAGGTGGCTGTACAGGTACAGAATGTCTATATAAATCTTCTCTACAATATATATTTTTTATAACTTGAAAAACCTTTTAAAATATAGGCGAAATGTTGTTATACATTTCTATATTTTTCTAAAAGACCTAAAAACAAAACATAACGAAAACGAAGATATATCATTTATATGAACTAAAACACAGCTGTGATTGATCCAAAGAAATAATGATGTTTTAACCAGAATACTTTTTTTAACTCACGACCAAAGATATTTTGAATTTTGATTGAAATCCATAGATTTTTCTTTTGGTCTAGTGATGGATTCTTTGAATGAAAGCGGTCATAGTAATATTTTATTAGTAATACATATTTCCTGAATGATCAATATAAAATAATAACAAAATTAGATGTATGGGTAATGCGGTATATTTAATAAAAACTACTTTATATGTCCTCAATATTTCATCATTTATTTAATGACTTCGTCAGGAAGATTTCTACAATATTATAAAAGAATATCAATAATAATGAAAATATAAAAAATAATACTTACAAATTTAAATATAATGATATAATTAAAAGTTTTGGAATTTAGAATTTTTTTAAAAAGTCAGAAAAACATTTTTTTCAATAAGCTAATGTTACTAGATATTATGTAAAATGTTACAATAAATATGGTTAAGTTGATTTGTGTCTGTTGAATTTTGATTACTGTTAAGACGCATCATTTCTAGAAATAACCGCTTTTTGTAATTATTTTCAAGGTCAAGGATTTTAATATTATCATAATTAAAATTGTGGTCTAAATTTTGAAAATGTAAAGAGAAAGCACATGAACGTTTACCTAGGCTGCGTTCCGAGTCGCGCATAATGCATTGTATGCGTCTGATGTAACGATACATCGTTCCGATTTAACATGTATGCGTGCATAAAAGTTTTGCCAGCGAAATCAGTTTAGACCCTGACAGGCTAGAATAGAACATACAACGATAGAAAAAAGGTAATGCAGTCTATGCGTAGCATATGCACGACAAGTAAATCGGAACGCTCACAGTATTCTATGTCTTTCAATGCACGCATCGCATAAAATGCGCGACTCGGAACGCAGCCCTATACGACTATCATTTTTATATTGACTTATTCTATTTTTAACATTAGAGAAGTTTGACCAATGTAACAACCTTGACAATATAAATATATAAAATTAAAATTGTTTTAACTTTCATTAAAACTATTTTAATTTTGAAATCATACCTTCAGATATATCTTTCCAGTCTACAAAAAAAGTCATCACTTTGTTGCCCCTTCATGCTCTTCATCTCTTTCCGAGAAAGCGAATCCACCCTCCCGGATGCAGAATTAACCCCCGCACGAGCAAAACAAACCCGATCGATTCCCCCAGGCATTTCCTGTTGTCGGACGCGACGAAATTCGAAATCGGCCATTGTCTACGGGCGCCACAACGGCGACAAACGCATGCCGACAGATAGGGGTGGGAAAGCGTTTCGCGGCGCCAGATTAGACGTATCTTCACGCGCAAGGTCGTTCCGACGCGCTAAACGTTTATCGCGTCGTAATGGACGGCTTGACCGGAAACTCGAACCAATCGGCGCTAATGCACCCTGTCTGCATACCAATGGTTGATTACCGTACATGAGACGCTCACAAATGGTAGAGTGTTTTTTGTTGCCGGAAATGTGGAGATTTTTTAAATTTTTGTACCTATCGGAAATATTAGAAGTCGTTTCATTGCAAAAAATATTGTAACTAGTAAAAAAAGGAAAAAATCATATTTATATATTTACAGTTGAAATCTCCTTGACAGACACCAACGGGACCAACTGAAGATGTCCGTTCAGGAGAGATGTCGCAGAAAAGAAATAATGTAGTTCTCAGATACAACAAAAATCGCGTTTTAACGAAAATGAATATATTAAAGGAAAATGGGACATTTCATCGTAATGTATATAAATGTTTTTAAAATAAATAGAAACCTTAAACTTAAGAAAAAAAAAGTTTATTTCCTTAGATATATACAAAGTATAATATAAATTAGTACATAGATACATAGATGTAGTATGTAATACAAACAGTGAAATGAATAGTCACTTTAAGGACGTAAAAATTCATATATTGTTGTTTGTCTTCTCTTTTTTTAAAATGGCGTCTTGAAATCGTATTTCTATTTAGAAAAAGCTCCAAGACTCTGTATCTCCGTGATTTTCGACAAAACTTTGAGCTGCTTGGTCAGGGTAATACTTTATCATAATTGGGTAGCTTCTGTTGGCACTGGAACCTCATCGACATCAGAATCTTCCGAAGTTCTTGTATTTCAACTGGATTGTAATTTCTTATTCTGAATCTGATCTCAACATACAAACTTCAGCTACGTTCAAAAAATCATTAATTTTCTATCGTCATTTCAATAATTCTTATTTTTGAGGATATCTGAAATAACTAAGAGGCAAATCATCTTCTAGGCAGATATATCAGCCTCAGTTAACTGGTCTTCACTTTGCATATTTGCATGGATTAATCCTGCTTTGCGGAAGCAATTTTGAACTGTTCTTTGATTAGTTGGTCCCAAGCGGTTTTTGCCAAATAAATTGCATCCAGTGGTGTAATTTCTTTATTAACTCAAAAGCCGTACCAGCAGTTCCAATGTTGTACTAACAGATGTTGAGTATTAGACTTCGATAATATATGTTTAAAATTCTTTATAATCCCCTGGTTCAATGGTTGACAAGCTGATTACAATTAGGGGTAAAAGTAATATTTTTTATATTATTTAAGCGAATGTCTTTCGGATGAGATTCCGCATTGTCTCAAAATAACAAAAATGTTTCTTTTTTCTTTAGCCATTTTCTTCTATCTAGTCTTGCAACACCTCTGTCATAATTTTCCTGTCATCCAAGCTTTCTTATTGTATTTCCAAGTTACAGGCAGGTTATTATGTTAATGCTTTAAAGCTCTGGATTTAGCTGCCTTACCAATGATAGGAGTTTTTCTTTTTCACCCGCCATATTTGCACAATGCAAAATTGTAAACCTCTCTTTGGGATACTTACCCCAATATATTTTTCTCTCGTTATGTTAGCTTTTGTCGGGTAGAGCCCTAAAATACAGGCCTGTCTTATAGATGTTCTCGTGAATATCCCTTAATCAAAGAAGGATTTTTTTAAAAACAATGAAACATCTTCAGCATTAACCGAAGCTCCTTCTCCGAAATCGCTTTAAAACCTTATATTGTGACGGGATTCTAAATTTATTGAGTCAACCAGAAAGAAGCACTGAATTAAATGTCCCAAGAAGCGGCTATTTCTCTTGCTTTTACATCGTATTAGCGGACCTAAAAAAAAATAAGTTTTTTGCGTTTTTGTCACGAACAAACCTGGTAACCTTACTCTCTTTATCTACATACATATTTAGAATAATATGAAAAGAAATCAAACGCATTAATTACAAGAAAACCTTATCTAAAAAAATCATATGCATACTGTTAAGGAATCCCCTTATGGCGAGCTGCTGTAAACCATCATAACACAATTGTCAATTTTAGTACATCACCGGTCAAAAGCTTCTTTTTTCATTCAATTGCTGTCGACACCATTTGTTTAGAAGGATTTCTTTATGTTTAATTATATCTGCAGCTTGTGTTTCCAATATTTAAAACGCTTGGGATGAAGTTCCTTATAGCTTAATTTCTCTTTATTGTAAACTTCAACATCTTAATTTTTTGTTTAAGAGTGAGAATTTTTCTATTTGAGCATTTTAAATGAAGGTGTGCCTGTGTCTTTTCCGCATAGCGTGACTAATAGTTTAGTATAGTATGCATGTGAGCCATTTTCTATTCTTTTCTGCTTTTTTTTGTTACCTGTTCAAACAAATAAAGTTCTATATTATATTATTATTATATATGAATGCAATTCAATCGAAAGCGTGCACCCAAAGAATAAGAACGGAAATCCCCGACCAACTTGGGGACGTCTCTAATTCACGCAGCAGAATGCCGCGGCATAGGCTGCTGTTTGTTACCGAAATATTAAGTCGGTAAATCTCCGGTTTACTCAGGGAAGTCCAGCGAAATTGGCGCGCGGCGCGATGAGAAATGCAATAGCAATACTCTCGATAAAAAATAAGATAGGCGTTTCTTTTTATTTTATTTTTGCCGTTAAGAGAAATTTTCTCGTAGTCCGTCGTCGTTCAAGAGAATGTCCGTCCAAAGAAGAGTTAATACAAAGAATTATATGAGAGTCGTCGGACATGGAAATTATCCGTTTAAGGTTGTTTGTGTAAGAGGGGTGTGCGCGAAGGGGAATTTCATGTACATGAATAAACAAATAAATAAATAATAAATATAATTATTGGTGCTGGCTATACAGGGTATTTACACGAGCTATAAGTCTTATTTATAATTTATTTAAGTTATTTAATAATATATATAATATAACAAATACAGTAACAATAAAATCAAAGTGACCACCAAGTGCGGAGATGCAACTACGAAAAGTGTTGAAAATACTCCTCACTTGTATAAAAAGCTTGATGAATTAATATTTTTTTTATTATACGTTCGAATGATTTTCTGCTAGATCTCTAATATTGCTGGAGAACATTGTAAAACTTTATGCCTTGATGGTCAAGATCATTTCTGTGTGGAACTGAGACGAGTATTACTTAATGCTTAAATCATTTTTGTTTTCTTGTTTATAGCCGTGAAATGCAGCATTAGTAGAGTAACAATTTGTACTTTTTTACGATTACATAAGACATTCCAACATAAACTGGCATGGAAAAGTTAAAATTTTTAATCTTGTAAATGCTTCTCGACAGTCAGCACGAAATGATAAATTACAAAGGATCCGCATGGCTTTTCTTTGCAGCCAAAAATTCTAACACTCGGATAGCTATGACCCCATAGGCAACATTCTATATGACTAAATGTATTAAAAAGAGACAATAAGCAGCTTTTAAGACAGACTTTCTTGATAGCGACATTGACAAACTTTCTTAATAGGAAATAATGGTTTTCCAAGTTTATTTGCAATGTAATCAGTATGCGCTTCTCAGCCCAGTTAGGCTCGAGGAAAACTCCTAAGTTATTTAATGAATCAGGATTATTTATTCAGTGTTTCTTTTGAAATTAGCATTGTTTTTGTTTACTTCGTTTAAACCAGTTGTTTAGGAAAACCAAGAGCTCGCTGCATTATTTGCCAATTACTTCTCTCCACAACCTTTCGATCTCTGCTGCTTGACTCAATAAGTAGATCATCAGCGAAGAGAATGCATCTATCTACTGCATTGCCTGCGGTAAATCATTTATATAAATTATAAACATTAGGGACCAATATAGAGCCTTGCGGCACCCCGAATTCAAGTGTAAGTTTGCAGACGTAGAGCCATTCATGCGAACCACCTGCTGCTATGTGATAGATATGATCTAATGTAAGCCATGCTTAGGTCGTCAAAATTATAAAATTTTAATTTTCCAGGTTCTATGGAATAGTGTATAATTTCAACCAAGGGAGGGAAAGTGCTCTATTGGCAGGCGCGGGCAAATATTACAAACCGAGTCGAAAGCAAGTTTGTAATGCCTGGCCTGCAATAGCACTTTACTCCGTGGTTTTGAATACTATTTCTTTTCTAAGCCAGTCCATTTTTAACTAAATGTCTAAAAGAATAAAGACATACTGTGAGTGACATTGACAGTAGGCTTAATCTGTCATATATTTTTGAGAAGTGTCAAGTTAGGTTGTTTTAAAAGTGTTTAATAATAGTTTAATTGAAATTTAACACCTAATAATTTAGCAATTAATCTCATAAATGGACCAGACTGGGCCGAATGTACTAATGTCATCTATCAATAATATCACATATTATAAGATACAGATAAGTACAGTTTCATCATGTCAATGTTTCAATTACTTCAAAAGTCAAACTTTCCTCCCTGAAATGAGAGAGGAATGTGACCACCTGCTGGGAAAAAATATATAAAATAAATATAATATTTTTAATTTATATTAATTTATAAAAATCATCTAAAATTTGCGTCTAACATTAACTTCAAATTTCTCTTATGCCAAGATAAAATTTACTGCTAACAAAATTTTAAAGCATCAAATTCGACCATGTCCAGATGGGACAATTCCGATGGCATTAGCGTATATGGAAAATTTTTTATTTCAATGATTTGCGAAAACTATATAAGATGTTGCGTGCTCTTTTCGAGGTTAAATTTGTTGTGATGAGAAAATCAAACATTTTATTCATTTTTGGAAATATGCCGCAAACTCAAATAGTATATATATATAATTCGTGATCCAGATACTCTCGGGTAGGATATATATTCTATGCTCTACACAGTATTTTCACCTCCTCGTCCTTGGCGACATTTTTTGCTCCTCCACACTCATCCCTTCTCCTAAACCTTTGCTTACTGTAGTATCCCAATTTTCTGGAGGTCTCTCTTCCTTTATCGGAATCACTTTTGCTTCCCAATTCTCCCCGTGTCTCGTTTCTCCCATCCTTGAACGTGTCCCACCTCAGCTGTTTTTCTTCAGTATTCTAAATTTGATTTTGTTCCATTGCCTCACGTCTTCGTTTGATCTGTCTCGTCTTGTAATTCTTTACCCATGTAGTACTTATCTCGTGCCTAAGTTTACTTTCCATTCGATTATTGTTCATGTTCCTACCAACATAGAGTGGTCTATATACGTTTTAAAATGGTCATTTGTTTTCTAGTTTTTCTTTTTTCTAAATACGGTTTTTTGCATATATAACCTTATTTTTTTCTATTCTTTCTTGTACTTTTTTATCTCTTTCCGTCGTTTTGTTCATATCCTAGGTATATATTCATTGACTTTTTCATGTTCTTTCCATTGATTTTAATGGTTTTTCTTTATCTTGCATTATACCATTACTTTCGTCTTTTCTGTGTTTATTATCATGCCATATCTTTCTAGTGTCTTATTCGCATATATTGATGTTTTGTTGCAGTCCTTCTTCAGTTCTTGCCTTATCACCTACATCATCTGCAAATGCACATTCTGATATTTCTACTCTCTTCAAATTTTCTGTATCCAACTGTTAGTTTTCTCATTTGGGGGTGACATTCCTTTATGACTTATCCAGCAGTACATTGAATAGCAGTGGGCTTAAAACACCTCCTTGCCTAAGACCATCCGTTTTGTAAGAAAGGTTTCTGACTTCATGTTTTGGTGTATTACTTAAGTCTCATTATCTTTATACAGTGATTTAATTGCCTCAATTATTAGTCGACTAACCCCTCTTTGTTCTAATATTTTCCACTTTCTCGTTCTAGGTACTCTGTCAAGGCTTTTTGTAAAATCGATGAATAGGAAGATGCTTTCGTTTTGCTCTTGATCGACTTATAATTTGTTTCAATGTGAAAATATGACTTGCGTACTTCTTCCTCGTCTAAATGCCTTTGGTGCCTCTTCAGGGTAGGTTCTATGATGTCTCGTAGTTTTCTTTCTAATATTCGTTTAAACTCAAATAGTAAAGAACTTTTTTATTGATATTTTATGATAGATTCCTAAACACGTACCGTGCCGCCATATTCATTTGTTTTCGAGTTATGAGACAAATTTATGTTTTCGTAAATAGAAACTATAGTCGACCGCGACATCCATAATAGAATTTTTTAGATGGCCCTCATTATATTTACTTTGGCATATATGTTTGCAGCCGTTCTTAAGTTATAAGAAATTTTTAATGTCTGGAAAATTATATGCCCTATAAGCAGACCGTAGCTAAATGCATGTGCATAGAAATACAAAACATATGGGAATTGTCAAGATAGTAATTCCGTAAGGTAAGATTGTTAATTTAATTATTCAGAATAGGATGAAAGCGATTAAATTGCATTTGTACTTCATTATAGTTTATAGAATTATAGATCCACCTCTTTCATTATATGTCGGCGTAGTAAAGAACATATTGCTCCTTCATGAACTGTAGAAACACTGTAAATAATAAACCGTTAACTTTGAAAGATGGAGATAAGAAAAATTAGGGCTTGGCTGTCTTGTACATAACATAAACGCTATTTAAAAAATGTAATATACCTTCTTTCTCCATTCAACACTTAAATTTCTCAGCAGTCGAGTGCTCGAAACCGATACGCTGTTCGAGGCAACAGCTTTTGGTATCCATTAGTGTTGTTCTACTTTGCGAAAATATGCATTTTACTTGTCACATATACATGAAGAATAAAAGATCGTCGTCTATCTAAGCTCTATAACTTAATACAATTGCAGTGCTATATTATTATAGGATACTCCAAGAAGGGATAAAAGCCTAACAAAAACAAATAAATACAAAAACCCTTCATTTTATAGCTTGGATATCGACGAAATCTATACTCCAATAAAATAGAATGTCTTAATGTACATCGCCATTCCTAACGGCGATTAACTTTCAATATTAAGTTGTAGCGGCGTTTAGGAGATTCCAAGATAATTCCTTCGACAACGACTGCACGAGAGTTCCATAAAAGACCGAGATCGTCCGTGGCTGAGGTGACTGCGACAAGTGGGCGCCTCAATGCTGCGTCTCGAGGTATAAATTTCGTACGCGTGGGTCAACTCGCTGTAAAGTCTGGAAACGACCCCAGAACCGACGCGAGAACGTGGCCACCGGCCGGGGCCCGGTGCGAAATGCTTAATTTGAATAAACATTTTGATAAGGCGGCCATTAAGATAGGCCCAATTAGGCATTACAGGACGACGACGAGGACCGTCTATCTCCGGCACGGGTTTAATTTTAAATCGATTTCAAGTGCTACATGGTCGTGCTTAGGTTGGGCCCGATAAGGCGACTCTACGGAACGGGGATCGCCTCAGGGACCAACCGGCGTCCCTGCGTGGGACTGGCCAAGCGATATAAACGGAGAAAGGCGGTGAAATTGGAGTCGTTATTTCAATTCATTATTTTGGTGCTTCCTGCTGAAGTTGTTTTGAAACATTTTCTAGTCATTTCGTAATCCTATATTAAAAAACGTTATTTCACAAGACAGTTATTAAAGTTCAAAAATCAAATTTAAAAAAATTCATGAATGAATTAGATCTTACGAAGCGTGTTTTTATTTATGCTATCTTTTCTAATTACATTTTTACTAACATTTTTAATAAGAGAAAAACTATAGGGGCTGAAAATCATCCTAGAATTATCGTTATCCTTTATAGATACATGTTAAAGTTTTAGATCGACAATTTAACAAATATCTTCACGTTAATAATGAGATTTCCATCATAAATTCTCATTCAATTATTCTTCCACTTATTAAGTTAGGGCTTTCTTCGCATAATACAATTCGTATTCTTTCATCATTCAATCCAGGTTAGGGTGGGCACTTGATGCCGGCACTTGAGCTTGGTGCTCACTGTACATCCTATTGATTCTCTTATTTCCACTCGAGCAGCTTGGTGTTCTCTATAAAGCCCAGTATCTGCCCAGTGGAAACTTGAGGACTTCGAGGGCTCCAATAGATTCTCGCGAAAATATTTCGCCTGAGTACCTCAGTTCCTCACATGTGCAAATTACATGTAAACTCGTTCCTCCTGTAGCTCGATCTTCTACACCACGGTTCGCTTACACGGCCCTGTGTTGTATAGATCTTTTCAGAGGGCAGTGTCCAGTTACCAACCCAGTAATGGTTTTAACTTCTTTCTTACGCGCTTGAGTAGGTTATCAGATATACTACCATCCCTATCCCCTATCAGCGTTTTTGTATGGATTGACCTTCAGTCGACCTCCATTTCTTTGTGCTTTCTTAATCTACCAGGTCCAGATCTCCCTTCTTGCGAATCCTTAGTAATCCCACATACGGGCTCTGGACCATGAAGTGTCTCTAGAGCCCTCCTTGGCTAGTTCATCAGCGATTACGTTGCCCTTTATATCTCATGTCCGGCACCCAAATTAGAGCACCCTGTTGTCTCGTGCCAGTCATTGAGGATGTTTGCAGTCCCAACTGTTTTGACCTAGTTACAGGGTTTGAGACTGCCGTGATGACAGCCGGCTGTCAGTCATTAGGGTTAATTTTCTCCTCATTCGGCCCCTTTTGCAATCATTTCTGCACAGGCTGCAAGGGCCGAAACCTCTGCCGGAAAGACCGTTGTATGTTTCCCAGACTTATGAAATCCTTTGATATATATATATATATAATATAATAGGGGATTAATATACATATATATATATATACCAACAAACTGAGCGCCTTACTATTAAAATTTCAATTACACCGAGCGTCCGGTGTCATGAGCGTCCGATAGACGGACGCTCGGTGGAAAGCCTGTGCAAATTTGCCACTGAATGATAGATGCCTATAACGTCTATTGCCATAAAATCTTGGAGACGTCCAGAAGCTCACTTTTGTGATTCTTGTATAAAAATAGTTCAATAGAGTGCCGCTACTAGCGCTGCTAGCGGACAGATGTATATCGACATACAGAAAATTATTGCAGCGATCAACCGAGCGCCTTCATTTATCATATGTGTATTTGAGCACCTTCTATTTTCTTGTAACTAGAGACCCCTTATTCCTTATATTGTCACGAGTGTAAACGGACGCTATAACCGTTACCAGTTCTTAGCAAATTGACGCTTAAAGGGAAATTCCCTATTTAAATAAATACTTTGTGCGTTTTCTTTAACGGGAGTAGTTTCTGGGTTGATCGGGCGTCCAGAAGAAATTTACATAAAAAAATATGAACCAGTGTAGTCACTACACGTGCTATCCTATTAGCACAGAAAAGATGAATCTATTAGGTAAGTATTTTTTAATTACTCACTCGTCACATATAGTTACTATCAACTCAACTAATAACGGTACCGATTTAAATGCGCTTAGTTTCAAATTAAAGCTGATAAAATTTTGCATGAAACTATTGTAAAATTAGGGTTTTTCTTTTCATCGGAAACTTGTTTTTTTAAAACAAAAACGATGAAAGAGCAGATTTTCAAATTAAATTTCAAATTTTAGATGACCTATCAATAAGCACAAATCTAAGACGACAAATTAGACCTCTAAAGAATTTAGGTATGTCAACAATTTTTAAGAGCAGTTTAGTCTCTAATTCATAAACAAGGAAAGTAGCTAATCCATTTGCTTACGAAATATTTTAGATACACAACTGAAACTATTTCAGACGAATCAAATCAAATAAATCATCAAAGAATCAAATGAAGATTCGGAAGTGACTATATAGTGCCTTCAACTGATGGTATAATAAGTATACACAAATTTCAACAAAACATAAATTGGTGCATTTTAGACCAGATTCAGATACATCGGAGTCTTTTCAATTTGGAAAGGAATTATTTATAAGGTTACCCTAACTGCAGAAAGTATGTTTCAATTAATAGATCTCAAACAACATTCAATACTAAATCAATAATTTATACTGTATACTATGTAGAAACAATTATTTAAGATCAATGTTTTAGATGTAAATATAGGTAGTGAGTCAAAAGGAACCCCAAACAGAAATCAGGTTAAATTATGTCAGAAAATAAACTTGAAGAATCTAGCAGTAAAAAGAAAGTTAATGTTAGGAAAAAAGAGTAAAAGAAAATAAAGCACTATTGCAAATTTTGTGACTTGGAGGTGCATAATTTTGCAGGCACCTACAAAGACAACATTATGACGAGTTCGAAGTTTCAAAAATTTAATCACTTAGAAAAGCGAAATCCCTACGAAAGCAATTAATTGATAAGATAAAGAAAAGAAGGTGATTTTATCCAAAGGTACTTTAGTACAGTTCGGATAAAGCACCGAGGGAAAACTAATAAGAACGATATTTTGCCCTGTAGTCATTTGTAAAAGTTTACACACCTTGCAACTATTTATTAACAGTTTAATCTAGTAAATGTTTTTCAGGATTTATTTAAAATCAAGTTTACGAAGACATATTAAAAAGATGCCACTTTAATAATAATATTCAGCGGTTCAAGGCGCATCAATCAGAGCTCAAACATTACTAGCTGAAAATTTTGGACCTAGCGACCCACTAAAGAAGTTCAGGTTTCTAAATTCGCTGCAAGCCGATGACGTTTCAACTAGTAGCCAAAAAAAGATAAGATTATTTGTGAATTGCGCGAAGATAACTTAAAATGTCATAAAGAAAAAACATTTAATAATAGGGCTAAGCGATACATGAGGCGTTTAGCTCGTTTACTTATAGAAATTCGCAAAATAGAAAAAACAATAAACTTACATTGCTGTGTATTTACACCCATCAAAGTTTAAATCATATAATTGCCGCAACTAAATCTATTGGACAGTATGATACAAATACAAGAACATTTAATTCGCCTTCCCTTGCGCTTCTAATGGACATTATTAAGAAACCATTGATGCTGCATATTCACTTGAACTTCAAAAAGAATAAATTCACCATTCTACACATACTCATATAACTAAAGAAAATAATCACTGACGATGGTCAACGAAATTTCAACACAAGCCGCAAAATCTACAAGTAAAGAGATCAACAAAACAATATAATTCCTGTAACAGAGGATTTAGCTGTAAGTTATTTATGGAACATATTTTATAAAAGTGTATACAGTTTTCCTAGACTGAAAGTTTATTGAAACGGCAATATTTAGTTGCTTTTAGTTCGATATCTTCCATTGTCACCTTTTTTCATAATTCTAATTTTTAATCTTATTTTAGAAAATGAAGCACTATTTGGACAATCTAGTAATGGCGTCAAATCAGCCTGACAATAATAACAAAAGAGAAAGTTATAAAGAGTTAATAGAAAGCACATATTGCAACTTGTTACTATTTAACAGAAGGCGTGTTGGGGAATTGCAAGGAATTCGCTAGACACCTACACAAAGCACATAAATAGCACTTCAACTGGTGAATTTGAAAATTGCTCACACTAGTGAAAAAGCTTTAATATCAAATCTTAAGAGAGTGGTAATCAGAGGTAAACGCGAAGAGGAGTACCTGTGTTATTTGATAATTTAACAAAAAAGGCATCGAAACCGCTATAAAACACCGAAAAAACTTTTTCAAAAGTGTGAATAAGTTTATTTATTTGGAACTTCTAATACGGAGAACCTATCAGTGGCTACCAAGTGTTTAGAAAACATGTTACGAAAGCATTGGGAGACGCACAAAAAACTATAGCCCTTACTTCGACAAAACTGCGAAGCATCTTGCTACGATTTCCAAATTTTAAATATGAAAGATGGTGATTTAGAACAGCTGGCGTCATTTATGGGCCATACCATGAACCCACAGTGAATGGTATCGGCTTCCATCAAATAATTTACCAGACAGCAAAAGTTTAAAAATTCTGCTCATCTCCAGGAAAGAGTTTGATAAATATAGGGTAAAAATTTAAATCAAATTGAAGTTGATACGAAGTGGAGGAAAAGGGGTAGACAGTGAAACTGACAAGGATGAAGATGTAAATGTCGAGCATCACGAAGATCCAAAACAAATACAGAAAGAACGAAAGTGAATTGGATGGAACCTCTCAGTCTAAAAAAAGCCGAAAAATCTGTAAGAAAGGGGTGGAGTGTAGAGGAAAAACAAGTAAACAGAAAATATTTTATGAAACACATGATAAAATTCCTCCAAAAAAAGAAGAAATCACAAAAGTCATGGAAAATATCCGAAACTTCTAAAGGCAGAACATGGGCTGTGGTAAAGCAACGTCTACAATCAGTAACTAAAAAATAATATTATAACTATCAAGTATTATATTAAAATAAAAAAGTAGAAATGTTTTTGTTTCTGAACTTATTCTCCATTTCCTTTTCTTCTTTAGCATCATTATGTTCAAAGAATAAATGTCGGAATAATGTCTAATAAAAATAACAATGCAGCTAATCCTTAACTATTACATAATACTACATAATTCGAACATTGCCGCGTAATTAGCATAATTTGTGTAATATTAAAAATATATATAGGGCCGGATTCGAAAAGGTAGACACATGGTAATTTCAATGTACATAAATCCTAATACCAAAGGTTTTTGTTTTAAACTACTCTTCAATATTGTTTGCATCTATGAAAAAGCAGCCTAAACAAAATTTGAAACGTGAAGTCTAGTAATTTCAAATAGTTCAAAAAAAGTCACAAGTAATTACGATAACTGTATTTGTTTACTTTTTTGTACCAAACGTAACTACACCATACTTTCATAATTAATATAAATTGTTCAACCTGCTAAATTATCTAGGTACAAAACCAAGATTATATGAACACAAAGTATGGGCACTGAATTTATGAACCAAACGAGGCAGGATAAAATTTCAAGGAAATGACCGTAGACGATTAGTAAGCAGTCTAAATATACCCTAAATTTAAAGACCTCTCTCACAACCGCTACATGGTCTGGATGTCCCGTGTCCATTAAAACAATTTGGATATACAGGCTTATATACGCTGGACGTTCGGCTTTGGAATGTTTTTGGATAGGCGCTCGTAGTACGACATATATATATATATAATAATATATATATGGATTTGGATCCATCCGTGTACGCAGTTTTCGGTACGCAATGAATGCTAAACTACGCGCTGCGTCTCTGTCGTATGGAGAATTTTCACCCAAGATAATTTCGGGTGCCATGCTGTCCGTGGGCATTTGTTAGCAATGGCCCGTCCAAGCACGTGCCCCCGTAGTATAAGAGTGGCTCCCACCTGAATTGGGATCCACACGCTTGTTGGTTTTCAGTCTAAAGGATCGCATTCATTGCTCCGCTCTCAACATAGAGTTCCAGCGGGGAGGCCACAATGGTCTCCAAAGAGGCGGTCCTTGTACTGTTAGTTGACACAGTGATACCCAGCAACGCTGTCAGGTTACAGGGACCAGGCGTTACATATGTACTATACGAAAAGGATCTTTGCGAAGGTGAAACAATGCTTGTACTTGACTGATAATGGGATCATAACCATCTTGAAGCTTGAATGGAATGCCGATCAAATGGTACACTGATGGCTCAAAACGGCAGAAGGAATGGAATAGAATATAATGGGCCTAGAACTGCATATTTCGAAAGCTTGGAAATACCCAAGTATATTTCAGGCGGAAATACACGCTATTGGAAGATGTGTCCATTCATTATGGATAGAACTATCGGAAGCAGGAGAATTTCATCGTGTCCGATAGTCAAGCAGCCATAAAGCGCTGAACTCATATGAAATCAGCTCCAAGATGGTCTGGGAATGCCTAGGGAAACTAAATGAGGCTAGGAAAAAGAAATAAAGTAACCCTCCTGTGGGTTCCGGTCACATAGGAGTGGAAGGAAACGAAATAACGATAACTCGCAAAAAAGGGGCTGGATGCCTTTCGTAGGGCCTGAACCCTTTTGCGGGTTAAGTAGCAGACAATACTGAAGAAACTAAAATGGAAAGGAGCAGAGAAATCCAGTTACTGGAAAATCTCCAGGGAATCAGGCAAAGTAAATTCTTCTGGAACTTATAACCAGAAGAGGTTACAGAACGCATCAACCTGAGTAAGAACAATGTTGCATATTAAAGGAATACTTTCAGGCCATTGTAGACTGAAAAGGACACCTGAGTAAGCTTGGATTGGAAAAAGATCCTGATGCAGATTTTGTGGAACAGGATGAAACATCCAATCCACCTCCTTTCAAAACGCGTAGCACTGTGCAACTCAAGGCATTGTAACCTGGGAGCATGTGAAATCGAAGAGGGAGACTTACCTAGACTGGGGCCCTCTGACATCCTACAACTTTTAAAAGGAATAGGATTGGAAGGCCACTGTAAAGCAGCAAGAATAGGGGACACAATAGATCTTTTAGGTCGCAGTGTAACACCACCCTTCTATTTACATACATACATACATACATACTGACTGAATTAAATGAAAATGCCAAAATGAATTTTAAAATGAAATCAAGAAAATAAATTTAGCTACCTCAACGGAAAAGATTTTTAAATTAAACAAAAAAACTATTCAACTCAGAGTTACCCTCGCGAATTAAAACTTGAATCTAACCACGGAAAGTAAATTGTGAGTGAATGAAATCAAACTCTCTTAATTACCCGAAAAATTGAAAAGGGTCAAAATAAAAATTAAAGAACAGAATTTTTAACCCAACGACGTTAATTAACAGTCAAATTTATTTCTCAAACAGGGTTAATTTACAAATTGTGCAGAAAAAACCTTGAACTCATGGTTCTGGCCTAAAATAAAAACTGCACTTGACTCTAAATTAAAATAGGACAATGCTATTTCCTATGCAAAGCAAAAGTTTTGTTTGTTCAGGAAGATTATCCAAAATCTTTCAATTTCAATCCACGTGGTTTCAACAAATTAAAATCAAACTAAGCGTGGACAATTACTAGATATTTACAAAAAAGAAACTAACAGCAAGAACTTCTACTTCTACTCACCCAAATAAGGTGATTGACAAATAAAAATGAACAGCAAAATTGGTAAACAGAAAATTAACTCTTTAATATATAATGAGAAAAAAAAACTAAAACCATCTTCCTAAACATACATACATACATAATCCGTCCTCTTCTACCTTCAAAGGTCCGGTATTTCTCAGGTAAAAACCGATGTACCAGCTTGAACGCTGAGATAAACCGCATTCTTCCTAAACAAAAAAATAATAATTGATCTTATATCTACTACGTGTACACGTTAACATATTAACAATTATCACAAAAAGAATTCCTTGATTGGCTATATAAAATTAAATCAAAAATGTTAATTTTACTAAAACAAAATGGATAACTAAATGGCAACAAAGATTGAAAAATCGTTAATAATCGAACAAGAAACTCCTTAACAAAACTCTACAATTGTTTTTCTTACAAAAATTCCTCTCTCAAAATCGTACAACGCAGTGGTATTACAATTCAACGACAAAATTGAATAGAATCCGCATTACATCAACACTAGCGAACACTAGACCATTAGAATGAATGGATTTAATTTAGAAAAACTTAACACTTTATTAATTAAATCATACAACCAACTCTTAAACTAAAATTTATACAAAATAAAATTAAAATTTGTGAAAAATTCTCGGTCAATTGAAATCAAACGAACGGAGTAACCATAACAATAAAAATATGCAATTTACAATACACACAGTGAACATGGGTTGTCTAACCATAGCAATATGTATGCTAATATCACCTTGTGTTACAGACATTTTTAATATCACGTAAATAAAAATGTTGTTATTATAGATACACGTATAGTAGCTTATATAAACTGGTGTTATTTTTCCTAGTAGAATTTAAAAATAGATTAATATATAGGCTATGCCATTTAAAATAACGGAGCAAGTAGGCGTTTGTCTATCTTTGGAATACCCTATATTGTCAAACATATTTTTAGGTCACGCTGCATTGAATTCTATAAAACTTTTGTATAAAAGGTTTTCTCTTAAAATTAAAAATAGAAGTAAAATAGTAATCAAAGACCGACTCAGTCTTCGGTGGAACACCCTGTACAGCAATGTTTAAATTCGTTAAACCAATATCTCGCAGTTATCATAGGTGGCGAAGAGTGCCCATAGAGAGAATTTAACTTTGCTCCTATTTCTTCACACTGTTCCATCCAAAAATAAAAAAACGAATTGCAGATCGATATTGTTCCTTTTCGATTGTACCGAAAAAAACCGAATATATTTAATACAAATAGGCAGGTACTGACGTTTTTATTTACCTGAAGATAGCATAGTCCGGAACCGGTAGTAAAATATAATAAAAATTAAGGATTGGACACTAAACAGCATTTTTTTCTTTTGTAATTAATCTTTTCCCAATTACCAATATTATGTTGATTATTTTAGTTAGTAAGATGTTTTTCACGCACTTTTAATTTTAGATCTTGAAAAAATGATTGTATCATTGAAGTGATCGGTCGGGTATTAATAGAAAGCCACTTTTTGCTGGAATATCGTTGTCTTTATTATCATTCTACTCATGAGTAAAACGCAGGGCATTTCAATATTGAAACGAGCCACCTCAAATGACTCTTTACCTGTTGTGATTTATATAAAATGCCGAAACCTGTGAATTGTTATATCAAGAGGGACAACTTTTAATGATGGGGATGACGGGTCAAGTTCAAAAGGTTTTTTAATTCTCCTTACAGCAACATATATCAAAAAAGCATTTTTTTTAATCAGTAGGCAAAAAGTTCATAATTTGCAACCTGTGCAATAAAATACGATTAGAATGGAATACTTTATTAAATGTTCGAAATAATTTCCATTAACCTCCATACAAGAGTACAAACTTGCTTCTCCTGACATTTCGCAACATTTCTGAATTTATTCGTTAGCATTCTTCAACAATTTTTTTTTTATTTTAATTCCAAAATTCCAACCTCCTGTCCAAATCATCCTCATTCAATTCGTGCGAACGTGTAATTTTAAAGGGATGAAATTTGAACTTCTTAAATATTCTACAAACTGATGAACATCTTAGTCCTGATGCTTGAAATATCTGTTGTATCGACGTCGCATTTCCAAGCACTGCGCCCTGGTCTAAGACTTCGACGTTGATATCTTCATTATTGACAAACTGATGAAAATGTTGTTTTCTGTTAGGCATAGAGACTGTTTCCGTAAATTTTTGGATTAATTCCAGCACATACTGATGTCGCACATTTTGGCCTGCATGATCTTCGTCGAATAAGTGATCTGTAGATCTAGACGCCTCCCATTCTCATAATACAAAGTTACTAATTCCACACGTTCTTGGATAGAATAGACCATATTAATTTATTATGAATTTACGATTAAAGTAAATTCCACTAAAGAACATGCCACTAAATAAAGCAAACGTAAACTAGTCGTACAAAATAAGTGTCTTAAGCCTGAAAATAGAAGCAGAAAAAAAGTGGAGAAAAACGACATTGAAAATGATAGGTGAATGTGACAAAAACAAATATGAGTTACCTTGGTTACCACAAACAAAATTGCGAAATGTCAAGGGCGCACATAGGGAGCATGTTGAGCACAATGGTTTTATAATAATGGTTTATATAAATCACAGCAGATAAAGAGGTGTTTCGTGTCAATTGAAATAATCTGTATAACTAATAAATTCATACTTCAGCAATTAATTACCTGAAGACTTTTACTTGCATCTACAACAAAAAAAAAAACCGAAGTACTACAATAACTTAAATCATTACCCACCATCACCCACCTAGAACATTTAGTCCTTGTCGCATAGATTCTGCGATTGTTTTGCTCATTACTGGATAACGAAGTAGGTAATATTACGCAAAAGTAAACTTCGACGATATACAGAGCGTCTATACAACGATTGTCCAGGTTTACTTTTGCCGCGTTGTACATATTGTATTGTTCGTGTTCTCTCTCCTAGTTTCAGTCGGCACATTATGAATAGTGTGGTTCCTGCTTTTATTCTCGGCGCGAAACGCCCCCTAATACATGTTTGAGCGGACGACTTCGCGAGGCAACGAAACAATATACCATTACAGAAACAAATGAATCAACGTCATTCGTCGCTTGTCACACAGCGTCTCCGTAACAAATGAATAACGCCCCGTTATTCTAGGGTTTCTATGCATGTAGTAGGTATATATAAGGCACTACAATTAGGAGAAAATGGAAATCAATGACCGATAACCTCAGAGAAAATGACTCTATTCATAAACATTATCCGATAAGCATTCTGAATGAATACAAAATTTGCAAAATTAATGAATCTAATGTCATTTACGTTTTTCTTCTATATTAATCTGCAAAAAGAAAACTTTTCTTTATACCGCATTACTAACTTGTTAAACAAGTACAATTTTAAACTTAATTCACAAAATTTATATACATATAACATGTATTATTTAATAAAGAGGTGTTGTTTAAGTGTATTAATCGTAATTTGAATGTAACATTTTCAATTCTGAAGGTAATATATATTATAATTTTTAAATTATATCTATCACTATTTTAGATTTTATTGTTTAGCTTGAAAAATACCGATCGATTTATTAATTCTTTATTAAGCTTACATTAGACTATACACCATAATATAATTAGAATAGGGGCGTTACAAAATACATATGACTTCTCTACCACTTAACCCCAAACATATGAAATCGAATAAGGGCGCATAACCTACATAAATAGCATATAAATAAAACAAATTCATGTTACAAACAATACAAATAATGATAAAAGATGTACGCATAAGTCAGTGATTATCAAAAAGAAAAAGATGTACATGTTTACCGAAAGAGGATGTACTGAGAGTTTTGAAATGATCTGGTAGTTTGTTATAACTATTTGCAATGTTGTATTAGAAAACTTTGCAATAAGTGTGTGCGGATTCGGAGCGTCTCTACGGCTTCGCTCATTCAGAATCGTACCGGTATACATTAAAGATTTTTTGCATTGATTTTGTTTTCAGCGCTCTGCACGACATCGAAGCAATGTTTTTTTTTTTTTTTGTTTTCAAAAGGTTTGGTTGGTTTCCAGACGATAAAGGAGGTCCATAATCCATACTTTACCAATAAAACACTTATTTGTAATAAACAAAACAAATTCTAAACAAAACAATTAAATAAGTTACATATCATACTGATAAGGGTAAATTGTACTTGATCAACAGCAGTTTAGCAGCATCTTCTTTAAGGCAATTGCGATGTGAATCGTAGATAATTCCTGCAGTACTGAAAAATTGCTCACTTGGAACACTTGTAACAAGGGAGATAACTAGGTAACATACGAGCAACCTGGCTTAGGCTTGACAAGTTTTTTCTGATTTATTTCCAAATATTTTAACGGATTCCCATTTCTTTGCAATCTTTTCAGCTAGTTCTTCTAAGCTATATTTGATCGATATTTTACATTTTATTATAATTTAAATTCATTTCCAAAAAGTTTTCTATGTAAGTTCACAGAGAGAGAAGTTTCTTTAACATAAGTCGAAGTTGTAATATATATAATAAATAGTACTGTAAACACACAATGGATCTTGCAAATCTTGATTTTCTTTCAAATAGGTAGAATATTTATTTGTCGTCTTTCTCACCTAAAATGATAAAAATTACCCATAAATATCAGATACAATAATTTTAATTTGTAATAATGGTTAATGGAACTATTAAAAACTCATACTTCTACAATCAGTTCAGCAGACTCCGGTCTATATGCAAGAGTGATATCGCTGCTGCCCATTCAGCTTCCGTGGCGAAAGTTCAAACTTTGATTAAAGCTAATCCGAAAGAGATCTTTCAGTTGATCACGCCAGGAATGGCACCACATGAATATCTAAAGTTTTGTTTCATGACTATACGCGTATTGATACACCTCAAGAGATAATTGATGCCTTCGCCTTCAAATTTTCCTCAATACACATAGACAGTAATGATTTCTCACCTAAAATTACTAGATTCCAACCGTACTCCTTTCACTTCACTGTTACCAACTATTGAAGAAGAATGGCGAAGTTTCTACAGATGAATATCGCTGGGGATGATCAAGTACCTACTTTTCTCCTACATGATGCTCATTATGTTCTTGCAAAAGCTTTTTTTAACCTATATCATTAATTTGGCAAATGGTACTTATACCTTTCCTACGCAATGGAAACATGCAAGAATTAATCATGTTTTTAAGAAAGATGACAAAACTCGTGTTAGTAACTATATACCGATTTCTATTTTGTCGAAAATAGAGTTCATTATGTTTTTTTAGAATGGTTATAAATCATTTGATTTTATTCCCACTTTCGGAGTATCATGGCAATCGCGAAGTTAGAAGTAACGTATCTTTATGTGTGTGCTGTGACGTAAGCAACGAGGGCAGCGCAACGTCCCTGATTTGCGTGGACAGCCGAGACCAGCACGTGAGTGAGCGTAGGAACACAAGCGTTGTTTGCAGAGTAACTCGGCCACTTGTTTCCCAAAAATAAAGTCTGTGATCTAGATCATCTTCCAACAACTCTTGAACAAGGTGCATTTTGTAGGGTTTTGGTTTTGCGGGCGTTTGATTTTTATGACATATGGATTTGTCCCAACTCCGTTGTAGGCACGTGAGGATTTTCTTGAACTGTAAGTAGAACATTTAGACTTGTGTCTTCATCGGTTGATGCTCTTGGACGTCCAGTTCGACGTAAATCTTTACTTGGCGAAATGCTTGGTATTTCTGAACTGTCCGGAACACCGTACTTTTACCTATTTGACGATCTGGATAAACCCAATTAAACAATGTGCGAACTTCCTCCAAAGAGCGTTGACGGTCACCATATCCACGCATCATCAAAATATCAATTCGTTCTGATTCTGTCAGTTTTACTGCCATTTTCAAACGTCTAAATAATCAACAAAACGAAAAGATAGTGATATAAACAACCTGTGGCAACAATTTGACAGCTTGTTTACAAAGCAAACTTGTTCACATGCTATCAAACAAAATGTAGCCTATGAAAGCTGAATAAGCTTTTGTCTCATTGTGAAAGCGTATTCAGCTATTGGGGCGTGATATTTGTGGTATTTATTTTATATAAGTACTATAAGTTGATCCCACTAGTACATAGGCCTGGCAGATGATGCAACCTGCAGATACTGCCAAGAGGAGGAAGAAACACCAGTTCAAGTGCTGTGCCAATGTGAAGGCCTGGCGAGGACAAGGTTTCTAGTAATGAGGGAGGAGAACCCCACAGCTAGTAGCTACATAAAGAAGCCGCTCTCAAAGATGATAGGCCTAAGTAAGAGGGCAAAATTAGAGAGCGTCCTCTAGGAAAAAGTGGATCACAGTAGATCTGAAAAGGCCGCGGTGAAACAGGTCGATAGACCACCCCAATTCTAATCTAAATCTAATCACATGCTATCAAAATTTTTCTTTCTGTAAATAATACAATAAAATATTATTTAAAATACGTTGATGTAACTATACATAGGTTTTCATTCTACAACCGATAGTGTAAAGATATACAGGGTATCCCATTAAAAAAAAATAAAAGTTGAAAACAACAGGAAGCATAAACAAAATGAGGATATCATAAATTAGCTCACAAATTTTAACCGTATATTTATACCAAATAAAAATATTTAACAAAACGCACAAAATTGCAGTTCGGATCAATCTCTTTTTATATTAATGCTGCAGTTTCGACCTAGCCCGTCTTCAGGGTGAATGACAATATGAGAAACATTGATACAAATGATGTTACACATTAAAACTTACACACACATTAAAATTTATGTTCAAATTTAAAAAAAAAAAGACTGTCCTAGTTCCTTGAATTTTAACACAATAAAAGTATTACTACTGAATGAAATGTAAAATGTTTTATTTTAAATTGTAAAATATCGTACGTCAAGTTACAAGAGATACTGAAGTAGTATCAGTCCCCGCTACCGGCTAACTTTTGTGTTATATAACATGTTTTTTAACAACTCATAACATAACATTTACACTTTAACATACTTCGTATACATATTTGTTGTAAGTGATACCGGCTAAATAGCATGTTAAATTGTTACATGCGAATTTATTTTTGTCTGAACCTGACTGCAATGAATATAGTTTCAGAAAGCTATAGAAAAAGATAAACTCTTTCAGAGGTCCAAAGGATAGACAGAAATAGAAGCACGCATTGCATTATATGACATTTTTCTGTTTTTTGTGTCAAGCTGTCAAGTATTTATTGACATAATCTGGCGTAAGAATAGAGTCACATACAGTGTTTAATTTTGATAAATAAGAAAAAAAAAAGTAATGGAGAAAGTTAAGAGGCAGCAAAAAACAACTCGTATACAGTACTAGGAATTATTGAATTTTATTAAAAAAAAAACAGGGTGTTGGTACACGGTCGAATTTTCTCTTTAAGAAACCCCTTACTGAAGATAGACTCCAAATGAACGAGTCGTGCCGAGAACCTGTAATAGAAAATAAAGTTAAACTACCTGTCTTATTACACTTATATGTAGGTATATATACACACCTGGAAACCGTCTAATAACGTTTAAGATATGTAAATTAGAGTCACATATACACTGTACATTAATGCTGTAAAATCCTTTGCGATTATAGTATATAAGTCCTGGTCTTTGTAGATCTTCTCCTGGTGGTGCTACTATTGCAATATGTGTTCCATCAAGTACCCCACACATACCAGGAAAATTAAATTTATTCATAAATCCCAGTTTTACTTCATTTTTTCCCTCATTTGTTTGAGGAAAAGTAATCCATCGATTTAACAAATTATTTACTATAATTTCTGCAACTTTCAGCTGTTCAGAAACAGACTGTTGACTTAATCCCAAATTAAAATGTTCATCAACACATTTTTGGTGGCTCCCATGCCCAAAGAAGAATAAGGTTGCAAATATTTAATTCGAGTGGTACTCTTGTGCTTCGGACTCTTCTTTGAAAACTAATTTGCTTCCTTTCAAGTTTAAGATTATGCCTAGAATAACAAGTGATAGAAAAAGAACAACTCTGTTTTACATATAAATAAGAACAATTTAATTTACTTTTCAATATGTCCTCTGATATGCCTTCCTAGAGCCTCTTCTATGTCTACGTCCATATTTCTGGTATGTTTTTCTGTTTAAATCACACACTAACATAAACTGTTATATATAACGACAGCCTTGCACCTACCACTTCTATTTTACATGTAACGAATCGAATTACAGATTATCGTAACAGGCACGAAACTTGTTAAGTTTTAGACGGTACGAAATTTCATCGATAACATGACATATGTCATATTTTGTTATATAACGGATGACATTCATGTTATGTTACTTAGCCGGTAGGGGGGATTATCAGAGTTATTATTTTCTTGTACGAAAGATGTATGACGTGCTCCAATAACTTTCCTCTGAACAATTGTTTTAACATTTTTCTCGATTTTCCTGTCAAGTGGAAGATGAACTTGAACGGAAGCACTGTTATTTTACTGCCATTTTAATTCTCCCCAGACTATTCGGAAAAGTAGCTAGTTAAGTTAAACTCAAATAAAAAATAGCTTAAAATTCTTCAACTAAAACAAATAAATGCATACACATAAGCTATAAATAACATTTCAGATTTCCATTTTACACTATCCCAGGACTACAATTTTGGTTATTTTAATCAAAACAAAAAAAAAACATTTTGGTTCCATTAACAAGCATTTGCACTTACAGATGCACATTTATACTGCAGCTATAGCTTCCCTCATAACTGAATCCAGTATTTCCAGACGCCAACTATATATTTGCACAGTTTTTAATGTATCCTCCGGTAACATGTTGTATATACGTACGAAGCAGATGCAAATATGGGCTCTTAACACGCGATACAAAGGTAATTGGCCAATTACGGAAAACGAAGTGACGCTGTGACATTAGCGCGTACATTTTTTTTTTAATTCTCTTTTTAGTTCCAACACTATTATCGCATGAATATTAATATTGCAACTTGTAAAGGGCCTATTGTACGAAATATTGTACTTTTTTTCTTCTTGATTTCCATATCCGTAGATCATTTGCGTCCCGTTACTCCGTAGAAATTTTATAAAAGTACGATTCTAAAATTACAGTTACCAGTAAAACTTTAGATTTCTATAGGTCGATATTCGTGAATGAAGTTTCGTTTTGTGTATTTATATGATATCCAATTTGTGCTCGCATTCTATCTAGGGCTAATATTAGGTAATTTCCCTCGATTTAAACGTTGTAAATCTATAATTTATTACTTCCTATTCTCATTTTCATGCTGTACCCGTATAATTTACATTTTTTTTTATTCCATTTCTAAATGACCTCGACGCGGCAATGGTCTAAAGTGTGAACCATCTTTGTGGTATGGTATGAATAACAAATCGAAAATACATTAACCGTAAACGCTTTTTTTTCCCCCGTCAACTTCCTATTGAAAAAACGAGTTAATGTTAACCAAACATTGTACGAACTAGGAGTAAATAGGAGATCGCGCGCGGATGAGGTGGATTCGAACACTCAAAAACAAGATGATTGACCGCAGATCGGCCGCGAGTTAGCTGCTAACAATCGTGAAAATTGATTTCGATCGTGAGCTGTTGTGGATTCGACGTTATACTTGAGTAATTTACATCTAGTGCGTCTTTCTCGGCTTTAAAGTTGGATGCTACTACAAAATAAGTATACGTCAAATACATATTAATCGATAACATTGGTCAACAGTAGTCATGCCACACGAACTTTGATAGCTAATACTGTTTTAACTAACTACCCTCATTATTAATTAAATTGTAGTTATTTTGTTTCAATTAGCTTCAACAGCAAAGGAACGCTCGCGAAGAAATAGTCATAAACTATTTATCTGTGACTTCATCAAAATATTGTGATTTATTAACTGCGTTAACATGTCGAGAAACTATAGTAACGATGCTAACTCTTTTTGTCTGTAGTGAACTGACTTTCAAAAAACTAATTACAAAATTTCGCAAAACTAGTCTTGGGGAGTTATCACCGGTATTTTGGTTACGCTGTGATTCATCAAGACAAATCCTAGGTCCCTCCTATTTGTTGCATAACGTGTGTGAAGAATTTAACCGATTAGAAGAAAACGTTCTGTCATAAGCTGTTTGCTGTATCCATGTTTTGGACGCAATCAAAGGATCACATTTCGGACTGCTATTTTTGTCCTACTGACGTAAATGGTATAGATTTCAAGCAAAAACACACAGTTATTTACCCTAATTTACCTTCAACCAAGAGACCACTCCCTCATAGTGAAAATTTGCCCTTACCAGTTGCATCTGCATCTGTTGAGATTGACGATACACAATCCTCCACTTCAAGCCAATGTGTTGATGAGGACGATGACTATGAGTTTGGAGAAAATTTAACCAAGCCACACTTGATAACTCAAAGAGACCTAAACGATTTGGTTCGCGATATAAATTTGTCAAAAAAGCAGTCAGAACTATTAGAGTCTCTATTAAAAGGATGGAATTTGCTACATCATGAAACTAAAGTCAGCTATTTTCGAAATCATGATCAACACTTCAGATCATACTTTTCTCAAGACGGGGACTTGGTGTATTGTTATGATATAAATAGCATTATAAAGATTCTGGAAATCGACTTTGATCCCTCCCAGTGGCGTTTACTCATTGATTCTTCTAAAACTAGTCTAAAAGCAGTGTTACTGCATAACGGAAATATACTTCCTTCTGTACCTTTGACCCATGCTGCTAAAGAAAGCTTAAAGAAGTAACATTCCATGACCTACTAGAAGGTAGAAATATTTGGTCATATGGTAGTTTCAACTAGTAATCATAACTAGCATAATGGCTGTAACACGTATTGAAAAAATTGAAAGCCCAAAGTTAATAAATCTTGTACTTTGCAGCATTATTTATAACATAGTAACTTACACTCCAATAATGAGTGCTTGTGGACAATGGAAGGGGTAGAATGGAAGAAGAAGAAGAATGAAATAAATACAACAATCATACAAGAATAGCTACAGTACGCTGTATTCTCGAGAGACTCCGAATTCAATAGAGGAAAGCTGTTCTTGCGGTACCTTGCAGTTTTAAAGGCTTTGGTAACTTTAGAATGATATATTCTCTAGTAGTTACACTGCTGCCTTTGATTAAAGGGAACGAAAAAATCCACGATAATAACTGCCCTCGTAAAAATTCAATTTGAAGTTCATTTTCATCTTCATACACTTGTGTCACCTGGTCAACATAATGAATGATTTGGTTCTTAGTTGCAAATTTGACCAATACAAAATCTTCAGCTGCGATTACCTTTGCTGCAAAAATTCCATCATCCACGTTCATTACTTCATGTGTCGGTCCCAACAAATCTTCCCCCTATATTGAACTAATCTCAATATTTCTTTGAATTAGGGCCTTCTTGACAGTGTTTTCTTTTTTTCTGGTTTGAAGAAATGCGTTTCTTTGATCTTTTCAAACTCAGATGCGCCGGTAGAAATGCAGGACCTGGTTTTCTAGCGCATTCTTTCGAAAAGGCTCTATTGGTAATGGTCTATAAATTTCTGGTGTTATGGTTACTAATAATTTAACTAATGTAATGTCAACAGCAACGCCTGTTGTGCTTGCCACGGCAGATCTTCATTAATTTCTGACACTGGTGGTGGTATCGATGACGAAATGGTTTTGCTCTTGGTTTTTAATTTTTTATTTTATTATAATATTTGTTGTTGCTGTAGTAATATGTGTTTGATTTTTTTCTTATATTCGACGTGGATCAAATTTTTGTTTGTTTTGATAGGTTATTATAGTGTGTTATAGATTCTGTCGCAGGTATTTTTCTATATCTGTTGCATAAGTTATTTTCTAGTCTGGTCATGCATGATTGCCTTCTTCTTGTATAGTTGTGTATTTGTCTCGTGCTTGTCAGAAAACAGCAAACAAAAACTATATTACTAAAACACTCTAATTTATATTCATTTAAATTATATTTCTTTACATTGGAAGGTAATTTGTTATAAATTTTAATTACTTGAATTTCTGGGGACTGGTGATGCAGCACTAAACTTGATCTTAAAAGTAGAAAGTCGAAAGTCGAGAATTGACCAATAGATGACGCGACTAAATTTACAAATAAATATCCTAGTTGAAAAATGAAACGTAACAAAAGACAGATTTAAATAAAAAATTAAATAAGAAGTTTTCAGCTTAAGCTGCTAAAAAAAGATATATAATAAATAAATTCTATTATCACGTTAAGAAGTAGGGTAGAAAAATTGTTTGAGAAACATAGAGTCGATGTTTACTGAACGTACACAGAATGCTTGAAGTATTTGTGGTTTTCTGTCGCATAATTAATCGAACATGTATTAGCAGAAACCTCACAAGTTTAAATACAGTTCACTCAACTCTATTGTAACCCACAAAGAATAACTACACCGAAAGAAAAATAACAAACTATAGCGAAATTACATGTACTATGCCAATAATGTTATTCCGCTTTAGCTTATGCATTGATATATATATTTATTAGTTTTTCAGTTCGACAAATATACCTACAGAATGATTTTTTTTTCATGATCTAGTGGACATATTAATGAATCAGGCCACAGACAGGTGACAAGTTCCTGCAGTTCGGATTGACAACATCTATGTATAGGTGAAAGGAACACAGTCTTCGTTACAATTGGAGCTGTTATATTAACGAGCAAATGACATTATAAGCTGATAAATTCTGCGATATCCGAACATTATAATATAAACGTAGGTGGTGTGTATTCAATATAGTCAGTGTTGGAATGTAGATAGATATTTCTGCATAAATAAGATAAATGATGAAATAAACTGCAAACAGCGATATTTAATGTCTGGTTATGTATACGCTAATGAAGCTGGATATTAGTTTTATATGCTGTACGGGTAATAACGGTTTGTTAATGCTAATGATGTTCCATACTGATTAGAATATGTGCCGGTTTTAATAAATGCTTGACATTCATCTATTAATAATTTATTTCATTAATTCAGTACACTATATACAGATGTATGAACAACTTATACCGTTTGTTGCTTTTTTTTGCTCTTTTATTAGAAAAATGATAGTAATTAAAAACAAATTTTTAATGTTATTTTTCAATAATTAAGGGGTGGTAACAATAATTTGCACTTACTTTGAAAAGCGATTTTGTGTGTTTACAAATTGACTGTGTAATTTCGAAGATAATGAAATTTCTAAACAAACGACAGGCACAAAAAGAATATCGTCTAAAAGAACACAGTGTTTGGCAGATACTGTAACATATACAAGCTGTCCCAATTAACCGTTTCACCATTAGTTTGCAAACTGTGAGAGAAACAGAGTCGATTAAATGAGACAAAATGTACAGTGTGCACTAACACTGCAAGCTTTAGTAAAAATTTGTTTGAATATTTATGCTCGTGGAAAAACTAATACACAGTTCTTTGGAAAGTGTCCAACACACTCGTGGAATTCCTACACTTGGCTAGGGACTTGTGTAGAAAACTTTCCATTTGTACGTTATTTTCTCACATTCCTAGCTATCTTCAAAATTCGTATCTGATTTATTTCTTATCTTCTTTTCTTTCTTCTTTTGTCTTTATTTCCCTTCCAGTTAACGAACTTCTCATTATTTGAATATCCTTGTATCCTATATTCTCTTTATATATCTTATCCGGCGCAATTTTTATTATTTTACAACTCCAATTGTAATCGGTGATCCATTTCGAGTTTCCTATATTGGCTACACTGTAAATCAAACATTATCATTAATGGTGCGTATTTGACACATCCAGCGTCAGCTTGAAACAACACATTTAAGAAATGGGTTGCTTAATCATCCCTCAACCCGTTAAAATTGTTCAATTGTTTTATAATACTAACAGTTCTGAGAGAGTCGTGTATCGGCGATTGTATGTATGCATATACAGGGTGTATCATATATAGAGGTAAATATAATAATATGTAGCAGCTGAAATCATATACAATCAAAAAGTTTTAATGCACAAGGGGTCTATCTGTAAGCATTAACGAAAAAAAAATATTTTATAAATGCCGTGTGCTAGAGCCGCACCTGTGCCCAACCTAAATGCTGTCCCGAGTACACCCCCACATACCACTATCATTCAACCATTACCGCTGTTAGTTTTGTGTGGATCGCCGCTTGGAGTGCAAGCAACATTTTATTTAAATTCTTCCCGTCTCGAAAAAACGTTCTTTTTCGGGACCATCATGATTTCAAATAAAGAAAATCTAAGCTTGATGCATCGGCAAAAGCGCGAGAATGTATAGATTCATTTTCATAGTAAAAAGGCGTGTTTGCAAATTTTCTGTATCTACATTTATTTCTGTGTAATTTGATTCAATTCATTTTGCGTTATATGATTAAATAAATCCAAAAGAAATAACTCTGGATTCGACAAAGCAAAAGAAAAATAATAATAAATATAAAATGCCTCAGTTTTGCTATTTTTACAAGGGCACACTGGCCGATTGGCCTTTATTTATTCAGAATGACGTTAAATGAACTTACGGCATACCTTTAAGAATAATACTAAATGAGTGCAATATATTTATACATAATACCACGTTTAGCGGGTGTTAACATGACATTTCCTTGCATCAGGCCCGGACTAAAGAATTTTTGGCTCTAAATTTTCCTTTTTTTTTATTCTTTAATGATGAAATCCGGTTTCGGTGGGTTTGTGCTTTATATGTCGTGTTTAACACCCAAACAAAATTTACTTTTTCATTTGATACAGCCTGTATATTGCACGGGTGATATTTACACAGCGACCTAAAAGATCTATTGTGTCCCCTGTTCTTGCTGTTTTACAGCTGGCCTTTCAATCCTATTCCTTTCAGAAAGTGTGGGATATCAGAAGGCCCTAGGTTAGGTAAGTCTCCCTCTTCGATTTCACATGCTCCCAATTTGAGAGGGGATGGATTTCATCCTGTTCCCCAATCTGCTCCAGTAGTTTTGCTCCTCCTTTTGTTCCTTCCTTGTGAGGTACTCTCACTTTGGAAGTGGAAGGCTTCTTATGGAGGTCTTGCTCCAATTCCTGTTTATTAGCGGTGTCGTTCCGCTTAAGTGGGTTAAATAAACTTTCTTTCTCCAAGGTTGATCTCATAAGTAGCTAGGGAAGAAAAGATCCACCTCCGCTGAGCTCCGCATGCAGAGGTAAGGCGGTTAAGCCAAGACCCTCCATCTCTTTCGAGACCTGGTTTAACACCTGGGCTTTCGGTAGCCGAAAGCAACAACTGACATTGTCGTAGAACTCTGTGCAAGCCCTTAGCCACAACACGACAGCTCGGGCGAGGGGGTGTATCGGCGTTTACGGGAAAGATTTAATTTTCCCATTGAACAAATCATTCGACACGTAGTGAAAAAAAAAAATCGAAAAACTGGAGGAATTGGAGCACAACTGACAATATTACTGCTATAAGTGATACTAGAGTTGAAGACCCGAATTATCGATTCATCGCTGTTCACAGAGTTTGGGCTTTTCTTATCACTCCCTTTGGCGCAGTTTCCACAAGGATTAGCACTTACTCTACCCAATCCAGTTAATACAAGAACTGAAGCCTAGAGATCATGGACAGCGAAGAATTTACACAAATTTTGGTGTCAGAGTAGCAGAAAGTCGATGTTTATAAAAAAAAAGTTTTCTGACGAGTCATAGTTTCAACTCTTTGGATACGTAATAAACAAAATTGTTGCATATGGGGCCAGAAAAATCCACACGTGATACGCAAGACACCATTGTACGCCAAACAGTCACGCTGTGGTGCGCATTGTGATCAGGTAGCTTAATGGTGGGCTATTTTCTCTCTGAAAACGATAAAGGTAGACAATCACAATCAAAGATGAACATTGTAAGCACACATACACATTGATTATTATTTTTGGCACGAAATTGAAGATATTGACATTTGGTTGCAACAAGAGTGTGCAACAGTAGTGTGAAATATTCATGATTTCACATAGCGGTGTGCATAAATCGGCTTCGTTGTCCGAAAAAGTGACTTGTAAACCAAAGGGTGATTCCTGCATTTAAACATTTACAAATCATGCTCTAAGCTCATTCGCACATTCACTCCTGGAAGGATTTCCTTTGAATTGATTTATATGTAGCGAATCATTCAATTCATACAAGCAAGTGTATCCGCTGTTTATTAACTAAGTACAATGATACCTAAGGCTTAATAAATAAAAAAATGATGCGGTACTCAAATTTCACTTTTTCGCAGAAAAATTATCAATGATAAAAAGTAATTATTCTTACCATTACTTGCTTTAAGTATAGTGATTCTGATGCCAAAAAATCAAGTTGAACAAATTATTCCATCTGGGTGTAACACTTCTAATGTCACGCAGTATATGTCGTAAAGCCAGTACCTAACGAAACATCCTGTATTTGCAAGGTTAATTCTAATGTTTACAAAGCAAAAGTTAAAATTACTATGATATGTATTACTATGTTATATAAATAGTATATTTACAACTAATAGGTTATGTTTAAAAATCATTATGTAATTCTCCGCCACAATTTGTAATTTTCTGATTTAAATAAAAAAAAAACTTGAAAAAGTGTATTTTTACATGATCATTCACAGCAAATTCGCTAAATTGACTGTGAAATTCCGATACGTGACTAATTACATGACATATTTTTACATAATACGCTGTGCAACTTCCCTTCAACATTCTACAATGTATTAAATACACATTTTACCGTAATTTAATCGTTGCGACGCCAAACTGTGTTTACTTATTCGAAAAAACTCGACTCAACACGAAAAGTTGGTTAATCCAACCGCGATAAAAAGCTGAATAATTTAAATATTACACGAAATAATAGGACCGATTTGCTCTGGTCCGGCCACCATCGAATTACTCTGACTATTCACTGCGTTCTTTTTTTTTCACGTCCCGCAGCGGTCGGAGTTCGGAAACTGCCTCCGCTGGATGTCGCATTGTCTTTTAACCGCAAAATATCCATAACGAAACCTCTAAATCGGACGAGACGAACCGAGATTTGGTGAAGAATAAAGAAGTAAATCAAATCAGGTGTACATATTATTAGTCGGTATTGGTATCCGTCATGTGTTCGTTGATTTATTTAGGTATATTTTTTTTACCTTTGATTTGATGTAGCTATTCTAGAAATGTTTTTATTTTATTTTTACGGTAAATTTTCGGTTTATTTTCGTTTTGTCGTACTGTTATTACGGACTGAAACCTTTTGATATTGTAGAATGATTTTAAATCAGTTTGGGACGGTTTATTTTTAGTGATTTGGTGAATAAGGCAGTGAAAAGAGCGGATACGTGATCAAAATGTTTAATGTGTTAGTGATCGGATTAGATTAGGTATTATTTTGATTGTTATAACTCCTTAGTGGGTTATTATAAGTTACAACAAAGCAATTTATCAGATGATGGGATTCATTCATTCATTCATTCAAGTTAGGGTGGGCACTTGATGTCCGGGCACTTGAGCTAGGTGCTCATACCATCCCTATTGATTCTCTTATTTCCACTCGAGCAGCTTGGCGTTCTCTGTAAAGCCCAGTATCTTGCCCAGTGGAAACTTGAGGACCTTCGAGCGCTCCAATAGATCTCTCCCGAAATATTTCTGCCTGAGTACCTTAGGTACCTATAGGTGATTTAATAATTTTGGTCCATGTACATAAAATTTTATATGCTATACATGAAATGGATAGTTTATAACGAATGAAGCTCGGTTGGCTGCAGTACCTCATATGACCTTTATCGATATAAATAAAAATATGACGAGATATGAATATACATAATATGGATTACATTGTAACAATAAAAGGAAGGAGATGATAGCAAAAAAAATAAGGAAATGTTTAGAGGTTGTGATTCAACAGCATACTTTACAAAATTATACCCCTGAGCCTGTTTTAAGGCTTTGTGGATCGCCGCTGTTGTTGAAGGTGGCAGTCGCAATATAAGTGAAAATAGTTTTTTTTTTTTACTCAGGACGAAATCCCTTATGGACGGTGTGTGGGACTCCAGTATGGTTAGTGCAATATACTGTTTACCCACTAAAACCTTCTGCTAATCTCAGTGACTCAGACGCACCTGGAACCGTCGAGGACATATCATCATGCGCGACTGGCGGCTATCTCCCTTTATGAGGCAACTCCTGCCTGTCTGGCTCTCTCATCTGCCTCCTTTTGACTCATGTTATTCACTATCATACCGTGTATTACATGCCAACTGGATTTTGTCCTGACCATTTCGGGAACAAGCGTGTCCGGGGTTAACGATATTCCAAGTTGATTATATCCTCAACAGGTAGCGATTTCGGAGTGACAGCGAAATTGCCTCCTTTCGAAAGTACCGAAGTTTCAGCTTCAGCTAACTGCTTTTCCGTCAAATTCACTACAATGCGAAGTGTGACAAACTGTGGAGTCACACCCTGTGTTGATTCATTTCATTCATTCAAGTTAGGGTGGGCACTTGATGTCCGGGCACTTGAGCAAGGTGCTCATTGTACCATCCTTATTGATTCTCTTATTTCCACTCGAGCAGCTTGGTGTTCTCTTTAAGGCCCAGTATCTTGCCCAGTGGGATCTTGAGAATCTTCGAGGGCTCCAACAGATCTCTCCCGAAGTACTTCTGCCTAAGTACCTTAACTTCCTCACATGTGCAGATTACATGTAAACTCGTTTCCTCCTGTAGTTCGCATCTTCTACACCACGGTTCGCTTACATGGCTTGTGTTGTATAGGTGCTTTTTCAGGGGACAGTGTTCAGTTACCAACCCAGTAATGGTTTTAACTTCTTTCTTACTGCGCCTGAGTAGGTTATCAGAGAAACTACCATCCCCACCCCTATCAGCGTTTAGTATGGAGTTGACCTTCAGTCCACCTCCTTTTCTTTGTATTTTCTTTATCTAACCAGGTCCAGATCTCCCTTATTGCGGAGTCCTTAGTAATCCCACATACGGGCTCTGGACCCATGAAGTGTCTCTTAGAGCCTTCCTTGGCTAGTTCATCGGCTATTACGTTGCCTTTATATCCTCATGTCCCGCACCCAAATCAGAGACACCGTGTCGTCTCTGCCAGTGCATTGAGGGATTGTTTGCAGTCCCTAACTAATTTTAACCTAGTTACGGGGTTCGAGACTGCCTTAATGACAGCCTGGCTATCAGTCATTATATTAATTTTTCTCCTCATGTAGCCCTCTTTTGCAATCATTTCTGCACAGGCTGCAAGGGCGAATACCTCTGCCTGGAAGACCGTTGTATGTTTCCCCAAGCTTATGGATATCCTTTGATTAGGACTGGGCCCACAAATACCGGCTCCTGCGCCTTGGCTGGATTTGGATCCGTCCGTGAACCAGTTTTTGTTAGCAGTGATCTCACTACGTGCCTGGTCTCTGTTCGGTATGGAGATTTTCACCTTTTGAGTGAAACCTTTTCAGTGAAGATAATTTCGGGTGCCATGCTGTCTGTGGGCATTAAAAAAGCGTAGTAAAAGTGTGCCCTCCCACCCTGAAGTTGGGATGCCACAGGTTGTTGGCTTTCAGTCTAAGGATCGCATTCACAGGTGATGGGATATAATCATATCATTAACACAAAAAATCTTTAGATTATATGCAGAGTAAGTCAGGTCAAGCTTTAGTATTGTGTTGTTATTGGTATTTTTATGTAATTGTTTGTAGTTGTAACGGTGTATATAATTTGTCGGGGTTAATTTACCGCAAAAGATATTGTAGAATGGACATTAAATTTTGAAATAAAATTTGCTTAATAATTGTTCCTTAATAATGAATCAAATATTTGTTTGTGCAGTTTTCTGCTCGAGCAAAACTAATCCTATGAACCACAGATGGAGTTGCAAAATAAAATACGTAAAATGAATTTATTGTACATTTTGTTTGACAGGCTCTGAAAAAGGTTATGTTTGCTAGTGATAATTTGACAAGATGTAAAATAGAGTAAATAAATTGTTCTGCGAGTAGCTAAATAAACGTGAGTAAGCCGGGGTTCTTATCTAAAGGTGCGCATCGATCGATGAACTTAGTACGAATAGTTCGTGAACAGTTACGTGAACAGTTCGCAGATAGACAGGTCTTGTTCGCGATCAGCTCCACACACAGCTCGAGAGCAGTTATACGCTGTCATCTACATGAAATTTGATTCTAATTTAATTGTTGTTCACCAAAAGTTCACTCGTTGTTCTATTTTTATTGACATTGAGTGTGGTATTAAGTAAAAATGTCTTTTGTCGATGAAGCGAACCAAATACTCGCTTGTGCGGCGTATATTGTTATCAATACATTATCTAAATGTCAGCGACGTCGTCCATGATACTGGCAAAGACGTATTTTTCAAAACAGATTACAATACAGTAGCGCCAATTTATTAGCAGATTATAATTAGAAGATGCAAGTGGATTTAGAAAATTTTGTCGTGTATCCACTACGGATTTTGAATATTTACTTAATTGAATTGGGCCCAAAATTTCAAAACGTAATACTAACTATAGAAATGCAATACCTCCACATGAGAGGCTTACAGTTACTTTGCGCTTTTTAGCTAACGGAGACTCATATACTAGTTGTAATTGTCTAGATTTCTCGTACAAAAAATAAGTTCCACGCATTTTAAGATGAGAGCAGCAGTGAATCAGATCTTTCTGGATTGCCTTAACTTTTACCCTGGACTATACAACAAGAGAGATTCTGCAGTATTTGCTGTCAGGTTTGATTCAATCAACAAAAATCGAAAAATATTATTCTGTAATATTTTTTTCTAAACTGCATCTATTTGGAAGATAATTATTTTTATACAGAAAAAGACACAATTATAGATTGTAGTAAGCAACACAAAAATTAATTACGAAAATTATAAATATAAAATAAAACCAAAAACTGACATTCCGGAAGGCCATATTACCCTACATGTAGGTAATATGGCCCAAAGAAATTTGTATATTACATGCAGTCGAAACACTCAAAATCACTGCTATCATCGGCAGCAATTCCAACACATTCCTCATGGTAATACTTCGAGCAAATAACACACATGCGCATGTCAATTTGCTTATCTTCTCCACAGGCAGGACAGTACCAGGACTCTGGTTGTGAAGCAGGGACAGATGGTTTCACTTTAGAAGTACATGGTATTGTGGAGGTACACGCTGTTTCGTTAATAAACAAGTCTTTTGTTACTTTCTGAGCTTTGTAATTTATGCTTTACGGCGAACTTTTTTAATTTACTATTCTTGTTATGAGCGGGGGAAAGTAACTCTTGGAACGCACATAGTTAATGTTTTAGCGACATGTTCATCATTTGCTTTCTGCAATTTTTTTTTTTAAAGTGGCTAAAGCAATATTGTCATCGGAGTCTGATGTTCTTCAGTTTGAGATTTATTTTCCAAATGTTTGCAGGAAGTGGTAGCTCACATTACTAAGGATGTGCAAACGCGCAATCTGGAATTGCCGACGGATCGAAAGGATACAATCCTGTCGCCCTAAAGCCGCTCTATATATTTTCGGGAGTCATACATTTTGGCCAAACTCGGATAATATTATATTAAATCTAGGTTATTTAGATGCCTTTCTGGATATGTATCCCAGTTATCGCAATAATCTTGATCCCAATGGCTTCGCAGGAACGATATACCGCTTTATCGAGTGGCTGAATTCATGTGTTGTATTCGATGGTAAACAGAACAGAGTTATGTCCTTTTCATCTGCAAAATCGACGATTGAATAATCTAAGGGCTGGAAGCACCATCAAAAACCAATAGAATTGGGCCAGCTGTTTTGTGACGAGAAAGGTGTTCAATGAATTTAATAAAAGACTAGTCGTCATGCTGCCTTTGGGGCCATTGTACTAATGAACCAGGAGGTAAATATCTTGAAATCGGTTTTAGACGCTTGCCCTTAAAAATAACCATAGGCGGAATCGCGTTTCCTATTGCATTGCAAACCAACCACAGTAACATTTTCTGCGTGTTCGGGTGCACCCATGTGAACACGTTGACCCTTTCGTGCCATAACGCTTTGCTGGTGGTGTATTGTAAGCCTGCAGCCTTTTTCATCCATGTTATATATATTTTGTGGATTATTTTTGAGTCCATGTTATTCAAAATATCTTCTATTTTTGAAAGTAGTCTTTTACTGTCATTCGATTCAATTTTTGAGCTCTAGCAGGATTCATTGCTTGGGCTTTCGTTTTGATAATTCCGGATGTCTGTGAAGAAAAGATTGTAGCCAGTCTTTTCCGGCACATTCTTTAATTTTGTTAAATTGTGGGGAATCTTATTTATTTCACATATCTAAAGGGTTGTGAACGAACTAAACCGGGTGTAAGTGGCAATCCTACTTCACAAATCTAATAATTTTCTTGACAAGTTCTTTTCTTGCGGAGGACTTAAAACGCTAGGACGCCCTAACCGCTTAAGTACAATGCCCGAATGAATGTACCTTCTTAAAGTGCCCCTAGGTATATTAAATTTTGAACCTGCGTTTCTCTGAGATTCCCCATTACGAATAGCCATTAGGGCAGCTTCCAGGTTTCTTGACTCCATCGCTTACGAATATGTCTACATACTTTACCCATCTGTTTAAGCTACAAGCTAAAAAGAAAACATTTATTGTGATACATGACACTTGAACGGGTTATATGCCCGGGCCATATAACTTGTGTTTCGATGGGCCATTTAACCCAAAGACCAACAATAATTTCAAACAAAATTATGTGGTTTTGCCATCTTTTAATGATTAACTATGATATTAGGGTATATTCACCGAAATGTGGCCTACCTCATAAAAAAGCCCAAATCTGGTAATGCGTATTTGGAAGTCTATTATTAGAACAACTACAACTTAATTTTACAAACACACACCGTGCAAGCACTTGGTGCGTACTAACCGTTTTTAGAGCCTTCGTCGGCGGTATTGTGTTATTACTTAACCCCATACAATCACCTGAAGAACACACAGTTGCCTAGTTGTCGGTGCAATCGATATATCCGATATTAGTGCAACGGGCCATATTACCCCCGCCATATATGCCTCCACTACCTTAATAGCAAAATGATAGCAAATGTTGTAAACAATCTATTGTTACGCAAATACCACAAATTTTTATAAAAATACGTAATATTTAAAGAACGCAGTGCTTAAATAGTCGCTACATATGTGTTACAAAAGCTGCTAAGAAGCATTAATAGCATAAATTAAATCAATCCCCAAGTAAATTTACACTAAACTGGTTCGAGATACCGATCGAAAACAAATATGTGTGCAAGGAGGCGATGTCCAGGAGAAAGATTATCCGCTGTCGGGCAGTCAAAAAAGACGAGTTGCTTTCGTGCTGGTATAATATACATCTATAAGCGTATGCAGATGTGCTATGTAGACATCTCGGATGCAATTAAGACTATTATATGGCTAACTTTGCAGTTAACCTCGCCTACTCTGATGCGAAAGTATGTAGTACGAGATTATAACAGGTTTGAGTCGATCAGGAAAAGCGACAGCTTTAATTATGTCATCATATAAGCTAGTTAAATTAATGTTAATTATGCTTTGAAGGAAATAGATATTGGATGATTTTTTAAGGACATTATGTAAATGGTTATAAAACGGCTTATTGCAACGGAGGAAGAACTAATAATTAGCGACAGTGTCATCTGCAAGGACATACAGCACATCTTGTAAAAGAATGTTATAATAAATAATATAATAATAATAATAATAATAATAATAATAATAATAATAATAATAATATATTTTCATTTCATTATGCGTACAGCGTAAAATTCGTCAAGGTAAATAAATATATAAATGCAATAAACATATAACAAATAATGGTGAACATGGCATTACAAATACAACGATGGACATTTTACATATTAGACAAACCTTTGTTTATTTTAATTCTTTCTGTGAAGAAAGAATTAAAATAAACAAAGAACAAGAACATTCGCGAGGCTACTGTATTATATTTTTGTTATTAAAAATCATAGGAAGTTATTTAGTTAGAGTGGATGCATTTCAATTGTTATGCGAACCCATTATGACTTAGAATAGGTAGCCTCGTGTAGTACCTTTTTTAGGTGGAGCACGGGGTTAGGATGATTTGTAATAATTTAATTTTCATAAATAAAGTGTGAAGAAGTCGTTAATAGCGTAATAGTTTTTTGTGAGTAGTGTTTTTTTCAATACAGACTTAAATTTTAGCGGTGGCAAGTTTTTTAACTCTTCAGGTAAGTGATTAATATATTTTAAACATTGAAATAAATTATGTTTTTGTATTTTACTTAAGTTGTTTTAGGTGCAAGAAGGTAGTTCTGTGCAATTACCTCGAGTATTATATTCATGCACCATCTCATATTTCCTGAAGAGTCATTAGTTATTTTTAACAAATGTAGCGCACTCAAGTATATAGATACAGGGTAACGTTAGTACGTTATAGTCTCTAAATATTTCTCTGCATGAGTCTCTACACCTCTTCTGGAACACAGCCCTCACACATACCTTCTGAGCGACAAAAACGCGCCCCACATTCACAGCACTACCCCAAAAGACAACACCATACTGGATCTTGCGTGCACATTAGCGTAGGTAAAGCCCTAAGCGCCGCAACTTTGACCAAGGTTTTAGCAATAACTCTTAAAGCATAACACAGGCTACTAATTTGGACGTCAGGTAGTCAATATGTCTATTCCACGTGATCTCAGGATCCATTTTTAACCCTAAGAAGGTCCGTCTCCTCGCGCAGCAGTTAGTATTTGCTGGTCATAAATCATGCTAATATCTTTGATGTCATTACTAAATGCTATTAACTTTGTTTATCGATGTTGAGTTTTAAGTTATTTTGCCGAAACCACTCGTCAAGCTTCTGCAGATTCATCCTATAGAGTGCTGGTATATGCTGTGGTGAATCAGCTCGTATTACGATGATGAATCATCGCAAACAACACCATAAAGCTGTCAACAGCATGAGGCAAGTCATTTATATATAATAAAAATAAGAGTGGACCGAGGATGAGCCCTGAGGAACTCCACACAATACGTCTTTCCAGTCTGATCAATTTCTTCTCCCCTGTCATTATTGCTACTAACACACTGCTTCCTGGTCTTTAAGAAGGACTGTATCCAATTATAAATAACTCCCCGAAATCCTCATTCTCCAATTTAGCCACAAACAAAGCATGATCCACTCTATCAAAAGCTCGAGAGAGATCCATAAAAACCCAAAGCAGTAGTTTCTCTACTATCAAAGCATGAGTAACTTCTTCAAGCAACTGAAAAATAATAAATATAACATCACTACAAATAAAACATATCTTCAGAGCAGGAAACCATGTGAGAATATGCTAGAAGCCTAAAATGTTCAAATCCTATCTATTACTGCATGGAGAAAAACGAAAATATTGTCACAACAAAATTAATTGTTTTGTGCCTCTTAAACAATTATTTGATTTAAACGTCAGTGGAGTTATACCATTTCCAAGATCTAACCGCGACGGAAGTAGTTTCTTGTTTCCTTCTTTAATCATTCTAGAACTACATCTATGATTTCAATGGTTTATTCATGGCATCTTTTATGGTTTCGGCCATCCATTTTGTAATGACCTTCTATTCCAGCGCTGTTTTTGTTGCTAGTTTCATTTTTTTTTTGGCTCTCGCAGGGCTCAAAGATGAACAAGAACATTCAGAATTTTATATTCTACACAGATATCATGCGGTTTTCTAGCAATTGGAGGCATTGTGTGAAAAGCCAAAAACATGTACATTTTTTTTTAAATAGAAATAGTTGGCTATGACAGTTTTTCTGCTTGCAATGATGCCTCGTGGCCCTTATCTTAATAAACAACAGAACACCCAATGGAAAAGAAACTTACAGTATTCCATAAAACACAGGAAACAAAAGAAAAACGTTAAATGAATTAATTATTAACAACAAGCAAAACTCTAAATTTACAATAAGTGTTCGAAATGTCCACCATTATTATCGATGCACATGACACCTCTTTGTAACCCTGAGTTAATAGCTGTCCTAATTTTTCGCACATTTAACCTGTCATATACAGTAATAACGGCTTCTAATATCTCCTCCTGATTTGCATATGATCGCACATAGAAGAGATCTTTTATTGCTCCAAGGCCGAAGACGTCTAATGGTTAAAGCTGTGGGGAATGTACAGGCCGTAAAACAGTACCGTTTCTGCCGATGCAGATGTTTAGAAATAATTCCTCTAAATATCTTTCGACATGTGTCTGAGAGTGAGGTGGGGCTTTATCGCATTGAAACCACAGCCGGTTTCTACGAGTATGTAATTTTAATTTATCTAGAATGTTGTGGAAATCTTCCCTAAGAAATTGCAAATATCAATTTTCAGGGAAAGTTTCATTACAAATAAATGGCCCAAGAAGCAAGCTGCGAACCAATAACAACACACTATAAAGTGAAGCCGAATTTAATCTGGGGTCGTCTTTCTTTTAAACGGTGAGTGTTTCTTTGGGCCCCACATGTGTTCATTATAGCGATTAAACATGCAGTAAATAATAAATATTCATAAATTTAACATACGTCGCGAATTTACAATCCTAATGGCCGTATTCATAAAAGAATCGGTAACCCGCTGATTTCGTAACGTTTCGTTAAATTAAATCCACCGTTATATGAAATACTCTATTCACAAACTTATTCGTGATATTTTTAACGGATCGTTTCTCAACATGTCAACACGTATACTTTTAGTAACATTTTACTCTGAATTTGGTGGAAAACAAACTTCACACTTATTATTTGAGTGCCATTGTAACGTGTTTTCAGTTTTCAGAGTATAACCTAACTATAATATAAATTGCGGTTTATAGTGTGTGGTCTCTAATAGTGTTTGTTATTAAATTAATTGAATTTTGATTTACTCATGAACGTTAAAAATGGATTCCAAGAAACGCGTCAAGGGTAAAAACTTTTCAGACCAGGAAACATCTTTATTAATCGATACTATAGAACAATATGTAAAATATATCGAAAATAAGAAAACTGATGCTGTTACGTGCAAAGAAAAAGCTCAGGCGTGGGAGAAAATTACGGGAGTATTTAATGCTAGTTCAAACTGTGCTCCAAGAACATCGCAGCAACTAAAAATGTTTTATGATAATTTTAAGCGAAAAACACGAAAACAACAAGCAGAAGATAAGGTAAATGTTTATATAAAACACCAGTGAAATAAATCAAAAATAACTTTCATTTAAGGCTAATTTACACCTAACAGGAGGAGGACCTTTTAAGAAATCTACTACAGAAAATGGAGAACGTTTGCAGTCTCTTCTAATAAAGCAATTTCAACCAGATAATAACAGTTACGACAGTGAGGGCCCACTATCATTCTCGTAAGTCATATGTAATTGTACAGAATAGGTTGTAATTACAAAAATGATATGTTTCTTTAATAGTGGGAAATACACAAGAAGAAGTTACCTATGAGACAATAATTATACAACAAAATACCGATGACAGTGATCATAATGTAGATCTTAGCAAAGAACCTGGAAATGTTATTGTTTTTGAAGATAATGTAGAAAAACAAGTTCAAAGTACTCCAAAACTAAAAGAAAGAAATAGGGCGGGCGGCGCGAAATCTATGAAAATTTAAATGACATTGTTTTAAAAGACAACACACAAAAGGCGAAGACTATTATGATAAAAAAAAAGAATTAATTGATTTAGATATCGAAATAAAAAAGCAGCTACTCGAAAATGCTAAGTTGGAAGAACAATTTTTAATAAATAAATTAAAAATTCAAGAAGTAGAACTAAAAAAAATATCTTATATAATATGTTATCTTTTATTAATTTTATTAAAAGCTACTGAAAAAATATTTTTGATTTAACTATGTAGAACATTACAACCAATAACAAAAAAATCAGGCACTTACATACGTATCTATTATCTCCAAGGAATATGGTTGTTTAGAATTTGGGCATGAGTGAATATGTTAAAGTGTGTGAGTTAATAAATCCTTTAATTTTAAAAGTGGTTTTCTGGACTTAACAGTACCTCTGGGGTATAGTTATAGGTATATGTATATTTATTATTTAAATAATATTTATAATGAAAATACATTATTTATTAAAGCTCGTCTAGTTCTGGTATTGTCATTGTCTTGATTATGTACAACAGGTATAACATCATATATTTCTGGTAGTATTTCAACATTTGGATCTGCAGCAGGTAAATTATCATTTAAATCTATTGCAATATTATGTAGAACCACAGTCGCAACAATGACAGGTGGAAATTATCTCTGTCTTTCAAACGTTAAACCATATAATAAAACACGGAAAACGTCTTTTCCATAACCAAATGCTCACTCAATACAGTTCCTTGTTTGAATATGTGCTCGGTTATACCTTTCCTCAGCCCTGTTACCTGGATTTTGTAATGGTGTTAGTAAATATGTTTTACAAGGATAACCTCCATCACCTAATAAATAACAATCGCCATAAACATTACGTTCAAAATCAACACGTAACGATGAATCAAAAAAGATAGTACTGTCATGAACAGAGCCAGGCCATCTTGCTATAATATGTTGAAATTTCAATTTTGCATCACATATACATTGTACATTGTATGAAAACCCATCCCTTTCGATTTCTATATAGTTCGGCATGTTCACCTCCTGGAGATTGTATTCGAATATGCGTGCAATCTACAGCTCCAATAATGCATGGAAACTGTCTAATATAATAAAAGTAATTTTAAATGTTTCTTATGTCATTCCTTGTAGTAGGCATATGAATATAAGTTTGTCTCAGTTGTGCTATAGCTGTGGTTACTTCTTTTAATATTCTACTTACAGTTGCTTGACTTATATTATTTGGTCTCCAATAACTTGTTGAATGTACCACACAGCATAAAATTTTAATGCAATTAAAATCTGATTTGCAACAAGACACTGCTTTGTTTCTTTGTGTTGGTTTCTGTAATTGTGGTCCAATTTATATTAATAAAGCTCAGTTACTGTATTTTATTAATCTATAACGCATCTTAAATTCTATGTCATCAAACATTTCAAATGGATTATTTCTATCCTTAATTATTCTTCGCCGTGGCATTGCCTGCAACACCTCTTCAACAAATTCTATATCAGACTCTTCAGAAGATGAATCCATACTAAAGTGTAAAATCCTTAAGGCATATATAATAATAGTATATTTACGATATGTACTTATTTGTTTATATAAGTATACTAATCATTAAGAATAAATTAGACTACCATACTACCATCACGTCTCACTGGTGACAAATAAAAGGCTATTATAACGTTCTGTTAAATCATTTAATTGGTCAAAATTTTCACGTTATTTTAACGAGTGCGTTTAACAAGGGATATAACGTAACGAAACATTGTGAATACAAAAACAAGTATATAACTCTCCATTAAATCTTAACGGTGCGTTATATCATATTACAAACGTTTGTGAATACGGCCATAAGCCATGTAACGTTCACGTAAAATAAATTGTTTAATTTAGCAATCATATTTAGAATTTGAAGAATGTAAATGTAATTTTTATCAATTTGTTCTAATTAATTAAAGGCACTTAACTTATCACTTATACATATCGAGTTTTCGAACGTATTTATTTGTACATTGCTTGCCTGGAATACCGCTTGTTAATGTCAATGTTTTTTTTTTGCTTTCATTTTATGGTATAAAGGCGCAACTTTCTGTGTTTGTAATCCCTCCTTTGACTGTCCGCTGAAAAAGCACCGATATACCGACATCTGTACTGACTCCTCTGGTGTTTTCGTTGATTTCACCCTTAGTAAAAACCGCGTGAAAATTAAAAACGATTTGGAATTTGTGGGAAGGAATAAGGAATTAAGAAATACCGACAGATTGATTGGTTTGTCGCATTTCAACTACCGACATTTTGATAGCTATTTCCACACACGCCTTATACCTTGGCATCAGCTAATTTATGAGCAAGACCGCCAACCTGCCAGTAAATACTGCAGAATCTCTCTTGTTGTATAGTTCAGGCTGAAAGTCAAGGCAATATAGAAAAATCCGATTCACTGCTGCTCTCATCTTGAAATAGGCATGGGATTTATTTTTTGCACTAGAAATCTAGACAATTACAACGCATTGCGATTATGAAGCCCAAAAATCTGGTAACTATTTTCTCGATTACTGCTCTGTTTACTGCTTCCCTCATGTATATAATCATCCGTATGTAAAAAATGTATGTTTAATCATATTGCCCGTCTTTGTCTAATTAAAGTGCGTATCGACCGATGCTCCTGAACAGCTCGCGATAACTTAATCCCCTGTTCGTAAAGTGTACGTGGGAAGATCGCGAACTGTTCACGTAACATTAACGTCATCGACGCTGCACATAGGGGTATTTGTTAATTTTAACTGGCCAAAAGTCGAATTCTCAAAATTGCACTCAGGTGAAAAAGAAATCGGTTACGAGACAAACCAGATAGTGGGGCGACCACCGCCCCCACATTGGCCTCATTTCATCCATCACCACTTACAGGTGATACGGTGATTTGATAACTCGAAACTTAGGCATTGTTCGCAGTGGTTGTAGCTTCTCGATATTTGTGTTATATTCTGTTGTGAAAAAAAGATTTTAGTTATGGATTCTGAAACTGCCGGTAAGTGACTTTCTTTTATAATCTAAATATTACAATTTCCCATACATATTTAGTTGTTTTTTGTACTATCCAAAAGACATATATTTTTCGCGAAAACAATAGTTTTGGAAGCCACTTTGTTTTAGTGCCAGGCATTGCCCGGCTATGATTCTTACATATTTGAAAAGTATAATAGTTCTACTTTTTAAAAGTACATTAACTGCTTCCAACTATTTCCTACTCTTCCATGTAGAGCGATTTCAAATTTCTAATATGCAAATGTGAAAATATGATTTTCGATAATTTTTTTTTATTATTATTTCAGGACCTTCTGGAAGTAGTATGATGACTCGAAAGGAACTATTTAACCTGATGAGATTACAAAATCAGCTCGATTTTAACGGTCAATTGGATTATATTGAAGATTACTTGATTTCATATAAACCTTATAACGAAGAACAAGTTACGGAAATAAAGCGTAATTTTTCAAGATTAAGGTCGGAAATGAAACAACGTTGGGTAACAGCAAAATACAGAGGGAATTTATTTGTGAAAACCAATGAAAAGTGGCTGAGTGGAGTATTTCAACTACTCATAGTAGCAACAAGACCCGGTAGACCAACGAAATCTTTCGAGGACGTTAGTGAGCGAAGCAAAAGACGCAAGACTAAGAAGATACGTACGTTCGCGAGCCCTAAGGAAATTATCTATGCTGCTCAAATGGAATTGAGAGCTCAAGGCAACAGATGTGCATCAAATATACTGAAAGACATTTCGGAAAATAAAGGTCGTACAAAGGAGTACAGGAAGTCAATTGCGTGTGACAAGGCATGTGCCAAGCAAGTTAGTCCAGAAGAAGCACTAGCAATGTTCGTAGATGCGGATTTGTCAAGGACGCAATATGAGAGAATCAGACAAACAACAGAAAATCTTCCTTGCTACTCAGTTTTGCAACGTTATAAAAAACAATGTTATCCACCCAATGAATCTATTAGCATAACCGAAACCTGTGCCGAAGTGAATTTACAAAGTGTCGTGAACCACACAGTCGAGAGATTACTTTTACATTTAGAAGAAGTTATGAAAACCCTTGAGGATGATGGACGTGCTCTCCAAATGATCTGTAAAATGGGGATGTGATGGCTCACAGCAGGCTCAATTTAAACAAAAGTTTGAAAACGATAGCGGTAGCGACTCCCACATTTTTCAAAGTTCCTTTGTGCCTCTGCGTATAGTATATGGAAAGGAAAATAAAATATTATGGCAGAACGCCACTCCATCATCACCCCGATACTGTAGACCTATCCGTATACGATTTGTAAAGGAGACGGTTGACATAACGAAGGAGGAAATTAGTTACATAGAAAGCGCGGCAAGTAATCTGGAACCTACATCAGTAACAATTGGTGGAAGAACGTTTATTGCTGAATCGAAGATGATGTTAACAATGATAGACGCAAAAGTGTGCAATGCGGCAACATGCACAAAGTCTACTATGAGGTGTTACATATGTGGAACTACATCAAAAAATTTCAACAACTTGAATAAAACCACTGAGATTAATGTAGATTCATTAAAATTCGGTTTGTCTATTTTACGCGCCAGGATTCAGCTATTTGAAAGCTCACTACATATTGCCTACAAACTTGGCGTGCAAGATTTGCCTGCTAAATCTGAAGCGGATAAACTTTTAATACAAAGAAATAAAGAGAGAATTCAAGAAGAATTTAAAAGCAGGCTAGGTCTCCGTGTAGATTTCCCTAAAGCTGGATTCGGGAACAGTAATGACGGAAATACAAGTCGAAGATTTTTTGAAGATCCTGAGTTGGCAGCTGAAATAACAGGCCTTGATGTTACGTTCATAAAAAAAATCAAAGTGATTCTCGAATGTATTTCAAGCGGCTACAAAATAGATGTACAAAAATTTGAGAAATTTACCAAAGAGACCGCTGAACTTTATGTTGCACTATATGGTAGACATAATATGACGCCTACTATGCATAAAATTTTAATACATAGTTCCATAATAATCACGAATGCCCTTTTACCTATCGGACAATTGTCCGAAGAAGCGGCTGAAGCCAGGAATAAACATTTTCGTTTATATAGGCAAAATTTCGCACGGAAATTTAATAGAGTAGACTGTAATACCGATATTTTACTTAGGTTGTTGTTGACATCAGATCCTCTGCTTACATCAAGGCGAATACTAATCAAGAAGAAACGAAATTGTTTTATGAAAAAAACATTAGAAATGCAAATATGTGAAGAAAATTTCGTTTCTTCTTGATTAGTATTCGCCTTGATGTAAGTAGAGGATTAGTAGGAATTATGAAATAAATTTTACTTATAAGATGTTGCATGTTTTCCTTTCGCCTTTTGCTTTTGCCTTTGCGCTTAGCTACATTGATGGATATTAGAAGTTAAGGTACCTTTACAAACAAGTTTTAATGAATCACCGATTAATTACAAAACCATTAAGGACAATAAATAATTTTGTCCGGCTGGATTAGTTAAATACCCCTATGTGCGCGTCTAGTTCGCCAATCTCCCGTCAGTCGTCAGTAACTTGAAAGGATTTGTTCGCTAACCTCACTTTGGTATAGACCAGTCATACTGTTCGTGGTGATTTAAACAAATTATTATGGAGTGGACAGATGGAAAAGTAATAACACTTATAGAGAAATATCGTGAAAACGAAGTATTTTTTTTTGGCCTTCGGGATCATAGCACATATGCCTCAATAAGTTTCATAATCAAGCAAAAGCAGAGGGATTTGACAGAGGAGTACTCGTTTCACTTGAACAACACACACAGTACCGGCATCGGTAAAAAGGGAAGCGCCCACATAGTTACGGAAAAACAGAGGAAAAATATGAAGTTACAACCTAAGCTTCAACCTACACAATCTACGAAAAATCAAGCCACAATTTTTTCGCTTATTACAACTACAAACAATTACTTTTGCTGACACAAACAAGGTCGAACTTATAATCTGATACGACACAATTGTACTCCTCTAAATTATTTCGTATATTTCGAGGCTTGGAAAAAGAAATAAAATCTGGTGTTGAAGCTGGAGTAACAATATTCCAGCTCGCAGGTATAGGCATTCCCGCAGATTTTGTGCCTTAATGTTCTTCATTCTGCTTTTAATGGCCATGTAGTCCTCTTCTTTTTCTAAAATTTTATTGGAGAAAAGAGGAATGTTTAAAATAAATAAAAACAGAAAGCAATGAAAAACAATAGAATATAGCGCAACGCAAAACAATACAATATAACACAACATAATACCAATAAAACACACGGATTCTGAGATTTTATAATTTAAATTGTGCATACCAAGAATATACTAAATCTAACAGCTAATTGCGGAAAAGCTTCTTTAGCGCCGCGGAAAATAGGCCAGCTGCTGAGACAATTGCTCAGCGGATCCGTTGAAAAACTACGCTGACTGTGTACCCAGTTTCAACGGCTAAGTGTTTTATATTAAAATCATATACTTAACGGAATAATTACACTAAGACAGAGTTAGTGACAATTACTATTGCTGGTCACAGTCACGAAAACTACCAATTGTGCACTTCTTTGTATTTTCGCTTTTCCTGTAAAATCATATTTTTCAACTTTAAGGGTACATTTTCTCCGTTCGTGTTCAACTGAGATAGTTATTTTTTTTGAGTAGATTCAGAATCGTCTAAAGAGTACACTGTTGAAAATGTTATCGATGTTGGCGTTAATTTTGCGCTAGTCAAATATTTTAGTGTTGATTTTTACAAACTTTGCCAGACGAGTTGACTACGTGTGTTTGACAGAATAGAGATTATTAGAATTTCGTGTGAATTCTTTGTTCAGATATGAGGATTTACTATTTTTCTAGACATTCAGAAGCGTCAACCAATCAAAATTTTTCCCTCGGATAGAAATATAGAAACCCCACCTAATCTAATACTGTATTGCATTACATCAAAGTGTAACCTTGTGCTATTAAACGTTAATTCCAGTGTGTATAAAAGATTTCAACATCTTATAGATGTATTGGGAACAATTTGCATTTACGTAATTAGTTCAAATTTGAGTCAAATAGCATAAACATTCACTTAATTTTATAATGGTTCTCAAAAAATCATTTTAAAATTGGTACGTTTAGCTGAAACCAAAACTTTTGAATGAATAGCTCTGCATATTTATAATTGAGAAAACGTCTTACAGAGAGAATATTATAGCACTAAGAAATAAAAGAGTTGTTAAAATCATATAAAATTTCGCATTAAATTAACTACAAGGACAGTACATATACCTAGATACATTGTAAACTGTAGCTGTTAATAGTTATCGATCTGTCCACTTATACCTGAAAAAATATCCAGAAACAGGTAAGCAATAACCATATTAGACCATGTTTAGAAAACGGTGTTAAATCACCCAATAGACCGCATTCATTTAGTTAAACAGCTAGTAAATTTGTCTAGTCTAGATCAAATAAAATTAAAAACTAGAAGTATTTCATAATTCCACATGTCAATTGGACAAAATAACCCCTTAGCAATAGACAATACTTGACTATCTTTACTCGTCAAATTTAAACTCGTACAGTTCTCGACAAAATAACACGAAAAGAGTGTGGACCTCTCCTGACTATTAAATTAGTCAAAAAAACTTTCAACAGTGTAGACTGAATGAAGGATTTTACTAAATAAGGTGTAGTTTGTGTAAAAACAATCAAAAACTCGACAAAAAGGAATCCAAAAACTGCAACCCACGTAAACCCTAAATTTCTTATTGAGTTTTTAATATATTTTTAAAATCCCTCATTCAGTGTGTTCAAATAACGTTATTTAACATGCTCAGAAATTTTGAAACAAATCGGTTTGCGAATCTTTGAGCAAATGTTCCTTTTCTGTTGGCGATAATCCCTATGATTTTCCACTGAATTCAAATTATGTAGTGATCCCCTTAAGATGACAAAACATTTTAACAGAAAATCACACTTAATATAGAATAGTGAGTCCGTTCTACGAATCGACGAAATTGAATTTGTAGTAAAACTTTGCATTTACGACAAAGTATGGCTTTAAACGGAGGAAAGTTTATCTATATTTGCTTGTATTTGTGTATATAACTATATTTTCTCCACAGATTTATTATATGCAATAAAAAATATATTGAGAATAATAATTAACTACCGTTTTCAATTTATACAATTACTATAAATTGCCTCGTTTGAATGCGTTTTAAATGTCGCCACCCACACTATAATATGCAGATGTGGGTACTAATGTTATTGAAGCCTTTATGTAAATTTGTACTTTAAAAGTCTAATAAAATAATTAATATTAACAGCAATACATAGCGAGTTCATTACAGCTAATTTACTGTCAAACGCAATCATTAAAATTTAATGTGTACTAGGGCAATTATGAAAGATTGTTGCAATCTAAGTTACGTATTGAAAAAAAAAATATTTTTCTAATGCCTCTGATAATTGTAAACAAGCTAGATACATTGGTATACGTAATTTTAAATGCACCTAATGGCATTAAATAGAAAATTTTGCATGATATAATTACATTATACTCTATCTTTGTCTAGCATACCAGAGAAATATGGTGTCATGGAATTATGCGTCTAACCACGATGTCATATGCCAAATACATTTGAATTTCAATATTATTTAGCGAAGAATAAATCTTCTGTATTAAAAGCAATTGTTTGATTTAATAAAAATGCATCGACAGGACCAAACCTTGATGATTCTTGGGTCAAGAATATCGCTAAGGTATTTTAGTTTGTGTTTATGTTTAGGTTTGTGCCAGAGGGCGCCAATGGTTAAAAATATAATAATATAATAACAAAAATATTTTTTTCATTCATTTCTAACTATTGGCGGCCTCTAGCACAAACGAAACAAAATTACAGTAAGATCCATATGGATCTTACTGTAATTTTATTACGTTTGTGTCAATATATTATTAATATAAAATTTTTAACTGATTCCATAGGAGCTGATCTTTGTTGTTGTTGCACTTTATTTTGTAATTTTTCAAATCAAATGTAATTTTACATTTCACATTTAAAGCAATAAATTTTAATTCATTTGGAAAAAAATACACAGGTGTGTTTTATTACACTTTATTTTGTAAATTTACAATTTGTAATGTACTTATTACGTGTAAGTTTACACAATGCATTTATTAATCCGTAATTACTGTGGATTAATAAACGTTACAATGCTGGAAATTTATATAAGGCTTGATTTTCTTCCAAATAAATAATGGGACGTCTCATCTTTCTCTTCTAAAATGGCAATAGGCAAATAGCGATACACGTAGTAATTGATAATTTTAATTTGTTACCTTTGCAACAGAAAGTGACGAGAACTTAGTTGATGTCAATGGTAGTAATTTCGCCAAAAAAAATAACGGAGACGAATTGTGTTGATTGTAGGAAGTTGGTTGTTTTTTATACGAAAACAGATATAATACTAATAGAGATTTATACAAGCTTTAATTTTCGCTTATTAAATTGATAAAAATTTGAAATCTGAAAATCATTTCAAAAGTTTTCTGTACAGTTCCCTTGCAAATTGTATTTTCTCGAATCATCAGATATTTCACAGGAACCGTTGTCTATTGATGATATCCATTAACATTTCCTTTTTTCTATTACACCAAAGTATTACTTTGAGTCTGCTGATTAGAAGTTCTTATACTGCTAAAATCAACCATTTCAGAAATGTATGTACCATCTTTCTCAAATTAAATAGGAATATAAACTCCACAAATCTTCGATTGATCGTGCCACACTACACGCACTGCACACCTAGCGATACGTAATTCAGAACTTCAAATAATGTTTAGTTAATATTTCAGTGTCCTATAACAACTTCCGTTACATAAAGAATCGAAGATTTGTGGAGCATATATTCGCATTTAAATTGAAAACAATCTTACATACTGCTGTGTACTGAAGGTACAAAAGAAAATGCAAAATGAATTTATAAAAATGAAAAATCAAATTAACTAGCTCAGCGGATAAAAATAAAAGGGCGCAAAAGAACAACTAAACTCAGGGTTACCCTCGCAAATTAAAACTAATCACGAAACGCAAACTGTGGGTGAAAGAAAACTGACTTTCTTCAACTCCAAAAATTGAAACGGTTTAAAAAAAATAAAAGAACAGAAATTTTGAATGACGTAAACAATCAGAAATTTTATTATATTAAAAAAAAAAAATGTTAAATATAATTACGCAGGAAAAAAAAACCTTGGACAAAGGGTCCTGGTCTAAATCAAAACTGCATTAGACTATAATCTACAAAAGGACAATGCAAATCCTTTAACAAACGAAAGACAAAACAGTTCAGGAAGCTAGTCCTTTTTACACACAAAAATCCACGTGGTTTCAAAATTAGAACTACTTGAATTAAACGTGGACAAATCCAATAAATTATCAAAAGAAAAACTTAAATACAAGCACAAAGCTTCTATTCACCCAACCCGAGGTGATTAAAAATAATTACAAATCAGCAAAATTAAAAAAAAAAAAAACGAAAAATTAACTCTTTAAACTAAAAATATCTTCCTGCACGTAAAATAATAAATGATCTTATACCAAAATTGTGCACACAATAATATAATGCCAATTATTATTAAGCGAGTTCCTTGATGGATGATATATCAGAATTAACGAAACAAATCTTTAAATAAAAATGAAATACTAAAATGGCAGCAAAGAAAATAAAATTACATGTACTTACACGGGCATCTTATCAAAGAACTAACTCTTACAAGGTTAAAGCAGTCGTATACATATAAAAATCCTACAGCTACGTGCGTTGCAACGCACAAAGATCTGTCCGCCAACGGACGAAATCGCAAAACATAACAATATATACAATACAAGTGAATGCAATATATACAGCAATACGTATATTTTTATTTATGGGTTAAATAAATAATCTCTTAACGTTAAAAAAATATTTTAAAAATCAGATTATACTATTATAATTTTAGCGCAAATCTATAATAAAAGTGCTACCCACTGAAAAATCACAACTGACGTTAATCATCGCATTCCAGGTCAAACGGGTGACGAATCCTCATTAAATTCGTCTAAAAGCTCCAGCGGAACCATCAACAAGAAGCAAAGGAAAGCGCGGACAGCCTTCACAGACCTTCAGTTACAAACCTTAGAGAAGAGCTTCGAAAGGCAGAAGTACCTTAGCGTGCAGGATAGGATGGAACTGGCGGCCAAACTTAGCTTGACAGACACCCAAGTGAAGACGTGGTACCAAAACAGAAGGTAAAAATCTAATATGAGTATAATAGTAGCTTTAAGGAATCATACAGGCTGTCCTGATAGCAAAGAATAATTGACAAAGCGTCTTAAATTTAAATACTAAATTGCACAAAAATCGTTAAAACATTTACTGTGTGAAAAAGGGAGCAGATACGCTAGGACGGCAAGGCTGTCGGAATTTGAGGAAACGCGCAGGCTGCTTCTTCAGCACTCAGAAGGATAATAATAATTTTCGGCTATCAGTAATAAGGTCTGGGACTTCTTCCCCGATCCTCCTAGAGTAAGGTTTTTGCCATGGCTTTCCCTTACTCCGTGGCCATTGAATATATATGAGTATATTATATATAATCAATGTCCTTGGCGAAAGTCGTTCTATGAGGGTATATAATAACAACCGATAGCTGATTGATTCATAGTAGAATCGCCATAACTTTTCACATAAATCAGTAATCACATAATTGCGAGACTACTGTATTATATTTTTATTAAGTTAAATTATTAAGTTATAGTAGGGACATTTCAATTGTTATGGAATCAATATAGTACTTACAATAAGTAACCTCGTGTAGTACCTTTAAGTGGAGCACTAGGTTAGGATGACTTGTAATTATTTAGCTTTTCGTAAATAAAACGTCAGATACGACTTCATCAAATGTATTACAGAATACCTCAGTCCAGACTCAGATAATTTATGCAACAGTGCGTCATGGTCAAGATGATCAAAGGCCTTCTCAAAGGTTTATAAATCACGTCCACTTGTTACCCAGCATCCGGAACTCTTGAGACAAGCTGTGTAAAACTGTCTGTTACTAATGCAACGATAATTGACAGTTCGATATTTCATGGCTACCTTATTTAATCTAGAATTGGATTCTTCGTCGATTAAAGCATAATATCAAAAACCTTTGCCAACGTTACACATGGTTAAGATAAAAAAAAAAATCTTTTGAGCGTTGTCGAAATTCAATATAGCGTCCATAAGAAATAAGTAAGTTGATTATTGTTGGAAAGCACCGAAAAATCGTATATAATCGTATATAATTTAAGTAAATAAAGTACACCATTAGATTAAAGATTCAGATTGGCCTTGAGAATGTGTCTTTAGTTTTTCTCTACAAGACCAAATAAAAGTGCTAGAAGCAAAATAAGAAAATGAGATTTTTCCGTTTCTTACAAAAAAATCTCGAACGTCATTTTTCTGTTCGCATAATAATAATCCTTTGAATATTTCCTTGAACTTTCAATCAATGATTCCACCGTCTAACAGCCAGTGATGGGCAGGATAGGAGCAGTGCCCAAAATAATCTGCTCAATATCTCATACTCAACAAGTTTCGAGAAATTAGAGGCGGATATTTTTTTTTATATTTCATTTAGAATCCTGTTTGTGTAAAGCTATTACGAAAGACTCTTTTAAATAAAGATCTGCTTGGGGCACAATTTTTCCCATGGAATGGGAAGTCGGTAAAATACCCCTTTATGACTAGGCAATACCCATATATTATTATATAACTTTTTCGGAAACCCTTTGTTTCACTTTTCTTATCTGACTAGGCCCTTTACCTAAATTAGCTTATTTTGGCCTAATTGTAAGGAGTGCATGATAGGTTTTTGTAAAGACCTCTTTCAGATACCTTACATAATGCCTTTAAAAATTAATAACCGTCAGTATTCTCCAATCTTTTTTTTTTTCTACAAATTGCGTAAATCAGCGTCGTCCGCTTTCCATTATGACGGAGCGGCATGACCATCGCTCCGTTTGTATTTCATTATTCGTTGTTTGTTCTGCGGCGAGCGCCACAAAAAGTGGCGTGTCGAATGCCCGTAAGATGGGCCGTAAGCAGCCATGGGAATGGGTCTTTTGTCGAAAGCACTAGGACCGTCTTAACTTGGTCGAAGAGGCGCTGCTAAAGACGCCTAGTCATCCGACTTCGAATTAATTTAAATCTACACTGATGTCGTGCCGCTGTTTACCTACAATTAATCCGTGCAGTGTCTTGAACCAATGCGGTGTTTCTTTGATGCCAACATTCGATGCCACTGGGATGACGTCTCTACACTTGTGACTGTATTCACTTAATTTCTTTCCTATTTTTAGTTATTCACTAGGCAAATAGGTGATATAATTTCACTTTATTTGTGCTTTTAATCTCTAGTAAAACATGTACAACTAGAACCAAATGAAAAATATCCAATTAACATTGACAATTACTGCAGAAATGGAAAAATAACATCTGATGTCAGTACAATACATACAATCAGTATAAATTTACCAAATGCCCAATTGTTTCTGCTATTAAAAGTTCAATTTTCTTTCTGTCAAAAAGTACCACAAAATATGCATTAATCCAAATAGCTTTACTTTTATAATAATGGCAAAGGAATGTTTATTAGCTATTAAGAAGCGGATTAAGTAACAGAAAATTAATAAACAGTCGTTTAACAAGCATTCTTCTTCCTCACGAAAGAATGCAATTCTAACCTGATAAAAGTTATAAATATGCAAGTTATAAAGCAAAATTTCTTTGTTGGAATATTAAAGCAGGTTTAGGGGAATAAGTCTACAATTAATAAAGATATAGTCAAAGCCCCTTACTCGCGGTGGATAGAAGAAATACACCGCAAATGTGGAATGGTAATATGCATGGAATTTTAGAGAATTGGTTCCAAGTTTACAAAATAAAATGAAAAAATATTTGTATACAGGATGATTCTCACTATATGCGACAAACTTTAAGCGCTGATTCCTGGGGTTATTTTGATCATAAAAGTTCATAAGAACATATGTCCAAAATCGCTTAGTTCTTAAAGTTGTACAATGTTTAATAGTAAGTTAACATAATTAATATTTTCATTATAAATTAACAAAATAATTAGCAAAACAAAATTAACTTATACTCACTGTTGAAAATGACCGCCCTCAACTGCAATACAAGCTTCTATCCTCCGTCGTATTGACTGGCGAGTCCGTTCTAAAATACCAGGGGTATTTCGAATTGTTTGAAAAGCTGCGATAATACGATTTCTCAGTTCATCGACATTTTCAATGGGAGTCGTATAAACTAATGATTTAAAGTGACCCCAGAGAAAAAAGTCCAAAGAATTTAAGTCAGGAGACCGAGGAGGCCACGGTTGTGGACCTCCCCGTCCTATCCATCGATCTGGATACGTATTGTCCAAAAACTCGCGAGCCAACTAAACTAAAATGCGCTGGAGCACCGTCATGCATAAAATACATTTTGTAATCTTAATTGCAACGGAACTTCTTCCAGCAGTAGTGGTAGTAGCTCCTCTTCAAGAAATTGCGAGTACTCGCCATTTAACCGCATCGGTAAAAAATATGGACCTATCAAGTGATCTCCAACAATTCCGGCCCACATATTGACAGAGAATTGATGTTGATGACAGGCATTCAGTAGTTCGTGAGGATTTTCTTGGGCCCATATGTGATTATTATGAAAATTAATAATCGCGTTTCTAGAGAAAGTAGCCACGTCGGTGAAGAATATTTGAGCCAAATAGTCAGGATTTGTGCGATTTTGTGTTGCATCCATTGACAAAAAACCACTCTTTGTGGAAAATCTGTCGGCAAAAGTACCTGCACCCGTTGAATGTGATATGGATACAACAGTTGATCTTTCAATATTCTCCAAACTGTGGCCTGACCGCCTGAGTAATGTTTAAAGCAAACGCAATTTTTCTGGTGGTTATAGTAGGATGTTGCTCAATTTCATTTAGTACCATTTCTTGAACTTGTGGAGTTCTCACTGTAGATAGGTGCCCGTTCAGTCATCCGTTTTTTTTAATTTCCCGTTTCACTAAGACGTTGGTGAAGACGGGCAAATATTGAATGATGCGGGATGATACGGTTCGGGTATCGTTCTTCATAAAGACGTCTAGCAGCACGCGAATTTCCATTGGCAAGACCGTAAACGAAATGCATATCACACATTTCAGCATTCGTGTAATTCATTTTAGAAAATAGAAACTGGCAATAAACTGAATGAATACTCTGACAACTATTGACAAATATTGAAATGACAAATAAACAATTCCCTCTCAACACAATAGTTTTTGAAGAACCACCTGTGATATATCGTGTTAGTCTTAGTTCATAATTTATTATTAAACATTCAATAACTTTAAAACCAAACAGTTTTGGACATATACTCATATGAACTTTTAGATCGAAATAACCTCAGGAATCAGCTCTTAAAGTTTGTCGCATACATTGAGAATCACCCTGTATAATATAATAAAAGCAGCTTTAATGCGAGATTACAATAATAATAAGTATTATCTGCGACAACGGTTTACAGAAGTTAGGCACCGACAGCCACAGTTTTTTCCAGCATACTTGCAGTGTGTGTGGTTTCAGCTCTTGCAATAATTCTTTTATGATAGCAATGCACTTCGCAATGTCAAAAATTTTTCCAACACTGCATAACATTCTTATTCTTATTCTGTGGTGTTCAGTATGATTTTGAAGATTCGTTTAATGTAACAGAGCTTAGAGGCCTAAATTATACCTTGGTCCATAGATTGGAATAAGGCCGTTGTGTTAGGAGGCAGAAATATCACTATTCTGTTTGGATGCATAATTTCAAACTCACGAAGGTGATCTGGAGCATTTTCCACAACTAGAATTGCCTTAAAGTCTAATTATTTTTCTTTGGATAAGTTTCTACTTCAGACTTTCTCACTTTTCACCTATGGATATGAAAGTTTTGTTTGGCATTCTTTGTCGAAACAAACCTTCTTCTTAATCCGAAAACGTATGATGTATTAGTCCTTGCTTCCTTGGTTATCGAAAAATTTTATTATTATTTCTTAATTTACAATGTCGCGAATATGCTAAAATTGGTTTTATCACCATGATACTAAGAAATGATAAGTGCTACCCTATGTCCTCACTGGACATCCCATTTAAATCAAATGGCGTTTTGTCGCTGTCGCTCGTCTATGCTTAAAATCGCGTCCACTGAGAGCACAGGGTTACTTTCTTTTATTCGCCTAATAATTCCAGCTTTCTCATAAAAAGGTTTTTTTTTTCTTAAGTAGAACTCGCCAATATTTCGCTTTGTTTATTTAAAGCTTCTTCAGGGTCATAAATGAGTTAACGAAGAGACTCACAATTCAGTGAATGAATGAATAAACAGATGACCTTATATGTATGCAATTTGATCCAAATTGCGGCACTATTATTTTTCGTTAAGAGAATGTATTCAGAGAGGTAACGAAAAGAAAAATATAATAATAATAATACAGATATATTTGCACAGCAGATTCAATAGATCTAATTACAGGACAATATAATATAATATTGGCTGGTCCTTATATAAGACACTACATAAATAAAATAAATAGAATCAAATAACAAACAGATCAAAGTAATTAAATGGAAGCTATGTGATAACACTATTGAGTACATTTAGACAATAGGATAAGGAGGGGAGTGGAAAAAAGGTTGACGCTCTTATCGGCTAAGAGAATATCGTTGCAGACATTACACATTAGATGTATAGGAGATCTTTGCAGAGTTTTGGCTGTTTGACAATAGAAAACGGTGTGTGTACGCGCGATATGCTGTGGTGTTGCAAACGACAGCCTACTCATTAACTTTGGCACATCAATGTTGTTATGAAGTAAATGGTAGAGGAATGTAAAGCTGTTCAATCTACGACGATGTTCCAGTGAATCAATGTTGAGAGATCGGAGTAAAGTGGTATGATCGTAACCTGAACATGGGTATGCTCCATACTGTTTAAAATGCAAGTATTTGAGGTATTTACGCTGTACTCTCTCAAGAGATTCAATATGAGTTTTATATATTGGTGACCATACTAGTGAGGCGTATTCCAGTTTAGATCTCACATAGCAATTGTACAGCTGAGTAATTGTATCAGTATATGTGAAACTCCTCGTATTACGTATGACGAAACCCATAGTTTTTGGAGAGGTCGATGTCACGTGGGATATATGCTCGGAAAAGGATAGTTTGGAGTGATGCCAAGATCTCTCACAGTTGAACACCGGTTGATATATGTGCCATTCCACCGGTAGTCATGCACTATTGGTCGAGATTAATGAGTAAAGCTAACTATATTACATTTCTGTACATTCATCTCCAGTTTATTAGCTCGACACCAGGTAAGAAGCGTGTCAATATATTCTTGTAAGACAACGCAATCTTCTAAGGATCTAATTTCTTTATATAATTTCACGTCATCTGCAAATAGTAGCTTTTCACAATCAATCGCGTCACAGAGGTCGTTGATATAAATCAAGAATAATAGCGGACCCAAGTTACTGCCCTGTGGTACACCGGATGTAGGCGAGAAGTTGTTGGATGTGTGACCACGATAAATGACAAACTGTTGCCTGCCGCACAAATACGAGCGCATAAAACAAGTCATAGGTGGAGAGAACCCAATAGCCTCAAGCTTTTGCAATAGAATGTCGTGGTCAATTCGATCAAAAGCTTTGGTAAAATCCGTGTACACGACATCAATTTGCCCGTTCCTGTCGATGGACTCAGAAAGTGCTTGTAACATGGTTGTTAGATTAGTGATTGTCGATCTCTTATTGATAAACCCGTGTTGATCTTCAGATAAGTGGGATCGAACACGAGGGAAAATGTAGGCGTAAGGTCATATATCAAACACTTTTGCGAAATTGCTGATAATCGCTATGGGTCTATAGTTTTCTAACCGCCATGTGTCGCCCTTTTTATGGACAGGAGTGATTTTTTTTTGCGGTTTTCCAACAGTCTGGAAAGATATTGCTCGCTAGCGATAAATTAAAAAGGTAAGCCAATGGCTTTACAAAGAGAATAGCGCAATCCTTAATTAAAAAGCTTGGTATGTTGTCATTACCCATTGTAAATATGTCTTTCAGCTTATTTAACGCTAATAAAACATCTGACTCTTGGACTACCGGTTTGCATATTAAGTTACTGTCTATTTGATATAGAGATTGAGAACGAAGTAGTACTATATGCAGACATTAAGTAGTCTTGGAAGGCCTGGACAATAGATGTTGGTGTAGAATGTGTTGTACCGTTGATGTCATCCAGAGAATTGGGAATACCTGATCCTGTCTTTTTAGAAGAAATGAACTTCCAAAATTGCTTTGGATTTTCTTTCAATTGTGCTTGTATTTTAGCTAGATAGTTGTTGTACAATGTTGAAGAGTTTATTCTAACTTTATTGCGCAAATCTTTGCATAATTTTAGGTCATTAAGATTATGTTTTTTATACTTTAAACGGTACTTGTTTTTTAGTCGTATATTGTTGATGTGGTTGCGGGTAAACCATACTGGGTAGGAATAAATTTTAGTTTCGCATTTTAGTGGGACGAATGCATCTAGATGTTCATAAACTTTAGTATAGAAATGAGCGCAAGCGTCACAGACATTGTTATAAGCATTCAGAAATGACCAACCAACAGTCGACGGAGATTCATATAAATCTAAGTAGTTCGCTTTTCGATAATTATATACTTTGGCTTCGGAATTGCTAGGCATTGATGTTGTGCTGTTCCTGTAGTAGCGATATTTCAGTATCGAAGGATGGATGGTACAAGTCGATGCTGACTAAGGGTAGTTCATCTTTTTCGGCTGTTATAAAGTCCAGATCGGTAAAAATTAAGTCAAGTAAGCGATTATCCTGGTTTGTTACCGAATTAATACGATATGCAAACAACGAGATAAGTGGGGAAACCGGAAAAGAAAATTAAAAACAGAATGAAGGAAATAGCACAAGAAAGGGAAGAAACAATACAAGAATTAAAAATAAATCCAGGCAATAGAGAAGAATGGAAAAAAAATAGGTCGGTGATCTATAATAGCATAGGACATTACAGAATAATGAAGAATGAAACAACATCAATATTTTGGTACATACAAATAAGGAAATAAGGCAAGATTATTATGGGAGAATGATAAAAGAAATGATAAACTTTAAAAAGACAACTAGCTTTCCAAAAATTAAATACCATTAGAACAAGTGATAAGCAGATGTAACCCGTGATCAACTCACACCTGTCCGTAGAATTTACATTGGATCAAGTTCTTGCGTACAATGTTTTTAAATTACCATTTAACACATATTTATTTATGTTCGGTCCAATAACACTTAGGCACGTATAACAATTTTCCATATCGGATATTTCACTCACCTTTTGATTGAATTAATCACGAAACTACAGACACCAATTACTCGTTACGTTGGACACCATTAGACATACATGATTAAACAATTACTATCGAGGTAGAGAGGTGCCTTTCACATTTACTCGGAAATCTTGGTAGGTGGTCTCAATGGCCGACACATGCATTTGGTGACTATGTACAATAATATTTTACGGTCAATACTTGCGGTACTAGCAATGTGTAAACATTAATTTTCGTGTTACCCAATCGAAGTATTTAAAATTAAGTTTCTTGTTTTTTTTTTCCTGTGTGCTGAAACAAAAATTGTTTATGGCGAAAACGTAAGAAATCTTTAAGGGTATTTTTTACTGTTCAGGATTTTTACTTTGCAGCGGAATATGAAAAAAAAAAAAACATAATCGTTTTAAGATCGTTAAGATATTCAAAAAAGGTTTTACTTCAATTTCTATATCTGTAAAACTTTCCTATTTAAAATTTCGGAAATCAGTTTAGACATTTTTGGTCTAATTGAAGAGAAGAATGCGACTATTTTGAGCAATATTCTTTTATTTATATTACATAAATTTCTCCAACCAGATCTTTGGTCTTCTTGTGGCTAAACAATGACAGTTATTAAATTAGTTTAAGTAATAAGGTGTTTTAAAAAGTAACATTTTTGCGCTTCCGTCCAGAAACATTCATTTTACAGTACTTCAAAGCGGCTGGAAAACTGCCGTTTTCCTGTCTAGGCAGACAAAAACTGTCACTATAGGTAGTCACCACTGATTTTCCACATGACAGACGTGTAATAAATTATCATTAAGCTACTGTTCAATCTTGCTAAGATGAACTGGTATCTTCATTGCACTTCATTCATTCATTCATTCATTCAAGTTAGGGTGGGCACTTGATGTCGGTATTGACAATTCTTCACACATGACAACAATTTATGAGTATAGATTGTAAATAAAATGGGCCCCAAAGTGATCCCTGTGGAACTCCCAGCGAGTGTGAAGCAACAAGAAGTAGCACCGTTAAGCCTCAGCATGCGATTATTAACGCCTGCTGCTTGGAGAAATTCCCTAGTTCGACAAGCAATATGGGAACGTGCATTGTCTTACTGAAAAACAAGATTTATAATAAACTACCACAAAAATTTAATAATTTGGAAACTCATGGGTTTAAAAATTACTTTTTAATTAGTGCCGTAACCATACCATTTATTCCACTAGTGTCGTAATAGGGTCTATTACAGCACTAGTTGCGTAATAGAAATGGAACATTTAAGCAGATTTATTTTAAGTTGGTCACATTGCAACAGAAATGGAGATGTCAATATGACATTTTGTAAGCAAGTTTGAGGTTATTATATTAAAATTCATTGTAAATTTGATATTTTTAATTAATCTTTGAAATAGTACACTATTATATAACATTTATTATTAACGTTTGAATTATCTTTCGAAGTGATAGTGATACCGTGTGCAGTAGAAACATTCTGTTGAAAATTATCGTTCTCTGCGATAGTGATATTGCTTCTGTTGGAGTACTCAAACTGTGAACCATTCCCAGAAGTTCCAAGTAGATTCACATTATTTTCCTGTGCAAACATATTCCACATCAATTTTTTTTTCATAGAAGAGGCAACGTAACCTTCAGCAACAGCCGTGCTTTTCCCGCCACCTAATCGTTTTATAGTTAAAATATCACCTCCAGTATTTGCTATATGTGTCGCACTGGATCTTCTAAAACAATGTCCTGTATAATGATGAGGATCTGGTAAATGAAGAAAACTGGCAATTTGTTTAGGAACATTTCCCATGGTGTTAATACCGATAGGGCTATTAATTAAGCAACCATGACGATAAGTTAGAAAAAAACGTTCGTGAGTAACTGTTTTAGGCCGCAGATTATTATATTTTTTTATAAGTTCGATGCAGTTTACATCAGTCACTGCGAACATTCTGGGTACATTGTTTTTTGTTTTAGGTATGTTGACTATAATGGAATCGGAATTGTATTGAAGATCTTCCACACATATATTAATTAATTCTTCTCGCCTACAGGCTCCATTATATCCTATTATCAAAATTACCTAGAATATAAAGAATTTACAAAAAAGTACACGAAATAAAATCAACACTAACCTTTATAGCTAAGTATATTTTATCATCGGCTTGTTTCAAAAATCTATGATATCTTCTCCTTCTAAAATTTTAGATTTTTTTGTTTGATAACCTTTAGATAGCCGTTTTAATAATGCTTGAAGTTTCATATATTTTGATATATCCACATTTCTATGTACATTTAAACACGATCTTAACATCGAATAAATCGACCATAATGATGACGATTTATAATCTTTACGTAGCATTTCAAAATAAGCAAGTAAGACGTTCTCAGAAATATGAAGAATTTCCTTTTCTTTGCACCATTTTTGATACATAGTGTACGATTTCTCCGGACGTAAATTATTAATGGTTTTTTCAGCAATTTGCCGTATTTCAGGCGGAGTGCATGAAAAAGTTGTAGAACTCGTATTAAATATTATAATATAGTTACTTTAGTAATATAATATATAACAAATTTCAAAAATGTGTCAATTTTAAATTAACTTGTCAATTTAAATCTTGTGCCAAACCAAGGTGACAACTGGTGACAACCGCCACAAAATTTCCCTAGATTATCAAATTTTTCTCGTTTTAAGGGATTCATAGCTACTCAGCTGATCGCAGTATAATAGTAACGACCTAAGACCGTTAATGTATTTCCTTGTGTATAATCCATAAATTTCCAATTACTTATGCATTACAAAAGTCCATATTGGAAACATACATTGATGACAGTTTTTGATCATTATACGGGTCTAAACCACGACAAAAAACTTGAAATCCAATCTTCCTACTTTTATTTTTACCGAAATGAAGAATGGAGAAAGTTTATTATTAGTTTTTTTTTTTGTTTCATACAATCATTAAGTACCTAATCTTTTTACAACAGGAATTATATATTTTGTGACTCTCATTATTGCTCACTGAACTGTTAACCTAAAGATATAAATCAGTTTCTTTTTGTTAGCGCTTACAGCAGTATTTGGAATTACCATCACGGTTTCTGTGTTGTTTTACAAAAGCGCGAGTGTTTTTTTTTTCCCGTCGAATAGATGGCGTACGCAGGTTTAAGTTAAATAATAATTTTCCACAGATTGCTTCGAGGAAAAACAAAACACTAATATTGAAAGAGAAAGAAAAGTAAAAGACTAGGAGCGTAATTTTACGATGTAATGCTGCTGAGTTGTGTGTTTTTTGCGTAAATATTTCATTAGTTGCACCGTGTTCTTTGTGTTTAGGAAGGTTGTTAAGATTTTTATGCAAGATTTGCTATGGAAATTGGATTAATCGAATGAAAGAAGATAATGTGAGTCTTTGCTTTGTGCTTTTTTTAAAATTAAGCAGTTTTTGAAGGGTATCAGCAACTTCTCACCACGAATTAATATAAATAATTTAGCGTGCAATATAAGACTAGCTGGAAAGATTGTTATAATACAATCCTTATTTGTCAACTTTCTGTTTTTTCAAACGTCAGGTGTGCATGTCAATTGGACGCAACTCCTTTTAATTATGTTTTTATTATTATAGCCCCCATATAATCCTGTTATACTGCACAGCGTAATCAAAACGAACTAGGGTAGTGTCCGGTGTGTTTCTTCTTTCGGGAACAAACGACACTCTTATAATAGGACCCAGTTTCAAGTATCCAGATGCTTGGCTAGGGTCAGCCACGATCTTATCTAATTAACTAATATAGTTTTGTGAGGACATATTTTACACTTACTCTCAAACAATAGTCAAAATATATCTAACTTTGCTGATATTTATGAAAAATATCTTTAAACTTCCATTTACAACAACTTGCGTGTGTATTTATCTTCTGATCAGCATGGCTTTATTCCCGGTCGCTCCACTATTACTAATTTGGCTTGTGAGAGATAGGCGAGGTTCTTGATAGACGTGGACAATTAGATATTATTTACACTGACTTCTCACGAGCCTTTGATACCACAGACCATCAAATTCTACTACATAAAATAAGTTCTTTTGGTTTTGTTCCTCTAATTATTAAACATTTAACTCCTCGATTCTTATTTGAGTAAACGCAGATGTTACGTTTTTTTTTACAATGGTTTCTCTTCCTACGAATTCATTCCCAGCTCTGGAGTTCCTCAAGGCTCCAATTTAGGTCCTCTTCTATTCAACCTGTTTATCAATGATTCACTACTTTCTCTTTCCTGTCCTGTTCTTGTCTATACTGATGACGTTAAACTTTATCATCAAATTAGCACTGAAAATGACTCGCTATCCTACAATCTAACCTTGATAAGTTGGTAGTTTGGTTCCATCGGTATAAGCTATATGTTAATATTAAAGAATGTTACATATCGTCTCGTATAGCATCACCTTTAACTTTCTCGTATCATATCGGTGACATCTGTCTTCAAAGAAAATTAGTTATTGCAGATTTGGGTGTTTTGTTCGATACCACATTCTCCTTTAAACATCATATCGCTAAGATTTGTTCCGGATCTTCAAAATCTTTGGGTTTTATAAGGCGTATCTCTAAGACTTTCCAGGATATACACACGATTAAAACTTTATATAACTCCTTTGTTCTTTCCAAACTTGAATACGCGGCCTTAATATAATATCATATCTATGCTAGTGGATATTTGCAACTGGATCATATCCATCGCAAATTCTTAAACTTTTCGTCCTGCAAACTAGATGGTGTCTATCCTCCAAGAGGTCTCCCCTCTACTGACCTCTTTACGCGTCATAATATGTCGTCATTAGCTTTGAGACGTGATTCATTGTGCTTAAATTTTTTAAATAAGCTGTTTAACAACACCACAGATTGTCCTTTCCTCCTACAACGCATACCCTTCATTGTTCCTCGTATTCCCTCTAGAAATCAGTGCTGTTACTGTATATCGATTGCTTGGACCAAATGTTAGCGAAGAACACCAATTTCTATTTTATGCTTCATTGGAATAAATCTTTATTTTTTGCTATTACTGTTTTTATTTCATCTTTGCATATATATAACTTCACATGTTACCTCAATCTTACTTGTTCATTTATCATTTAAATTACCATTGTTAATTTTTTGTCCTGTATTAGGTAGTGACCTGTTGGGGCAATAAAGTTATATTATTATTATTATTAAAGTCTCGAAACTCTGACAATCAAGCAAATGTCATGTTAAAACAAATGATACACGTCTCAGGGCATTAATTAACAAAATCTGACAAATGCATATATTTACTTGGCAGTAAGAACGAAGTAATATACAGCGGTTCTGTTCAACATTGATAAAATTGCAAACTTCTAGACCACTCACCACAAACTGCACTAAACTGGACGTAGGTTTTAATAGCAAACTATCATCATCAGCGGAAACACTGAACTCACAAACCGTTCAGTGTTTCTTCTTCTTATATGTATAAAATGTTAGACATAAATGCTAAGTGAAAATTTATGTATGTAAAAAAAGAATTATACACTTTGGAAAAAAAATTGTCACCTTTATTAAGAAAACATATTATTCCCTCTTAACGTTTTAATTCTATTACTTTTCATGGCAGCACAAATTGAATTGCACTTATTGGGATTTTTGTTAAAGTTAAAAAAATTTAACTTTATTTAAAGAAATTGTCCAGTTATTCTTTTTTAATGTTGTATTTCTATTGCTCTTCATGGCACAAATCAAATTACATTTATTGCTATTTTTGCATAAAAGTGGATTAGATGTTTTGACTTTTAAATTTTAAGAATTAAGATGCTTCGACTTAACAATCATGAAGAAGAAAAGACTTATTATACGCAAAATTGTTTTGATAAACCTATTTCTACAAAAAAAAAGTGTTATAATTGTTTTGTTCCCCTAGGCATTCTTCCATAGAAAGTTTGTTTCTTCAATTGAATAAGAACTAAGCAAGTAAACCGCTGGTTTTTCAATAACTTTACTTCTAATATATATTATAAATAACTAAACGAGTAAACTGGCATCGATATTTGTAAAAGTAAAAAAGATATATAAAGACTGCACATTTATTTATTGCTGTTACAATAAGTTATATACACCCTACTATAACTGAAATAAAAACAATTATTTAAACTAAAACTACCTACAAAAATAAAGTACTGTTTACATAAATACTAATATAACGTACACAGGTAAAATATGGAACTAAATTTAATGATAACTAAAATATAAGAAAAGAAATACGAACAGTATATTGTAATAAAATTTCCACGTGAACAAGAGAATTGAAAATCAGAATCATTATACAAAATTCTTTGGCCAAAACTACAAAGATTTTAATTCTGGGAATGTAAATCGCCGAAATGGTGGCGGCATCTTTGTCGGGCACTGTAAAGGGTATTATCTTTCGAGAAGATAGTTAATTGCGTCGCGGATTACGATGGCATTGCGTTTAAAGTGGAAATGTTAAAATTACAGTTACAAATTTGTTTTACCAACTGCGGTCATAATTTTTTGAAGTAGTTGTACATATAAGTAACCCTGAAATCGATCAATGGGTTATTAATTATTTTAACTCTGAAATAATCAACAATCGAATGCTGCTATCACGATCACTCAAAGAGATTTTTTTCTTGTATGTTCTAATTCACTGAAACAACTTGAAGAAATATATAAAAAACCTAAATACCATACCTTATTGTATAACAAAATATCAAATTGGCACCTTAAACTCAACTCAAAAAAGCACCCTTCAAACAGAAAAAAATAATAATAATTTTGAACTGCGTGTACTGAATTAAATATTGTTTTATTGTTACAAAGGTCTTCATTATATTTCGATGCTTTTATAACTACTAGAGCTGAAACATTTCTCAAATAACAAATTGCTCCTATTAAGATCATTCAAACAGATTTTATTTTTTACTTACCATATAGAAATAAACTGAAAAATATATATATATATAATAAACCTAAATATGTACGGTTTGATTTAACAAAAAGCAAAGTTGGCATTTAAATTAAAATCAAAGAATCAGCGTTTATTTACATATTTTTTTTTTAAACGTGAAAGATTAAGTAGTTCCTGAGGAAGCTATTATGTTAATGGGGTTGCATCGCTAATTTTTCGCATTTTAATTTATAATATTTTACGAAACAAATATAACAAAATTAAAACTTTTTTGTATTATTTTTAGAAAAAAAAAAAAATAGAATAAAAAATCATAAATCATCAAACAATGTAATACACTTAAAAAACACGGAACTAAATTCAACCATAAATTTAACTTCCTAAAATTCCAATTAAAGAAATCAATTATCAGACCCGTAATATTTAAAGAAGTGATTTATGTTAAAGAAAAGTAGTGTTAATAGCCGTACGGACGGACATAGCTTATTTATCTAAAATCTACTTCCCTTTGTTTTTATAACTTAATTTAAGGCCTTGTTTTCAATACCAATTTTTCTTATTGTTAGTGTTTAAAACATAGTTTACAAAAAAATGTTTTTTATATGATGCTTTGGTCCATTGTCTGCAATATATTTTTATTTCATTATATTTGTTACACATTCCGCATTATTATACGTATAATTTTTAACATGTTGTGTTGTCTTTGTACAAAATTTGACATACTAACACATAACTAATTGTTGCATTAAGGGGAGGTTTACATGTATTTGACTGGAAAAATCGATTTTTGGTTTTTGCATTTTTTGAAAGCTCCAAATATATAACATACATGGTTAAAGCGGTTTTGTAATATTCGCATTGTTTAAGCCTCTACGGCTTATTAAAAGAGCGGGTGTACCGAACACAAACGGAGCAAATTAGATGTAATACTATATTCGACTCGGGGCTGCTCTGGTCGAAATATCATACTTATTGTTTGTTAGTGTATGTATAGTTGTCTTTAATGATTAGAAAATGCCACTGTAGTCGGGATCACAAATAAACGACAGAGTAGCTATTTATATTACAATAATATGAAGCAATTAGATCCGAAATAAAACGCACATTTGAAGAAACTGATCTAACAATATTTCTTTTACTTAAAACACACTTTCCCACGCTTTAGAAAACTACTTACCATGAAATGTATCAATTTATTGCAGATTCACTTACTTACACTAAATTTCTTATAAAAGCTGGCTAGAATATGATGGAAAGATAACCGCACTACGGATCATCAGAGTAGCACAGGAAAAATGGAAGTCGATGCGATGCCTTAAAAGAAATTTTCGCACGATTTCGGATAGGCGACTGAGATAAGAAACTTTTTAAGCAATTTGTGATTTTTAGCCGTACTAAGATGTTACTGTTCAAGAAAAAAAAGAGAATGCGTTGGAGATGTACAAAAAGAATGACTGGACTTTGAAGAAAGGCGCTGGTAAACTGACTGACAAAGTTATTGATAATTTAACAATAGTGTACTGTGGACTAGCAATTACACAACATCCAGATTCTGCATAAAAAATGAAGGCAGCTATTTGGGCTACATTTCATTATAAATGTTCAACCGACGCGGATCCACGACACATTTATTGTCCAAAAGGTGTAGACAACCTGTGTAAGTGGCGCGTTGCAGAAGCCAAGGTTGAGCTTGCTTCATTCATACGTGACCCTTTTGCAAAAAAAAAAAATCAAGATGCTATTAGGCGGATTTATGATTTTTTTCTAGAGTGATTTCTTGCAAGATGCATTGGAAAAATTGTCAAACTGAAACGACTCGTTTAGTTCATGTGTGTAGAAACTAGCTTCAAAAGATTTACACTGCGACCATAAACAATTCAACTTGCTACCTACATTGCCGCAAATTTATTCAATGAAGGTTACTTTTCTGTATTACAAATAATGAATGCGGTGGGAATTGCAGTAGGACTTGATGCCAAAAATTTCGTCATCAATTCTGATCGTCAGCGCATATAACGAGCAGAGCAGAGCATGTCCAGCGCTGCAAACTTGCTGTGCTGTCTAAAGGGAAGCAACAAATTTGCAAATGCAGAAGTATGAAGAAGAAGAAGGATTAATGTATAGTGCTGGAATAGCTGACTAAGTGTATGTTGAACTATTTGTAAAAATTTTTGCTGAGAAACTTTGAACGCATTTTTCTCGAAACATGATTTTTCAAATCTGCGTGAGTTCTAGTTCTTCAAGTGTTCAATATATCAACTTAATTCTTTTGTTTTCTTAATGTAAACCGTTTTTATTGGAGGTTATACCTAAAAAATACTAAAAATTGCAATATTCCACATTTTTATATCCACATACACACAAAAAAGAAATAGAAAATAATCAAATCAAAGTCCAGGTATCTGCCACATTGTTTGCTTTCAACTTATTTGGTTAAATTTAGGTATAACCTCCAACAAATTTAATATATTCTAACTTTCCTTTTTATTTTCAATTTCGGATCACTTTTGCGTATGCTAGAGTTTACGCAGTTTGACCGTGTTTTCTGTGCACATTGCTACCTAGATACAAATAGCGAACGTTATAGTGGTCTTGTCATTAAAAAAAATATATTTTTTTAATGTTCAAGTTTTAATATATTTATTAAGAAAAAGGCGTATTTTGTATATCTTTTCCTTTCTCTGAAAAAAAAGCTCAAAGTTTTTGGACTTTTCCGATATATATATATGTAAACCTCCCCTTAACACAGTTATTTAAAATTTTAAAATAAAATAACAACTTATAATATAACAAATTAACATTATATAATTCTTCATCTTATCGTAACTATCATCATATTATATATTATAAAGTAAAAAAATGTATATCTTAATTAACTGTGAACGTAACGAAAATATTGGTTTTAGACGTTTCAAAATAGTGTAAGAGTGCCGAAAAAAAAGATTGTAATGTTTCTTACTCACACAGTTATAAAGTTTTAGAAATTCTAGGTATAGAAAATCTGAACCTCTGACATGATAACACGTTCTTTATTAAATATACCTTTAATCATTCCGAAAGCGGAATGCTTTATTGGGATATCCTTGCAACCCTTCCGTTACACATCCCCCTATAATCGCGCGTTCCAAATTTAATATCGAATTAGAATCAGCATTAGACTAGTATATATTCTGGGTATCTCGATTTAGGCATTCCAAATGAATAAATACCGTTTGTGGAGCGTAATCAGTTGCCGGGCGATGAAAAATTCAAGTAGCAATAACACGCAAACCTATTATTAACGTTGTCCGACCGCGCTCCCAGGGAGAGGTTATTAGCGTTAACCGCTGTCGAAGTGCCCTCATTGTTAAACCCCTTCGACTACATCCACCACTCCAGATGAGTTACGATCTCCGCACACACAAACACGCAAAACGGAGAGAAAGAACGGGAGGACCCGTCGATTCATAAATCAAATTTAACCAAATACGCCGAGTCCCATCGTCCCCGGCACTAATGATTTTATAGTATCCACTCCTCGGCATTATGCAGGGAGGGGGGCATTTCTAGCTATCGTAAATGTAAATTGCGGTTTTCGAAGTACGAGCCGACCGTAACCGCCCCGTATAATTTACCCTGTTCGCGGAAACCGGAGCGACAGAGAGAGACGGACGCTAGTATATGCGGCATAGTAGGGACCCTATATAGATGCGTAATTGAATGTAGTTCATGTCGTCCCATGTCACCAGATCATCTAACTAATAAATAAAATGTTGTAAAACGGTCCAGCGAACACGGAGTCGTAAAGGGGTGCCGTCCTATTTTACTGTAAAGGGTCCTTTGTTGCGGATGTTTAATGTTGTTTAATGTATTGTAATTTGACAATGCAGGGACGGAATTGCGTTAATAGAATAATATCTACTTTACGAGTGTTGCTTCAAATACATGGGTACAAATACGTAATATACCTAAGCACACAACTAAACATCTACTTTAATTTAATACCTATGAGAAGTTTAGCAGAATAAAATTTCTAATGCTATCGCAACGTAAAACTAAATTAAATTGTAAGCTTCTTAAGACTAATCGCAATATTATCAAAAAAGGAATATGTTATTATATAATGGGTTCTTTTTTTTATTACAAATACAATTTCTCTATGTGTATGTTAAAAAACTAATTATTAATGCGTTCAAACTGGCGAATAGGCAACCACAATACCACATACCAGTTATTATTTTGTTTTAACGATTAACTTGACATATGACATTTCAAAATCTCACTATTATAGTATTTTTATTTTATTTTTTATTTCATTATTAATTAAGGCATTTTAAATCCGTAATAAAAGTTATTATATAAAATAATTATCTTTCCAGCAACTAACAAAAATTATGTAGGTATCAAACCAGTTTATTCTCTTAAAATTTAATTGAATTGTTGAAGCAGCTAGCAAGCACTAGAAAATCTACGAATAATAATAATAATAATAGTTTATTTCTTTCCGATACTTTCAGATACAAAGAAAACAAAGAAAGTATACAGGGTATAGATAAAGTATGGAACCAAGCAAATAACTTTAAAACGGAGAGGATGCTATTGACGAAACTTTGCAAATAAGTGTAAGGAAATATAATACGTCTAATTTCGATTTTGCTGTTGTGACTGTACTTCCGGTCCAACCAAAAGTTCCCCTTATTTTTTTTATTTAAACGGAACAGCCTGTATATTTTTGCAAATTACAATAGACCTTGTTTTTGCGAATTCGACCATACTGGTTTTAGCACAATTATTTGTAAATAATGAAGAGATAGAACACTCCACATTTACTGAACAATTAATTTTATTTATCGTAAATTATTAACAAAATGGTAGTCATCTTATAAACGAACTCACATAAAATGGTCAAAATGCTCGCCGTTTACTTCCTGACACTATGCTAGTCTTCTACGAAATTCCTGAGTTACCTTTTCCAAAACTTCTCTACGAATTAAATCACATTCGTCGACTATTCTTTGCCTCAACTCCGGCAAAGTAGTTGGTCGCCTAACGTAAACACGAGATTTGATTAAACCCCACAGATAAAAATCTAATGGACTAAGGTCTGGAGAACGTGCAGGCCACTCTATGAATCCTCTACGTCCAATCCATCGATTTGGGAAAATAGCATCCAAAAAGTTCCTAACTCGCCTATCATAGTGGGGAGGCGCTCCATCCTGTTGAAACCAAAAACTTTGAGGCAACTCCCCATTGTGTTGAAGTGCAGGAATAATGTGGTTTCTCAGTAGATCCAAATACTTTTCCCCATTCAAGTTTCCTTCTATAAAAATGGGCCTATAAGCTTGTTTTCAACAATTCCTATCCAGACATTCAACTTTTGAAGATGTTGAGTATGGGGTTCATGAATCCAGTGAGGATTCTCATTGAACCAGTACCTGGAATTATGGCGATTGACTGTTCCATTCAAACAGAAAGTTGCTTCGTCAGAAAATACCATATTAGTTGCAAAATGTTCGTCTGCATTACAAATTTCCATCATTCTTTCGCAAAACTCCAGGCGTCGGTCAAAATCATCATCTGACAGTTCTTGAAGTAGGTGTATTTTATACGGATGGAACTTTTCTCTCTTCAAAATTTTTCCTACAGAACGACGACTTATGCCATGGTTTAGTGCTAAAGTTGTAGTAGAAGTTTGAGGTGATTCTTCTAATTCGATAGCAATGTTTTCTCTAACAACTGCATTAGTTGCGGTCTGTGGTCTGCCTGTTTTTGGTGAATTTTTAACCGTTCCAGTCATATTAAAACGTTTTAGTGTTTTAGTGACAGCTGAACGTGTTATAGTTCTTTCGGGATGCAAATCATTAAAAAGGTGACACACTTCTTCATGAGTTCTAACGCGATCGCCAAACCCAATCATCATTAAAATTTCAATACGCTCTCTTTCATTTAAATGCACCGTGAATTAAATAAACTTGACAGTTTGTCAACAGTTACCTGCTAGATGATAATACCTTTTGTTTGTTTGGTGCTGGGCAAAGCTTCTTACTTATTGTATCATCACACTGACATTTTGCCGAAGTAATTATCTCTCCATTATTTACAAATAATGGTGCTAAAGCCAGTATGGTCGAATTCGCAAAAACAAGGTCTATTATAATCTGTAAAAATATACAGGCTGTTCCATTTAAATAAAAAAAATATAGGGAACTTCCGGTTGAACCGGAAGTACAGTCACAACAACAAAATCCACATCAGATGTATTATATTTCCTTACACTTATCTGCAAAGTTTCGTCAATACCGTCCTCTTCATTTTAAAGATATTTGCTTGGTTCCATACTTTATCCCAACCCTGTATAGCACAAGATTAAATACCGAAAAAGAAACCACAGGATGCATTTCAAATAATAATAATAGTAATAATAACAATAATATAAGTTTATTGTAATATAACAAAGGATATTACAAGACGTCCATAAAACTAAATACAAAATTAATAGCAATCATACTTTCAATATAACAGAAAATTGTTAATACTATATGGTTCAATTTCACAAAGAAAATGAAACAATCTTGTCCTAAAAGTAGGAAGTGACTCAATCATTTTTAATTCAGTTGGGAGTGCATTATAAAACTTGAGGCAAATATAGGAAATATTTCGTTGAGTTAGTGATAATCTACATAGAGGATAGCAGTAGTCATGCCTGTTTCTTGTGGAGTAATCATGTAGTATTGTATTGTGAAAGAAGAGATGTTTGTTTTTTAAAAGGAAGAGTATAGATTGAAATATAAAGATGGCGTATAACGTAAGTAATTTGTTTTTCTTGAAAAGATCCCGACATGACTATGCAGGGTTCAATTTATAAATTAAATGCAAAATTTTTTTTGAGTTGAAAATAGTCTGGGCATGTCACTGCTACCTCCCCACAGCACAATTCCATAATTGAGATGAGGATAACAACAACCAAAATACATTGTGCGAAGAGTGTGTGTAATTTCAGGGGGGGTATTCCTGTGATTTGGTTTTAAACAAAATTACTGTTTTACCTTGATTAAGTTTTAAATTGTTCACAAGCAACCATTCTGTAAGACTTTGTATGTAATTAGAGCTTGTGCTTGTAACGGCGTTTAGCGTATCACCCGTCATAAAGAAGGAGGCATCATCGGCATAGTTAAAAGTCGACAAACTAGAATCCACCATCGGACATTTGACAGCATAGATATCGTTGAAATACAAAATGAAAAAAGAGGGCCCTGAATATTACCCTGGGGAACACTTTTGGTTAGTGTTATCTCCTTTGATCTAAAAGTGCGATTGTTGCTGCGAATTACTACTGACTGTGTTCGATGAGATATATATGAGCGTACCCATGACAGGGTCATACCCCTAATTCCATAGCACTCCAGCTTATACAATAACATGCGACAACACCGCTTCTATGAATTCGAAAAGCGCTGTTTCGGTGCTTTTACCTTTTACAAATCCGTGCTGAGACTTGTTTAACAGATTGTACTTTTGGATGAAATCTAAGAACCGTTTATAGGCTATTTTTTCGAACAACTTGGAAAAGCTAGTTAAGAAACTTATAGGCCTTAGTTATTTAGGTCATTAGCACAACCCTTCTCTTGTAACAGGGAACGACCGTAGCATGTTTTAAGTTATCTGGAAAGCATCCAGTAGAAAAAGAATGATTAATAATATGACAAAGCGTGTGTAAGTGCTAGTAACTAGCTTTGATCTCCCAGTGCAACCTGACAAACAAATATATAACATAGTCGTTCCATCCGAAGAACAAATGCCCATAACTAACTTAAATTACTATTCTGTGATGGTTCTTGAAATTGACCCATAAGAAAAAAATAAATATCTATATTAAAAAGAAAAAAAAATATCTTAATACCCATGATTTCCTAAAACGAGTGTACCAACAGATGCTATCTGAATTTTTACTTGAAAGCTAGCAATCTCAACGATTTGAAGTCCAAAGGAATTCCGTTGTACAATTTCGCTACCTGATAAGAATAAGATCTTTCAAAAAGCGCAGAGCGATGGATCGGAGGCGTCAGGGTACCTTTGAAACGAATATTTAAATGATGTACATCCGTACGAAAATGAATTTTGTTTAATAAATAATTTGGCTCTTTATTTAAAATGATCTTGTGGATCAGACAGGCCATTGACAATTTCCTTCTGGCACTCATATTTAGCCAATGAGCGTCGCGCAACTTATGCGACACATGATCATACTTTCGGATGCCGAAAATTAGTCGCAGACAAGAATTCTGTACCCGTTGTATGCGCGAAGAGTCATCAAATGTTAAACATGGACCATAAACTTCAAATGCAAGAGCGAAGTGAGAGAGTACCAATGAGTCACATAGTAGTCGCTTGGTAGCCACACTCAAGTAACGACGATAGGGATAAATTAACTTTAAATTGGCATAAGCAGTTCTTACACATTTAGCGACGTGACTCTTGAAGCGAAAGATACTATCAAGAATCAACCCGAGATTTCTGGCTTCATTTTTGATAGGTATTTGTATGTTGTTAATTTGAAGATTAATTTTATCTGATTTTGCAGGATTTACTATCACCGTTGAGCTACAACGGTAGCTAGACCACAAATATCCTTCTCAATACTAAGCGTTTCTGTACCGTAATTTTCTAGTTTAAAGGTGTGATATAATTGAGTATCGTCAGCATAAGTCTGGATTTTACACGTGCTAACATATTTATAAAATGAAGATGTACAAATAGAAAAAAAACCAGTGGTCCTAAGATAAAGCCCTGCGATACCCCACGATTAATGGGCCTATATCGAGATAAACAATGATCAATAACAAAACATTAATAATATCTATTGGAGAGGTAAGATCTAAATAGTGACACAGCATTAGGCGAAAGACCAACATAACTTAAAATCTGTAGTAATAGTTCATGATTCAACGTGTCAAAAGCACGACTAAAATCCAATAGACATAGTACCGACACCATCCCCTTGTCACAATCCGATAAAAGATCATCCACCACATTCAAGCGAGCATTTGCACAACTATGACCTTACCGAAAACCCGATAGGCAATCAGGAATCACTCGCCAACGATAAAGAAAAGATTGAAGCTGCGCACACATAGTTTTTTTCCAGAAGTTTTGCTAGAACTGGCAGTATATAAATAGAACGGAGGTCCTTATACTCGAGTGGAGAAGAGACTTTAGGAATGGGGAGTATAAGAAGCATTCTTCCACAGATCCGAAAACTCATTATTAGTAAGACAGATATTGAATGTTGTCGATACAAGCAAGAAACTATGTTATGTTTATAAGTTTGTAGCGCAATGGTTTGAATCGTATTTGCGTGACAGGGTTCAATTTGTTGAAATACAATGCAGTAATAGTAAGTTTGTCAATAAAGTAAGATCCAAAAAATCCAATAGACATAGTACCGACACCATCCCCTTGTCACACCCCGATAAAAGATCATCCACCACATTCAAGAGAGCATTTGCACAACTACGACCTTGCCGAAAACTCGATAGGCAATCAGCAATGACTCGCCAACGATAAAGAAAAGATTGAAGCTGCGCACACATAATTTTTTCCAGAAGTTTTGCTAGAACTGGTAGTATACAAATAGGACGGAGGTCCTTATACTCGAGTGGAGAAGAGATTTTAGGAATGGGGAGTACAAGAAGCATTCTCCCACAGATCCGGAAACTCATTATTAGTAAGACAGATATTGAATGTTGTCGATACAAGCAAGAAACTATGTTATGTTTATAAGTTTAAAATTATTTATGAATGAGAAGTATACACATTTTGGAAGACTTTGAAGAAATTTTAGTCAACTTAGTTGAAATAGTTAATCGTGATAAACAATATACTATTAGAGGGTTTCGTAGAAACCATATAAAAATTGCAATGATGAGGAATTTCTCAAGAGATTTAGATTAGGAAAGCAGTATTCAGTGGTTATTAAAAAGAATTGAAAAGAAATTGCACTGCATAGTAGTAAAAAAGAAAAAAGCCTGTCTTTCACATGCTGAACAGTATCTACTCCTACCTACCATGTTCTTATACGATTTTATTACTATTACAATTAGATTACAAGGAGATAAAATTGGGGCAGATAGTCAGTGTAAAAAAAATATTACAAACAGATGTTTGGTACTCCAATGAGCAGGCCTTTAAGTCCGATCCTAGCATGTATAATAAATCACTATTTTTGCATTGCCCTTTGATCTTGTTGACCGGAAAAATTTGACGAGAGTAACTGGAATAACTGATATGGCACAACAAAAATATACAGTGCTTTCGATCACGGAAAATACTTAGAAATAACAATGCTGGATTTTAGCAAAGCATTTAACTCTGTAAGTCATAATTAACATCATGGCTTGCTGGAGGGTAAACAAAATTGATCATATTGTATTAGATCGTGAATTTAGAAGTCAGATTTTTGACAGTGGTTCAGCTTTCAAAGAATCGAATAGCGGATCAGCATCTGAAGACAGGATAATGGATTTGGATGCGGATAGTAGATAGGAATTCGAATACGCGCATAACATTCAGGTCCAAAAAATGGATCAGCATCCAAGAATCTGAATATATGGATAGTTTTAGATCTCGATTTTTCGGATACCTACAACAATAGTCTATACTAATGACTATAGGAAAAAATAGGAATTCCCAGGAATTATGGTAGCGATATAATTGAGAAATAAACGTAGTTTTATGAAAGATTCCCAAAATAAATGTTTGCTGGCTAAGCCTACTGTAGATTTTTATGTTTTCTTCGCTCTTGAACAGCTTACCCAACCTTTATTTTTTTACGAGTGATAAAATCTTTACAACAGACACGCGACAGTGTATCCGAAGTAGTTAAAAGTGGCTGTTACACAAATAAGTGATCTTCGGGTCATTAAATAACGCTTAACGTTCCTGCAAGGCATCCAAGTTCATCGCAAGCCACATCGGTAGCTTTTTATAGTTGTAATGAGAGCGGCATTAAAGGAAAATGACACTACGAGTTATGTAAAGGAATGAGTCTACATTTTTCGAGTGTATTAAAATTATATTAGGACAAATTATCCTAATATGTGAAAGGCGAGGTCATATTTGATCCTTTTTGTTGTAAAGTATATATCAAAATGATGGTTTTGAAATTTTCTAGGTATAATAACTGTATCAGAATTATAATATATACATTGACCGACAAAAGGTCGGTGATAATTAGATTTTTGAATAAAGAATTTCTTTAAAAAAAACATTTTATTGAAGCTCGCATGTTATAGGTTGGGATTATGTTTGAGAGAACTTATTCATAGGATTTCAAAGCACATTAATGATCCTACGAACGAACGTTTTTCAACTAGAAGTGAATTCAAAAGGATGTAACATGATATAAAGTGGTGTATTTATTGCTGGAAGTTACGGGATTAATTACTTTCAATTACATTATTTAATAATTATAAAATTTACACAAATGCAGAGTTTTTAAAATAAAGTTTCTGTAACAGTTCTTTTCAAATTTTTTTAGTGCCTTTCGACAGGAACCACATGATACCCCTAAAAACATATTTACTTAGTTGTATGTATGTATGTATGTCAATAGAAGGGTGGTGTTACACTGCGACCTAAAATATCTATTGTGTCCCCTATTCTTGCTGCTTTACAGCTGGCCTTCCAATCCTATTCCTTTTAGAAAGTGTAGGATGTCAGAGGGCCCCAGTCTAGGTAAGTCTCCCTCTTCGATTTCACATGCTCCCAGGTGCAATGCCTTCGAGTTGCACAGTGCTACGCAGTTTGAGAGGAGGTGGATGGATGTTTCATCCTGTTCCCCACAAAATCTGCATTCAGGATCTTTTTCCAATCCAAGCTTACTCAGGTGTCCTCTCAGTCTACAATGGCCTGAAAGTATTCCTGTTAATATGCGAACATTGTTCTTACTCGGGTTGATGCATTCTGTAAAACCTCTTCTGGTTATAAGTTCCCAGAAGAATTTTACTTTGCCTCATTCCCTGGAGATTTTCTCAGTAACTGGATTTTCTCTGCTCCATTTCCATTTTTAGTTTCCTCATTATTGTACTACTACTTAACCCGCAAAAGGGTTCAGGCCCTACAAAAGGCATTCCAGACCCTTTTTTAGTTATCCGTTATTTCGTTTCCTTCCACTCCTGTGTGACCCGGAACCCACAGAAGGGTTACTTTATTTCTTTTGCCTAGCTCATTTAGTTTTCCTAGGCATTCCCAGACCATCTTGGGGACTGATTTCATATGAGTTCAGCGCCTTGATGGCTGCTTGACTATCAGACACGATGAAAATCTCCTGCTTCTCATAGTTCCTATCCATAATGAACTGAACACATCTTCCAATAGCGTGTATTTCCGCCTGAAATATACTTGGGTATTTTCCCAAGCTTTCGAAATATGTAGTTCTAGGCCCATATATTCCTATTCCAGTTCCTTCTGCGGTTTTGACCATCAGTATACCATTTGATGGCATTTCTATTCAAGTTCAAGATGGTGTTATGATTCCACTCGCTCCTGTTACTTAGATTTATGGTGAATTCTTTCACAAAGCTAAATTTTTTTAACATATCATCCCGGGGCATATCCCAGGTTTGATCACCGACAGGAGATTGAGGCCTATGCCTAATCACTCCTTCGTTGACCATTCTTAGTGCGGTTCTTTTCTCCACGCCCTCTACTACAATGTGGAGGGGGCAAGTTCCAATACTACTTCAATAGCTGCTGTTGGGCAAGTTCTCATAGCCCCCGTTATGCATACACATGCTAATCTTTGCACTTTCGAGAGATTAATTCTCGCGGTGGCCAGATTAGTTCTTTTGCTCCATCCTACTGATGCATAGGTGATGATCGGTCTCACTATCGCTGTATACATCCAAAGCAGTATTTTTGGGTTGCATCCCCAATTTTTCCCTGCAAAGTTTCTGCACACCATCAGAGCTCTTTTGGCCTTGTTGGTTACTTCAAATTCATGTTTGTTCCATAGACGTTTATTGTCTAGGGTAATGCCTAGATATTTAACTTCCGCTCTCCAGTCTATATTTTGCCCATCCAGTTTTATGGTTCTAAGATTGGATTTTCTTTTCCTGGTAAATGCTACTAGGGTTGTCTTAGTGGGGTTGACATTGAGTCCCATGGATTGACACCATCTTCTCGTGAAGTTCAAACCTCTTAGAACTATGTCACAGAGGGTATTCTCAAATTTGCCTCTTGCGTATATGACAATATCATCAGCATACCCTTGACAAGATATGCCTAGATCCGTCTATTTACTTAGTTACATATGGTAAATACTGATTCATATGAAATACCTGTTTGTTGCGATAACTGTCGTATATGTTTCTTCGGGCTTCTCAGCATTCTGACTCATGTCTTCCACAGTTTCCTTGCTCAGAACTGTATTTCTTCCAGAAGATTTTCCTTTGGACACGTTACCCGTCTGTCTGAAACTTTGCACAATACGACGAATATGCTGTCGAAAAGTTTGACCAAATTCTACACCTTCATTTGTAAACTGTAGAATGTACTCATCGTAGCAAATTTGCAATGAATATTCCCCAAGTACCATCTTCTCTACGAAATCCTTCACGGAAGTATGCTTCAAAAAGAAAGGTATTCTGCTCAATCGTAAACATTGACGCGTTGTAGATAAACGATTTTTTTACAACAAAGCTATAAGCAAACATAAAATATCGAGGACGAAAATATAAACAATAAAACGACAATAATCACAGCGACGGAAAATTCAATTGTATTAGTTGCATTATGGGTAAAGGTCTAACTAGAAAGTGTTTTTGATAAAAAAGGAAACAAATATAGAACCAGCACGCTTCAACCTGCTCTCACTGTATAACACTAACAATGTCTAAGGCTATCAAACTGGTTTTGGCACCACATTAATTCTGTATAGCCGCCAGGACGCTAGCAGAGTCCGACATAATTGAGATCCCTCGATACGCCGCCATAAATCTTGCATAAATTAGCACTTCTAAATATCGACAGCTTCCGCACTAAAAACACTCGCTACTGGATTCAAACTAAGTGAATCACTGTCTCTCTTGATGAGCACGTAGAACACACAGCCTCATCTGTTTCACCTTTGGATCCGCCAGCGAATATAATAAGTTTTAGGTGAATGTTATATTGGAAAAGGTTCTTTTCCAATTACATGTAAGTATTAAATATTTACCTGACCGTAAAAGTTATTATATCATAAAAGTAACCTTAAGAAGAAAAAACACTCATCTTAATTGTTATTTCCAAACAAAATGCCTTTTCATTCTTTTAAACTATCTTCGGTCAAGGTACAACCCGAAATTAATATTAAATGATTCTCGAAATTTCTTCCGTCCTTCTAAGCATCGCCGCCAGAAACAAAAGGCGTCAAAAACCGCAAAACCAAATACGTATAGTCATCATATAATTTGTGTCCCCCGGATTGGCTCACTGGACCCTCCACTTTTCGCTTTGCGCTAATTAGAGCGGCAAACACGAGTGCGCCAGCCCGATGGCATATCGCCGCAAGTAGAATAGTCGACAGTCACTGCGTAATTGCGAGGGCGTAACTTTGCGTTTTGTGTTTGAACGATCAGCTAAGCGGCCGACGAGCTCTCAAGAATTTGCTTTTATTAGATTAAGTATTATTTTTCACAGAGAATTTTGCTGCAAAAGTTTTTCATAGACAAATAGTTTTATAATGAAAAATACTACTGAACTTTTGCAGACTTTTGATAGTGACAATAAGTTATGGATTACAATTTTCCACAAATAATATACTTACGCGTCATAATCCCCATTTTAACATTTTTTTTTTAATATGTGTTCATTGAAAATACATATGGCAACATTGTGCAGTGAATGCAATGTTCAGTAAAGCATTGTAAATAATGTAATTAGTTCGAATAGTCAAATTTAAGTGCTATTTATGTTGCACGTGTTTTTCTGACGTTAGAAATAGTAGTTAATCTATTCTTTGTAATTTAGTGTTTATTCAGTTGTGCACAATTTTTGGGCGTTTTAATTTTCTACTTTCGCTCATTTAAAATGGATTTTTCATTTATCAACTACACTGATATGTACACTGCCCGACTTATTTAATGTCGTCGTCTACAGCGCGGTGACTATCAAAACTACTCACCATTTGGATAGGTGCGCGTTCGGCTGGGGTCGGCTGTTCCAGGTAAAAGGTTTATGGGGTATACAGTTATAAACCCTTCCGCAATTATGCAAATCAGTTAGAAACACTGGATTATTTAATATCACAAGTAAACGTTGTATAGGTAGTGGAGGCATATATGGCCCGAGGGGTAATATGGCCCGTTGCACTAAATATCGGATATATCGATTGCACCGACAACTAGGCAACTGTGTGTTCTTCAGGTGATTGTATGGGGTTCCCCTGTTTAAGTAATAACACAAATACCGCCGACGAAGGCTCCAAAAACGGTTAGTACGACGCAAGTGCTTGCACGGTGTGTGTTTTGTAAAATTAAGTTGTAGTTGTTCTAATAATAGACCTTCAAAATACGCATTACCAGATTTGGGCTTTTTTATGAAGGTAGGCCACATGTCGGTGAATATACCCTATATCATAGTTAATCAATTAAAAGATGGCAAAACCACATAATTTTGTTTTAAATTATTGTTGGTCTTTGGGTTAAATGGCCCATCGAAACAACAAGTTATATGGCCCGGGCCATATAACCCGTTCAAGTGTCATGTATCACAATAAATGTTTTCTTTTTAGCTTGTAGCTTAAACAAGATGGGTAAAGTATGTAGACATATTCGTAAGCGATGGAGTCAAGAAAACCTGGAAGCTGCCCTAATGGCTATTCGTAATGGGGAATCTCAGAGAAACGCAGGTTCAAAATTTAATATACCTAGGCGCACTTTAAGAAGGTACATTCATTCGGGCATTGCACTTAAGCGGTTAGGGCGTCCTAGCGTTTTAAGTCCTCCGCAAGAAAAAGACTTTTGTCAAGAGAATTATTAGATTTTGTGAAGTAGGATTGCCACTTACACCCGGTTTAGTTCGTCACCAAGCCTTTAGATATTGTGAAATAAATAAGATTCCCCACAATTTTAACAAAATTAAAGAATGTGCCGGAAAAGACTGGCTACAATCTTTTCTTCACAGACATCCGGAATTATCAAAACGAAAGGCCCAAGCAATGAATCCTGCTAGAGCTCAAAAATTGAATCGAATGACAGTAAAAGACTACTTTCAAAAATTAGAAGATATTTTGAATAACATGGGACTCAAAAATAATCCACAAAATATATATAACATGGATGAAAAAGGCTGCAGGCTTACAATACACCACCAGCAAAGCGTTATGGCACGAAAAGGGTCAAAACGTGTTCACATGGTTGCACCCGAACACGCAGAAAATGTTACTGTGGTTGGTTGCTGCAATGCAATAGGAAACGCGATTCCGCCTATGGTTATTTTTAAGGGCAAGCGTCTAAAACCCGAGTTTCAAGATAATTTACCTCCTGGTTCATTAGTACAAATGGCCCCCAAAGGCAGCATGACGACTAGTCTTTTTATTAAATTCATTGAACACCTTTCTCGTCACAAAACAGCTGGCCCAATTCTATTGGTTTTTGATGGTGCTTCCAGCCACTTAGATTATTCAATCGTCGATTTTGCAGATGAAAAGGACATAACTCTGTTCTGTTTACCATCGAATACAACACATGAACTTCAGCCACTCGATAAAGCGTATATCGTTCCTTCGAAGCTCATGGGATCAAGAATTATTGCGATACTGGGATACATATCCAGAAAGGCATCTAAATAAACCTAGATTCAATATAATATTATCCCGAGTTTGGCCAAAATGTATGACTCCCGAAAATATACAGAGCAGCTTTAGGGCGACAGGATTGTATCCTTTCGATCCGTCGGCAATTCCAGATTGCGCGTTTGCACCATCCTTAGTAAGTGAGCTACCACTTCCTGCAAACATTTTGGAAAATAAATCTCAAACTGAAGAAACATCAGACTCCGATGACAATATTGCTTTAGCCACTTTAAAACAAAAATTACAGAAAGCAAATGATGAACATGTCGCTAAAACATTAAATATGTCGTTCCAAGAGTTACTTCCCACGCCTCATAACAAGAATAGTAAAATTAAAAAAGTTCGCCGTAAAGCAATAAATTACAAAGCTCAGAAAGTAACAAAAGACTTGTTTAATAACGAAACAGCGTGTACCTCCACAATACCATGTACTTCTAAAGTGAAACCATCTGTCCCTGCTTCACAACCAGAGTCCTGGTACTGTCCTGCCTGTGGAGAAGATAAGCAAATTGACATGCGCATGTGTGTTATTTGCTCGAAGTATTACCATGAGGAATGTGTTGGAATTAGTGCCGATGATAGCAGTGATTTTGAGTTTTTTGACTGCATGTAATATACAAATTTCTTTGGGCCATATTACCTACATAGTAGGGTAATATGGTCATTTACGGAATGTCAGTTTTTTGGTTTTATTTTATATTTATAATTTTCGTAATTAATTTTTGTGTTGCTTATTACAATCTATAATTGTGTCTTTTTCTGTATAAAAATAATTATCTTCCAAATAGATGCAGTTTAGAAAATATTCGATTTTATTGTTAGGTGGGCCATATATACCTCCACTACCTTATTGTCACAAATTTGTGCACTTTTGTCAATTATGTATCAAGATCTATGGACCAGCGTATTCAGGTTGATTCAATTTACACCGACTTCTCTAAAGCGTTTGATCAACTACAACATGCTATAATACTCAGAAAACTAGAATACTTTGGTTTATCATCCAGCTTGATCGATTTGCTTACGACTTATATAATTGATAGATTCAGTTTTGTACAATATCGCGGATACCAATCATTTCTACTATTTAAATTCAAGTGGGGTACCTGAAGGCTTTGTGTTGGGGCCCCTCTTGTTTCTTATTTTTGTTAATGATGTTACGGATTGCGTTTCGTCCGAATGCTTGCTCTTTGCAGATGATCTTAAGATCTTTCGATCTATTACATCTATCGCGGACTGTGAGAGTTTGCAGAGAGATCTTGATACTGGAGTAAATTGAATCATCTTAATCTGAATATTAATAAGTGCAAAGTTGTATCTTTTACACGTAATATAGTTTCTGTAACTTTTAATTACTCTATTGGCAGAGAAACACTGCTAAGATCTAACAACGTGAGGGATCTTGGTATTCTTTTGACAATAAATTAACTTTTAGTTTGCATCTACATGACATTACTACAAATGCATTGCGGATGTTGGGTTTTCTGTCGCGTAACATTCGGGATTTTCGTGATAATGCTGCCTTAATTGCATTTTATAACAGCTTTATACGTTCGAAATTGGAGTATTGCTCAATTATCTGGTGTCCCTACTACAATAAATATATTAACCTTGTTGAGAGTGTCCAAAAGAAGTTTTTATAAATTCTGTATTACCGTAAATATAAAACGTATTTAAACCATAATTATTCTTACAGTAACTTATGTAATTTGTTTAATTACCAATCTCTCGAAACTAGGAGGCATATTTCCCAGATCATTTTTATTTATAAGCTAATACACGGATATGTAAAGGAGAGCCTGTTACTTGAGTCCCTCCCTTTTTGCATCCCGCGTCGGGCAGTAGAATTTTCCTTTATTTTATGTTCCTTCTACAAATACACATCATTATTCTGCGTCTCCAATACCATCCATGTGCTCAAGGGTTAATTCAATTTGCGATAATATAGACCTTTTTAATGTTAGTCTCTATTCATTAAAAAATTATGTAAAAATAAGTTTGGTTAATTCATAATTTTTATAGTTTTTTCTTGGATTTTTTTTACTTTTTTTTGCCTGTTTATTATTACCATTTATCATTAATTTTAGTTACGCATTCTGTAATAGTTAGTGTAATTTATTTACTAATTATATATCGGTACACTAAGGTTTTTTCTATGTGCTTTATAATGAAATTTAACATAATGTTTTCTTCTTTCTTTCGTTCATTAACGTGTTTGATTTCTTAGATATATTTTTAATTAGTTTAAGTTTATCCTGTAATTAGCAGATTTTCTGCTGTTGGATAATAAATAATAATAAATAAATAAATAAATATTGCAGTTTGAACGTGCTTTAATTTGAAATATCTCTTGGATATAACGTGGACCCAATTGACTCTTAAAACTTAAACTCAGATAGAAATAAATAAAGTTTGGTATGCACAGCAAATCTGGTGTATTAATTGTTTTAAAAACGTAGGAAACAACAAAGGAAAACTTCATAAAACTATAGCTTCAACAATTATTAGCTATTGTAAGCGTTTATTAATTACTGCTTTTTTAAATGGATATTTCAATAATATTAATTATTAGAATTTACTATTGCAGCTATTCGTAAGAAAATAAAAACTATGTTTGACCTGGTTATATTATTTATTTAAGTAAACATGCTAATTCCAAATATAAACAAAATGTAAAACCTAATAAATAAAATAATCATTCCGTAAAAATAAGAAAGTTAATACAATTTGGAAATTCTAAAAAAAATCTAATTACGTAACTGTCATTAAATATATAAACAAAAAATGATGTAAAATTTAACCAGAAAAAAGAAAACAAAAATAAATATACACTCTAAAAAAAAATAAAAAAAACAAATTTTATAAAATATATAAACAAAACATAGCTGCTTTTGTATCACAGAATATTCCCACCCTTCCATATTTCTTTAATTGCACTTGTAATTATTTATGTATAGTGTCATACAATAATTTAAAGCGATTTTGTTAAATGAAGGGATTTACACCCTAATTGTAATAAACAACAATTTTAATAAAATACATCAATTATCACATTACTGAGAATAAAGCTTTTTTTTCAAATTTTACCCAACCTATAAATTTATTACTTTTAGGAGTATTGACTAAATTGGCATTTGCCATTTACGAACAATTACAAAACTCGGGCCGTTTACCATAACTACCACTAACCCTTTATGTAATCCAACGACGCCTAGTGTTTTTGAATGACGAGCTCATGTATCTACATGATACTGTTTAGTTGAGCAATAAACTTTTAAAAACATTTTTTTCATATTTATACTTTAAAATTTATATAAACATATAAAAAAATTACATAAACCTGCAAAAAAAATCATATACGCTCATAAAAAAAAACAAATATATTTAAATGAATCCATTCTCAAATTTATAAAATTTTTAACTGTATTCATATTTAATTATACTTGTAATCTACTTTTATTATAATTTTGTGTTTCAAGTATTTCCCTCTAATTCTGAAATTAGGAACATTAGGAGTATGTAGTTTTGTTAATCATTTAAATTAATTTATCATATAAATATTTAAATAAAGGGTTTTAAAAATGTATTGGTCTACCATGTAAGTATATGAGCAACAGATATTTCAATTCAAACTGCGTTCAAACCACAATATTAAAGGTTTCCTTTCGATATTAAATAATCTCAGATCTACCTGATTTGCATAACTGTGAAGCGTTTTACAACTGTATACCCCAATAAATCATTTACCTGGAACAATCGACGCCAGCCGAACGGGCACCTGGTAAATATGCATTAGAATATAAGAAATATATTATTATTATATGTGTATTAAATTTATATTCAATTATTATATATAAATGTTGGTGTCCATGCAATTTATTGTCATGTTTGGTGTTTTTTTAACTTAATGATAGACAATTTTACCTATTGACGTTGATCTGAAGATGGCTGTTAAAAGTCGAAACTAGTAATCATATATTAAATTGCTGTATGAACGAAAGAACGAGTTTATTTACTCTTATCTAACCTTTCAATTTATATCGTCCATTGGATCCTTAGAATATAATATTTCTTTTTACGTTGGCATGTTTATTACAAGAGACTATGGAAAAGAATAATTTATTATCGGTAAATGTGTTCCAAGTCCAATCTCTGAAATGATGTTTACTCCGTGAGAGCGGACTGTTGAATGCCGAGACAACTATGGTCATCTCTGGTTTGCGGGGTTAGTTCGAAAACTGTTAACCCCTTAGTCCTGTGGTATGGCCGATGGCGGTCATTCAGCCTAATATTTTTGGTGTGGGGTAGGGAGATTGGGCTGTCCCCACCCCCCTTCTCCTTGATCCCCTTGCGCTGGCGGGCGTATAATCGGGCTGCCGGCTGACTCCAGCGCCCTTGTCCATCTTCTGTCTTTGCGGGTGAGGTCCTCTTCGGCCTCTTCATTCGGCCCGGTCATTAACCTCAGATCTTCTGGTATTCTGTCCTGGCTATCCATTGCCATGGTCCCAGCGTGTTGGGTATACTCGTGCATTATGGTTTATTTTTTTTTATCTTTCTTTTTTTATTATTATTTTTTTTTTCCAAACCAGATTTAGTAGTTTTTTGTTCTTCTTTTCTTTTTTTTTTTTTTCGTTCTTTTTTTTTTCGTTCTTTTTAATTGCAATATAATAACGGTCTTTTCGTTTCTCTTTTGCTTTAGCTGAGATTGTCATTCTGTTTTCTTTATTTATTTTTCAATCTCTTTTTTTTCCTTTTTTTTTCTTTTCTTTTTACTTTGTTTTTTCTTTTCTAATCATGAATGCTCTTATCCTATGACACACACAAACGGCACAACATAGACTTTACAGCATGTTTTCATCCAATGGCAAAGCCATTATTTAACACTTGTATATGGACTAGTGTTGTGATGAACGTAGCTTTCATTCATATGTATAGCTGTGAGTGAATATTGCAATGTGAAGTGAACGAATGAAGTGAAGCCTATTTTCAAAGTTGCCTTCAAGGCGTGGATGTATAGTGTAGGTGACGATGCCTTCACCGTCATTCGTGGTAGATATTAGGTAGTGCGTGCGCAATGCATATAGTCACTTGAGAATAAGTCTCGTTTCACTCTTTCGTCGGTTCACACTGCATATTCACGCGTGAAGGCAATATGAGAAATTTGCTTCATGCACAGCGCTTCATTCACTCAGGTAAAGAATGAAATATACTGCTTGAAGCCCTGCTATGATAAGAAGGATCTGCGGTGAATGACGGCGAAAGCTTCGTTCGCAACGCTAATATGGACATCACACACGTGTGACGTTAAACAAACACATAAGGGCGACAATCGCCAAATACATCATTGGGACGTCCACAAACACATAGGCGGCGATCCTAGAATAAAAGGCACAATAAGCAAATTGTGTTACCATATAATCAAACAAATCACGTGCCCCAATTATGGTTAAAACAAGCCGATTCCGGCTCAAGATTGTGAAAAGAAAATTTTAACAAGAAATTATGCGGGAAATTATTGCCATCGCGTCGCTACTCCACAGGGGCCAACACCTCGGCCAGGCGACGAACCCTCGCTCTGGGAGGAGGGCGGTCTTGTGGCGTTATTACTGCCTTGACTAGTTCATTATCCGAAACTTCGGCGCGGTTCCAAGAGCCGACCGCCATCCTCACCAAGAAATCCCTCAGCGGCTCGACCCCGAGGTCCCTACGCAGCTGTTCGTTTCGCAGGAACCACGGGGCGCCGGCAATCGATCTTAATGTACGGTTCTGTAATATCTCCAGCGTTTTCATATGACTTTTAGCTACCGTTATCCATGCCAGCGCCCCGTAGGAAAGCTGAGGTCTTAAAAAGGCTTTGTAAAGTAAGATTTTGGACCCCAGGTCGAGCCCACTACCCTTGCAAATTAAAGAGTTAATTCATCTTTTGGCGTTCAAGTATTTATTTTTAATCTCGTCAATATGGCGACTGACCTTCAAAGTCGCCGGTCGAGGGTGACCCCCAGGTATTTCACACCGTCTCCCCAGGGCAGCCGCCGCCCGAGCACGGTCATGCTGTCAGCGGGCGGTCTGGTTTTTTTTAGTAAAGCGCACTGCAACTGTTTTGTTTTCATTAACGCTAAGGCGCCAATCGCATAGTGAATCGACCGCTCGCTGCAACCGCCTCAGCATGACCGCATCACCCCTGCAACCGGAGAAGACGCAGTATCATCGGCATATATGGCAAGCGACGTTCCCGGCTCCTTGGGGACGTCACTCACATAAATGTTAAATAAAAGAAGAGCGAAGAATGCCGAGAAATTTACCAGTTCCTCCAAAATAACCTGGATTGTATCCCGAAAGCTTTGCATACATATTTACACTGTTAGATGGGTAAGCTAGCAAAGCTAAAGCAGAAGTATTTGTTAAACATTTGCAAACAGTTTTCGAACCGTTCAAATCTGAAGGTATGAAGGAAGATGAAGAAGAAATAAGTCAATTCCTAGAGGCCCCATTTCAGATGGAACTGCCAATCGAAAAGATCAAAGAACGCGAAGTTAGAAACACAATCCTAAAAGAAATCAGCATAAAAAAGGCGCCTGGCTTTGATCTGATTACCGAGAAGATTTTACAAAAACTATCTGCAACATGTATTAAACTTATCACATTTATATTCAACGCAATACTTCGACTATCTTACTTCCCAAGTCATTGGAAAGTAGCCCAAATAATCATGATTCCAAAGCCAAGTAAAAAGACTTCTGACGTCACCTCCTATAGGCCTATTAGCTTACTGCCAATGCTCTCGAAGGTGTTTGAGAAGATCTATGTAAAAGAACTGAAACTAATCATTGAAGAACGAAATATAATTCCGAAACACCAATTCGGCTTTCGGGACAAACATGGCACCATTGAGCAGGTTCACAGAATTGTCAAAAAAATAAACAAAGATCTTGAGGCTAAAAGGTATTGCTCAGCAGCCTTTCTAGATATTACACAGGCTTTTGATAAGGTTTGGCACATGGGGCTGTACTACAAACTAAGGAAAAATCTGCCATTCCTTCATTATCTACTATTAAAATCCTACCTGTCCGATAGGTGTTTCCTAGTCAAACAGAACAATCAATATTCTGACATCTATCCTATCCACTCTGGTGTACCGCAAGGGAGTGTATTGGGACCTATCCTTTATCTTCTATACACGAGTGACCTACCGACAACAAGATCCACTATTATGGCAACGTTCGCGGACGATACAGCGGTACCTGCCTCCCACTCAGATCCAATATCGGCTTCGAGGAATCTTCAGATCAGCCTCAATAAGATCCAGCACTGGTTAAAGAAATGGCGAATGAAGGCCAATGAATCTAAATCTACACAAGTCACATTCACAATGCGCAGAGGAACATGTCCGCCAGTTAAACTTAATAACTGCGAACTCCCGCAAGCTAACGAGGCTAAATACTTAGGCATTCATCTAGATAGGAGACTATCCTGGCAAAAACATATATTTACAAAACGCAAACAATTGGGCATTAAACTCAAACAAATGTATTGGATCATTGGTCGAAAATCGCAATTATCCTTTGATAACAAGATTTTAATTTACAAAGCCATCTTAAAACCAGTCTGGACATATGGGATACAACTATAGGGTACCGCCAGCAACTCTAACATCGCCATCCTACAGAGGTTCCAGAACAAGGTTTTGCGTGCCATCGTCGATGCTCCCCGTTATGTGACCAATGAAGTTATCCTACGTGATATCCCACTAGCCCCGGTAAAGGAGGTAATCACCCAGTGTAGCATTAAGTACCAAGAAAGACTGTTAGTTCATCCGAATACATTAGCCAATCAACTGTTTGTGCAGTGTGACGAAGTGCGACGATTAAAAAGGTTTACACCTAAAGACTTACTTAACAGATTTCTTTAGCCAATGTATTTAGTTATTTACTTATATAAGGACGCAAAAAAACTTTAGATTATAATTAAGCAGAGTGGCTCACTGGAGCCATTCTATTCATGTTAATACGTCAAAGCAAAAGCTTATTGCCCTCGGGCAGATTGCTAAATTAAGGGAGTTAAAAAAAAAAAAAGATGGGTAAATTTTTTGCTTTTTTCGAATGTAGCTATACTCATACTTTCTTATGCAGGATTTAATGCTTCTGTTAAAATATAAATGATAATCGCCATGCCCAAATGTAAGTGAAAGTGGATAGATGAAATAGAGACCTAGACTATCATCATTACACACTTCCGTTATTGCACCCAGGATCAATTACTCCAAATACACGAAACGTATTAAATCCAATTCCACAACCAACAGAGACCAATTACACCACGAAAAACGTATCTGCATCTGTAACCGGTATAATACTGCGTCGAGAGATACCTCATCTATATACACACACGTATTACAACCGAGTACATCTACATAAATTCCCAGTTAACCAGCAAGCGAGGAGGCGTGCTAATGGTCGACGGCGATTTACAAATATTACACGTTATACCAAGCGGTCGCATGATATAAACGTAATAACAGTTTATGGGACAGTTATATGTGCGTTAGCCATCGCGAGAATACCGAAGGAAAAATTCCAACGCGATTGTGGGGCAGGGAAAAAATTGATTTGATTCACGCAAACGACATAATAAGAACGGTGAAATGCCCGCGGTGTTGGTACATACGAGATGATAGGCACGTCATATACACGTTAAGGGTTCCAATTTTGTGCGCCACATGACCCATTTGGGGGAATTAAAGGCGAAATGTTAATTTGAAAATTCCTATCCTCGTTCCTCTCTTTATCGTTAAAGTTATTTCTTCCATAAAATGACTTCTTTGACGGACTTGACAAGCCCCCTAAAATATCGATGTTGTGGTAAAAACTATCAATAATTTTAGACTTCCTAATATTACCGTATGCAATGGTCTTACTGCATATTTTACTGCTTCAGAAACAAATAGTAATTCTTCACCTGCTAATTATGACTTTTATTTAATTATGTACAGGGTGAGTCAACGATAGAGCCAAATTCATTTCTCGGTTGTTTCGGGAATTACGAAAAACCGTTAGATGCCAAAGTTTTAGATAATGTTAAGTTGTAGGATTTAAAATTATTTTTTAAATATACAGGTTTGATCAAAAAATGTGGCGAATATAACATTATATTTTTGTAATGGAACACCCTATTAAACATCGCACCCCCTAAAACCTAGTAGTTTTCCTAATATTTTATTTTTTTTAGAAAAATATTTTTTCAAACTCTTATAGAAAATTGGCAGTTTGTGACGGCATTGATAGATAGATAGATAGATAGATAGATACTTTATTCGCCGAAAAATCACCAACATGTGACATAGGCGTCGTCAAATATTTAATGTGTACTTAATCATAATGTTAATAAAAAAGTAAAAAACTAAATATAAACACATACAATAATAAAAAACAACGCACAATATAACAAATTTAACAAACAGTAAAGAAAAAATGATATGGCGACGCAAAAGGCGCAAGCGAAGCAAATTCCCACAACTACATCTCAATCTCTAGATATTATTCAAATAGGTTTCAAATTCATTCAGATCATAAAAACATTTCTCAATTAACATAAATTTTAATTTTCGTTTAAATTCATTTAAGGTCAAATTTCTAATTTCAGGTTTTAACTTGTTGTACAAATATGAACCTGCAAACATTGGCGATTTTCTATAGAAAGAGTGACAATATCTGTTTAAAACAATATTATTCCTATGTCGGGTGCAGTACCCATGGACGCTAGCAAAAGTCGATAACTTTCCAATATTGATATGCAAGTGAATCAAAAGTTTATAGATATAGATAGAAGTTACGGTCAAAATCCCATGTGTTCTAAAATTTGTTCTGCACGAACTATTAAAAGGTAAATCAAATAGCAGTCGTAAGATTGGCCCCAAACAATAATCCCATAAGTCAGAGCAGAATACACGAATGCGTAATAAATATCAATTAATGACTTAATATCCAAGACAGATTTGAGTGGACTGAAGACGTAATAGGCCTTTTGAAGCCTAACACATATGCTCTCTATTTGATCGTCCCACGCTAAATTACTATACAAAATAATACCTAAAAATTTACAAGTTGACGAGGACATTATTTTTTCGTCATTAAAAGAAAAATTAAATTCAGAGGAACATCTACACTCATTAAAAAATTCAACAAAGACCGTTTTCCATGATTCATCATTAATTTATTAGCAGAACACCATCTCTCAAATTCACTCAAAACTGTATCAACTTTTTTCAAAATATCAAACTTGTTGTCACTACTCACGACAATGCAAGCATCGTCGGCATACAAAAAAAATTTCCCTTCAGAGATATAATGTGGGAGATCATTAATAAATAATAAAAAAATCAAAGGTCCCAATTCACTACCTTGCGGTGTACCTACATTGACCGAGTATGGTTCAGACTTTACATTGTTATGCTTTACGATTATCTCTCAAAAAAGAGACCACCCATTGATTTAAAATACCACGAATAGGACACATATGAGCATCTAACATACAAACTACAAATCTACCGACATCCATTTGGTCATAAATATGTTGAATGCAGTCACCTATAGCAGTTTTCGTAGAATGCCCAGGCCTATAACCATACTGACTATCAGAAATTAAGTGATATTTGTCAAGATAAGAATATATTCTGTTAGAGATTATTTTCTCAAAAATTTTAGAAAATACACTTAGAAGTGAAATTGGGCGATAATTTTCAATATTTGTGGGATCACCTTTTTTTGTGTAATAAAGAGACCGCTGCTGATTTAAGAGCAGTTGGAAATTTACCTTGCATTAGAGATTCATTGATAGCACACGCAAGAAATTCAGATAATTCATTACTACATTCTTTAATTAAAATTATAGGTATCTCATCAAGACCAGTAGATTTTTTATTAGTTAAATTGTGAATAACTCCAAATACTTCATGACAAGTCGTAGGAACATAAAACATTGAATGATCAACCGCTGCACTAGTAGTGCAATCAGTGGAACTAAGAGCACCAAATTTACTCAAAATTCGGTTTTCAATATCAAATATCATTGTTTGTGAAGATGGAATGCTCATATTTGGCACAAACATTCTATAGGGATGGCAAAAAAATACATGTGAAGAAATTTGAGTGAAATGCTATAGGGCGTTCAGAATAAATTTATACAACTACACTATTTTAAATTGAAAAATGTCAATTTTTTGAATATATATTATTATTTTTTTCGATAGATATTAAACATTAAACACTTTAACATTCATTAAGTATTTCATTACACTTACGCTATGAGAAACATAAACAAATATAAATGATAATAACTTTTCTACTAACTAACTTACTTAATTTTTAATTATTGTGACGTAATAAATGTTCAAAAATATACCCGTCTAGTTAAATATACATGTTTAGTCTTTTTACTAGATTTTTTACGCACGTTCCGTAGCATGAGCCATCTACTGCAGGGATCCCGTATCATATTTTCTTCCCCATATCTTCTGGTGTTGTAGAGGGATTCACCTATACTAGATCTTTAATATAGTCCCATATAAAGAAATCTAAAGGTATTAAGTCACATGATCAAGGGGATCACCCAATGAATCCATCCCTACCGATCCATTTTTGTGGTTAATGATTTTATTTGTTTGTTTAGTGGCAATTCTACTCATCATAGATAATACAGATACATATAACTAACAGCTTCTTGCGGGTTTCGCCGTGTGTCAAAACTTTCGCTCGACGTTTCGCTGTTCATACTGACAGCTTCTTCAGCTTCTTCTCCTGAAGAAGCTGTCAGTATGAACAGCGAAACGTCGAGCGAAAGTTTTGACACACGGCGAAACCCGCAAGAAGCTGTTAGTTATAGTTACACCGGCCGTGAAAGCCTACGCAGTGTTAATACAGATACATATTATGTTTGGCCGAACACGGTTTTTAAGTGGTGCAAGAGGTAATGTAATATTAGAAGTTTTACGGTCTCGGTGTTAGTAAAAAAGGGATGGTGATAGACAGCAGCCTCTGTACTACTTAGATCAATTGTAGTGGTGGATCTACATTTCTAGAGCGAAATGAGTTTCAAATTCTAATTTAATCTATATATTTTAATTTTATTGCTTTTGGAAGCAGCTGACATTATAATAATAAAAAATGCACAAACCGCAGTGTTTATGTTTTTCGAAAAATTAAAAAAAAAGGAATAGCCAAATGTTGAGTCCCAGTGTTTTAATACTTATCCAATGAATTATTCATTTTAAAATAGTAAGAAGTATATAGCCAAAGGAAAAATAACATCATCAACATATATCAATGAATACTTCATTTACAATTTTAACATGTTATTACCCAATCGACATTAATAAAAAGCTCTTGAATTAACATTTGGTTTTTTGGTATAATAACCATTATTGGTAATACACTCTGCTAATCTTTTTTGTCATAGAAGCAAGTAAATTTTCGTAATAATTAGTGCCTCGAAATTTCTCCCAAATAGTTTGAACATGTTGAGTGAGGTGTGCGACATTTCCTTGTCGAACACCATGTTGCTCCAAATCCTCTCACTGTGAGACCATAGATGCTCACATATTTTGTATGGGATTAAGGTTAGGGGAATTTGCAGGCCAATCCAACAACTCCCAGTCATTATTATCAATGAACCATCTTGTTACAATTCCAGCAGTATGTAATAATAATATATTTATCCAATAGACCAAAATGAATTCAAAACAGTACAATAGGTATAGGATAAATCGAACACTAACTTATTAAATTAATATACCGGGCTGTTGTCCTGTACAAAGGTAATTACTTCCACGTCATCTTCTGGATATATGGCCCTTACAGAAGGCTTCAACACTTCTTCTAATACCTGGACGTAGCGCTGTAACGTGAAGCGAGGTGGTGTTATATTTATCAATGCTCCAGGACCTCCATCGCATATTCACCCCCAATAACCGGCTGTTATTCTTCCTGCAATGACTGTTGTCTTATGTTTTCTACATTATATCTAGTATTTTTTCGTCTCCATAAGACAGGAGCATCTTCGGAGGAAGAAAACATCTTTTCATCAGAAGAGATTACATTCTGTCAGTTCCTATTTAAATTCTGCTGGCAAAAAGAAGTCTGGTGGCAGCGTGTTTAGGTGTGAGTGACACTTTCTTCGCAGGCTTTCTACCATGATAACCAGCCTCATGTAATCTTCGGCTGATGACGGTTGGGAGCAATAAATTCAGTTGCTCCCTAATTTTTACGGAAGATGTAAATAGGTTTTCGGAAACTGTTTCTAGCGACTGGTCCTGTATGTCATACTGTGATTAGAATACCCGAAATACATATGCAAATTGGAATCCCTGCATATTTCGCAGTTCCGAACTGTTGAAAGATAAGCGATCATTTTTGATAAGAAATATGTGATGTAGGTGCGTATCTGTCTGTAACCTTTTCAAGTGGAAAACAGTTATCAAAAAGCTTGGGACCCGTAAATTATTACTGTGATGCCTAATAAATGAATGATTTTATGCTGAAGGAAAACTAGCTTTGTTCAGTCTTGCATTGAGACTGAATAGAATGTAATAAATCAAAACGGCCTATTGGTATAAGTTAAGAGTTTCAAAAGTAAATAGTAAGTTGAAAAAATTAAATAAATCAAATTTTTGTAGTATACCTACTGTTTTTCAATTTTCGGTAAACGCGGGATATACAGACATGCTTATGTGAAAAATAAACAAACATTGCACCCACTTATCCTACCGAGCAACCATAAATTGTGTTCCACGGTGCCTTGCTTATGTTAGACGAGCATATTTGGAGTATTTGAAGGCGATGGGCTCCTTAAAGGAGTTATCCTACTCTGGGTGACTCTGGTATATGCATATTGCTCTATGTCATTTCTAAAAATTTCGACTGTACAGGGTGAGCCAAATTCGACACTTTTAATAGGAAACTTATATTTCTAAAGGAATTAGAAAAAATCTGATCTATGCTTCTGGAGCTCGATTTTAAAAAGAAATCGATTGGCGAAGTCCGTATTTTTATATCTTCCGTAATATAAGAGATACAGAGCGTTTTCGTAAAATATGCAATTTTTAAAAACCCTTGTAACTTTTTAATTTGTGAAAATGCTTGATTTATATAAGAACTTTATTAGGGCACTTTTTGACGTAGAGTTCAATGCTCTAATTTGTTTTTTTTTTGAGATATTATCAAGACTTGTGTTTTTTTATACGGAACACCCTATATATTTTTACACTATTCAAAAGCAGATAAAATTGCCTTTAATATGATATAACACACTTCATATTTTATTTAAAGGATTTTCAAGATATTTGATTTTTTGTTTGCAATTTAACAGTATTTCAAGATGGCTCTGGCTGTAATTAAGCAATGCGCGTATTTGTTTTTTTATTTCTTTATTTTTTGTTTGGCCGTGGATGCTCGTAAATAAGCAAATAAAAGCAAATAAAAGATTTCCACAAAGCAGAAAAAAAGTGGTTTTAATATTAAATGTTAGAAATAACAAGTCCAACAAACTAAGGAAACCATTAATAGTATTATTGATACTATAGTTGTAAGGAATTAATGGTGGGATTCTGTGCGTATTTGTAGCACTTGTAAGGTTATTTATAAGTCTGTAAGCATCCTTAATACATGTTTACAGTCTTGCAGATATTCTTTTAGACGCTACAGATATGCATAGAATTCCACCCTAAGGTGATTTATTTTGTAGTGTATTCAACTTTTTTTTTTAATTTATCATGGCTAAAATTAAAATCAGTCACTCGAACGAATGGCTCGAAGCTTTGATGGTGCTAAATATTAATGCCGGTGACTGTACAGTCAAATTCAAAACTATGTGTCTCCAAAGTATTATTTCTTTGTATTTTATAAATATAATGTGTCTATGTGTTGCTTAAAATGTGGTACTTGTTTCATGGAGCACTCAAGTTTTCGTAGAGTGCTGCTTCAGAATGTTAACATTTAAATTAAATGTATTATTCGCGCAGGAAAAAAAATAGACGTGAATTTTGTATTTCAGTGTACAAAGTAAGTAAAATTAACTTTACATGATTAGCAGTAGTGAGTTTGATACCCACAAAAACTATAGCACTTCATCGATAAGTACAGAAACATCAAGACGGACACATTGGAAGTCAGATCAACAACAATCAGAGCATCGGATCCTCTCAAAAGACCGGTAACCTGGAAGTTGCAGTGCTTGCAGAACATACCCAGGTGGTTCGGAAAACGTTTATTTCTAAATATGTCGTCGCTTATGTAGATTTCCATCAATTCAACCACATCACAATTAAGTGATCTAAGGGGATTGATTCTGTGCGAGTAGTTCATAATGGTAATAGAAATTAAAAGACACTTTTCTTGCAAACTCCTTGTTATGTAAAATGCGTTGTCTCTCTAATCTGACATCATGAATTTAGATGAGCTATTTGGTGTTATTTTCGTATTATTTTAATCCAATTTTACATGGAAATAAACACATTTATGGTTTAAAATTCTCTAGAGGAGTGCCGTCTCTTCCGTCCAGCAAAACCTAGTGTGTCACAAAGCAATTTGCCAAACGTTTTACGTCCCGTTTAATATACATTACGTCAATCTCCTGATAAGGCGGAAATCCTAAACGGTTCCGGGTACTAGTAGACGTCGCGACGCTTTCGAATGCACCTCACTACAGCGTCCAGATGGCCCGCGAACACGCGATTTACCGCTAACGGGCCGCAGAATATGTTAATCCTCCGTAAATGGCTTATTTCATGCCATTCACTTATCGCTTCTCCACTTGTACATGCGGCATCTACTTCTTGTGGGTGGAAATTCGTGGCAAAGTACGACGAAACTGTACTGCAATCTAGCGGGCGTTTTTAAATTAAAAGATTCGGTGTTATATATAGAGTGTTGGGATAATTATAGAGTGGGTGTTGCTTTCATTGGAGTTTAGGGCGGGGAAACTTGTATTTTGATATAATAGCTGTAAATGTACGTCAAAACTATTGATATACTACTATAACTATTACATTCTTAATTATTTTCAAATTCATTTTTTTGGAATGTTTGACCTTAACCTACAACTCTAATCACACAGGAACGGAACTTAGAGTTAAGGCATACTCTAACATAAAATACGAAGAAACTGGCACCTTTATTGTTGTGTTAATATCTTACTAAATGACATGTTTTTTTCTTGTAGCTTTTGGTGATTTTTGTACGTTTAAAATATAAGTTGGTAGTTGATCTGGTATGATTTAACAAAGGAATGTCTGATGATTTCATCTTAAAATGTTGGTTAAATTGTTTTGTCGCTAGACAGAGGAAAATAATAATAATAGCAATTTATTGCCAAAAAGAAAAGCGAAAAACCAACTACAGAAGGAAAGAAATTACTGATACAATCTAAATTCAATGCCAACAGGTTTAAGATCAGCGACCTACAGAAATAAGCTGTTGCTCTTTCTCCTAAACACAACAATAAATGTGACATACTATATATAAAAAATTTACTGAGAATTAACATTACGGGTCTATATATAACAAAAAAAAAGATTAAACTAATTGAAAAAAAAAGAAAAGGAAACTAATTGTTAACTAATACTATATAATTGCTAAACTAATGAAAACTAATTATGCAGTTAAACATAATGTAAAACTAACCAATAACAAAGAGCTTACGAAGCTGACGGCGGGCTCAAAGAACGTATAGACTGATGAGTTGAGTTAATACATTTAACGATGTTATAAGAAAACGATCTTTTAATTTATTAATTGACCTCTGTATCTTACATTAATAGCACGTACATCCGTTCTGAATAAGATTTTCCGATAAAGGTAACTAGGTTTTTTTTTTTTTATAATATAAGATTTTCTCATAGGAAATAGTAGAATGAGTTCGGCTCTACGCGATATACTTAAACAACCAGCCCATCTAAGACCATGTGATATTCGATGAAATTTCCTTATTCGGTATATAAATCTCAAGCAAGGGTTTTGAATACATTGACTGAAGTTATTTTGGGATTCATATGTAGTCCATGTTTTAATGAAGTATCAACGAGAGACTTTATGTCAGCATTAATATTAGAAACAGCTTCTTCGACGTTCTCAATATTGAAAGAATAATAGAGCTGCGTGTCATCAGAGCAGAGGTGGCACTTACAGTGTTGTAAACATTTTATAACATTAGATGTATAAATTATGAAAAGCAAAGGGCCGAGGACTCTGCTCTGCGGTACACCAGACATTACTGGAAGTGGGAGAGACAGCGAACCGTCGTATGTAACCTACTGATCTCGGCTAGATAGATACGAAGAAAAGAATAGTACACTGAGGGAAAGAAATGCATTGATTTAACCAAAATACGCATAACCAATCAAAAAATTTGCATTAAATACGACCCACCGAAATTTATTGTTAGATTAAAATTTACGATTTGTTGAAATATATTTGTTAACTTAAAAATAATAGAGTCGTTGATTCAACTGAACCCTCAATTTCAATTTGAACAAGTTTAATCGTTAATGCAACACTTCAGTTTAGTTGATGTAACATTGGTTTTGATTTGTCAATAAAGCTCTAAGTATGTTAGAACAGCAAAAAAAAATGTTTTGTTTAACGAGCATTGCTGCTTAGCGTAACTTCGAAATTGTGTTGAAACTACAAAAACAAATTCTTGCTTCAATGCATCTTTATGGTTACATTAGCAAATAAAACGTGTTGAGTGCACAAAATTAAGGGTGTCAATGCAAACATTTTTTTTTATTGATTTGAAGCAAACAATTTGTTCATTCAAATAATCTCATTTTGGATCTTTTGGAAATTTTATTAACTGCAAATTGGGGTTTGAAAACAAAATATGACTAACTTAGGTTCATATATTTATTAATAACTTCCCAACAGTTATAAAGTACGAAATATGTAAGTACACTTTACAATAATAGTAGGTATATAAAAGTAACGCCTAAAAACATTTATTTACAAATACATTTGGATACACTTCCGACCATCTGACAACGTATGTAACATAAATGAATTGCAATAAATGAGTTCCTTCATATAAATACAACGTGTTTCATCAGTTTGTGTTATAACAAATGCCTGAAAATGATCATTATATTCTAATGTTTCGTACACTTGTATTACAAAAAAAATATCTTTATCATTAGAAGAAAACAGGTTTACTACCTAATTTGAATACGCGATGTTTTCCTTCATATCGTATACAGGAAATATTCGCACGAGGTCCTACAATCGTCATGATCCGAGGGTAGTGAACTAAAAAATGATACTTCGGTTTGAGGTTTCCAAAAAGCTTAAGATACAATGTATTATGCTCTGCAATTAATACTTTTAGCAATTCGGCGTCCTTTAAAGTAATTGATGCCTGTCCAACAAGTTCACAAATTTGTCGCAGAGATTTATACAATTCCCAAACCGGGTCATTCATCGGTATAAATTCTCCAACCAGCACTCCAAAAACTCGTAAAAGCGCCTTCATTTCAGCGGCTGAAAACACAATACACTTATTACTTATCTGTATATTTGAAATCTCTGGCGGTTTATTTTCATCGTTAAAATTTTAATTTCGAATTAAAGTGACGCAAAGTAAATAATTTCCGTTCGTTTATGTAATAATGCAAAATACATGCCCGCGCAACCCCCTCGTATATGTCGTGCATAATATCGCAACTTAAGTTAGTAACGCAATGAAAATTAGGTAATTCATTAAAAATGCACGTTTGTTTGATACCAAATTGACCATTATTATACATATGAAAATGTATTCTACAACCTAATAAACACGATATATTTTCGATCTTAATATATCCGTTCAAACATAAAGTATACCGTTGCATTATGTTGTGCTAATAGCTAATATGGCGTTCGTTTGCAAAAACATCTATAAGAATCAAAATGTGCTTACCTGCAAACACTGAAGTTAAATATTCAAATCCCCACTGAATTAATAATTCTTTTACTCGTTCGTCTCCCATGGCTAGTATTAGAACTCACAATATATCACGATATCACGAGCCACGAACGAAGACAATCTGATATCTGATGGTTTGCAACAGCAAGCAACCGATCAAATCACGCCACAACATTGATCAAATGAGTATCTGACGATATAGGTAATATACCTATGTACATTAATATACGTACATTCCATAATATACAAATACTGACTTATTAAATCGTATTACAAGCTAAAGTAGAAATAATATACATTGTAATTATGATATTGTTTTCTAGAAAAGGACTTTCTACATAATAATTACTATACATAAAACGTATAACGTAATACCTATATATCCATACTTTTAAGATCTACATATGTAGATCAAAAGCGAAAAACATCTTTTTTTGGTTAAGTTTGGTTAAGTGGTTTTTAATTTCAATATTATGCTATGAATGTTTTCCGTCAATTACTAAGATTTTTTTGTTTTAACATTATCATTTCGGTCCATCCAAACAAAAACCTTAGCTTCAACCATCTAAGTTTCTTCAGTCAACAGATTTTTTTAACAGAAATAAATAGTTGCGCAAATGACTCATTTTAGCTGGATTAAATACAAAATTTGTTGCATTAACACCTTTTGTGTTAACATAGTAGTTATGATTAGGTTAACGCATTTCTTTCTCTCAGTGTACTAAATGACATGTTTTTTATTGTAACTGCTGGTGATTTTTATGCGTTTAAAATATAACTTGGTAGTTGATCTGGTATGATTTAACATAGGAATGTCTGATGATGTCATCTTAAAATGTTGGTTAAATTGTTTTGTCGCTAGACAGAGAAAAATAATAATAACAGCAGTTTATTGCCAAAAAAAAGCAAAAAAAAAAACAATTACAGAAGGAAAGAAATTACTGCTAAAATCTAAATTCAATGCCAACAGGTTTGAGATCAGCGACCTACAGAAATAAGCTATTGCTCTGTCTCCTAAACACAACAATAAATGTGACATACTATATAAAAAAAAATTACTAACAATTAACAATACGGGTCTATATATAACAAAAAAAAAGATTAAACTAATTGAAAAAAAAAGGAAAGAAAACTAATTGTTAACTAATATTATCTAATTGCTAAACTAATGTATAACATAATGCAAAGCTAACCAATAACAGAGAGCTTACGAAGGTAACGGCGGGCTCAAAGAACATATGAACCAGTGGCGGTTTCTGTATAGGAGCATATGAGCACGTGAACCCCCTAAACAAATCCTCGATTACAAAGTAATAAAATCTATTACTCGATCTTAACATATTCGTGAAATATAACGCAGCGAAACGAGTAACTCTGCTGGGGTCATCTCTGGTGTGTTGGGATTAGCTGTGGGCAGCTGTCAATCCCTTTGTCCTATACGTTGGCGGCCTACGTTGTCACCACCTGAAGGTTTGTGGGGCAGGGTATCAAAGACACCCCACCTCCATTACCTTTTACTCCCCCGAATGGGGAAGATCTCCCAGTCTTCATCGATATTTTTCTTTCGGATAATGTCCCTCGTCGTCGAAAGTGTTCATCTAAGTGTCGCGTCCTCTTCTTTTTCCTCTTACTTGAGCGCGGGATGGTGGCTGGTGCGAATGTTTATTCATGTTTTATGACATTTCGTCTTTTTTTCCTTTTTTTTTTTCTTGGTTTTTTCCTTGTTAGGGAACTTAACTATATATATTCATTCTCTCTTTTTTTTTCTTTTTTTTTCCTCTTTCCTTTTTTTAATTTTTGGATTTTATTATTTTTTTCTGTTCCCTTGACATTTCTATCAATTATTTGGTAGCATCTGCTCTATTTATGCAGTTTTTCTTTTTTTTTCCTGTCAATTGTCTCTGGACATCACGAGACTTCACAACATAAATTACAAAATTAAAGCTGGCAAAAGCCGTTGATCACAGTGTATATTGGACAATCACCACATGTAACATAAAACAACGCAGTTTGCACCGCTGTAGAAACAAGTATATTGGGTCTTCTGTTCGCTTTAGGATTAGCCCTTTGGGCTCTAAATCCTCTCATCCTGACTAGTAAGTGGATTTCTCTCTCCCCACCGTAACATTTAATTAAAATATGGCTTCCGTCTTGCCATTCATTGTTTGGAGTCCTCTTATTACATTGCTGCCCTTATCGATTCGGGAAGGTCCTAGTGGTAATCAAATCCGCCGAGGTCTTTTTCCACGTCGTCGTCGTCTCTTCTTTCTTCTTTCTTCCAGGTTGTTTTCCATTGCTCTTGACGTTTCGGAGAACGCGTTGGCAGTATACGATCGCCTCTTGGTATGTATATATGTTTTTTTTTTCCCCGCTCCGGCGGTTAAATTGCAATCACGTTCTCTTTGTTTGCTAGAAACAAGTAAACGACGCGACATTCCTTTTTATATACTACAGTAGGCGGGACTACGTTGATTTTGTCAATGCCTAGCCGCATAAAGGACGTAGCGGAGGTGGGGAGGGATACGGCAGATTCCATATAAACTGTGCACAAATTGAGTGTGCTCCTGTGCTCGGTTTCGTTGTGTTCTCGGGTCACGTTAATATATCGATCGACATCAATGTTCAGATATCGTGTTTTACGGATAAACTATATTATATATATTTTGTTTATGAATGACTCACCGTTCACAGGTCGTAACTACCATAAGAACCAATACTGTTTGTTGGTGACAGTTTTATAATGAAACTAAGGGTGCGTAATTATTTTAATTTATTAAGTAACATACGTTTATTAAACCCGCGCACATAAAATCTTTAACTGTTCCCAAAAAACGTACAAATAATAATGAATTGATTTTTTTAGAAAAGCAAAAATAAATTGATAACAGCGCAGCCGCAGTTAAAAACTACGCCGCGTCGTTAAATCCTTTTGCAAAAAGCCGACCATGCAAAGCTGCTGCTAATGCGCTTTGGTGCAGTCGACAAACAAAAAAGAAAATATATAGTACGTAAAAAAAGTAATGAAATGAAATATACAATACGTAAAAAAAAATGAAATGCACACAAAACAAATAAAAGTAGTATTGTAAGTAAACACTAAACAATATATAAATAATAACTATGGATGCAAACAGTTTTTTTACTGTGCAATATTTGAAAGACAATTTGAATTCGTTTAGTTATGAACAAGAAATTCAAATTAAAAGTGTGGGCAGACCTAAACCAGAACTTAATTTGACGCAAACTACAAAGGGCAAATTTAGAGACTTTACAAGAACATTTAAGAAGGACATGTACGAAAAAAATGATTGGATTTTAGTTAAAAATTTGCATGTTCTTGATTTTGTAAACGCCCTACGTTTCCGACCACGAGCCGCCACTGGTATGAATTGATGAACGGAATTAATACATTTAACGATGCTATAAGAAAACGATCTTTCAATTAATTAATAAATTAATTAATAAATTAATTAATTGACCTCTGTATCTTACATTAATAGCATGGATATATACATCTGTTCATAATAAGATTTTCTGATATAGGTAACTAGGTTTTTATAATATTAAAAGATTTCCTGGTAGAAAATAGTATAATAGAGTTCGGCTCTGCGCTACATACTTAACTTAACCAACCAGCCCATCTAAAAGTATGTGATATTCGATGAAATTTCCTTATTCGGTATATAAAACTTAAGCAAGAGTTTTGGATACATTGAATTCTAAGTTTATCGGTGCTGTCAAGACAATAATAGTATACACTCATACAAAAATTACATCTAGATCAACTAGTGACTCACACAGAGCCTTTCTCAAGCCAGCATCCAAGCAATTTCTGTTTCCATATAGTATTTTTAAATGAGAATAAGCCGACCTGATAATCTTTCGAGAGGTATTCCCTAAAACGAAGTTTTGTGTCCAAATATAGATGTAATCACGTGCGCTATCAGATACAGCAATAGGCTCATCATTAAATTTAATTATAATGTCATTGACAACAGCAGCGCGTGTCTTACGACCAAAAACCAAAACCGAAGTTATTTTAGGATTAATATGTAGTCCATGTTTTAATGAAGTATCAACGGGAGACTAGATGTCAGCATTAATATTAGAAACAGCTTCTTCGACGTTCTCAATATTAAAAGAATAATAGAGCTGTGTATCATCATAGCAGGGGTGACACTTACAGTGTTATAAACATTTTATAACATTAGATGTGCAATTATGAAAAACAAAGGGCCGAGGACACTGCTCTGCGGGACACCAGACATTACTGGAAGTGGGAGAGATAGCGAACCGTCATATGTAACCTGCTGAACTCGGTTAGATAGATACGAAGAAAAGAATTCTATAGAATGCTTACTGAAACCAACATATCTTAAAATACTTAGTAATAGATAGTAGTCAGGTGGATCAAAAGTAAATTAAGATTATTAAAATCTCACATTGTCATACTGTAAAATTTTAATGTAAATGCTACAGAAAAAAAAAAACGTTTGTTTAGGCAACTAATGATTTTATTAAAAACAAAAGAAATAAGTACACATAATTTTGTATACATCAATAAAAATATGAGTGTGCGCAACAAATCCCGCATATCTAACCTCTTTGTGTAGTTGAAATTGCTTTAATTCCGAACTTGACACTCTGTATATAACATTTATGTATGATTATCAGCCTATACGCGCCGTTCTGATTGCAAATTGTTCCATTCCGACAGCAACCTAATTAAAATACCCCCAAAACAACTGGGAAAATCGTACTTACCGAGTCCATTATATCCGATTCTATTATGTACCCGTTTGTTCCATGCAATTGTACATTAATTACCTGGGCAATTATACTGAATAAATTGAGCTGCTGGTAGATTGCCCGCAGGAATAGAGAGAAATATGTGCTTTAATTTCACTAATTTTGTATATTTATGCACATCGATAGAGAAAGGAAATGTTCAGTATTTAATAAGTATATCCTTGAATTATCATCACCATTATTACTCTCATAATAGTATTGTAATTACTGCTGAAGTTTTGACTTTTAAATTGATTACTGCAGTAGTGTATAGTAGTAGCATTTGCTACAATAAATCATTACACAATGAAAATCCTTTTTACCCGTTAAGTGTGAAGGTAGTTAATTTTGTCGGATTTAATTCATTCCCTGTATGTGTCTACATATATACAATAGGGATGATAAGTGGATAGCGGTGTTTTTATGTTTTTTATTCTATCATATCTCACTGCATACCATTTTGGTTGGTGAACAAGCGATGAACGAGAGGGATACCCCTATAACCTGCGGCATCGGAATTGGGCGTTAGAAACGTAAGCTTTCATTTCCATGTTTAGCGTAAATAACCGCATGTCGTACACGCACAGACAGAGCTCTCTCATTTGTATAATAATAAGGTTTATTTCGGGAGTAAAGTTTTAGTTCTTATTTTTAGTCCATCTTCATTGATTTTTCATTAATTATAAATAACTTAATGCTAATTATTCTAACCGATAGTAGTTTTTTACTAATTCTGAGCAATTTTATGCTTGTGAGGCACCGCCGTAGACCCAAATCTCCATCCTAATCATCATTATCGCTGAAAAAAAAAACGGAAAAAACTGATTAGAGCGAGATTCGAAATCGCAGCTCATCGCACTAGTCGACACTCCGCAAGGCATTCGACTAATGCAAGAACTAAATTAAAGATTTACATTTCAGATATTTATTTATACACCCCACACATGCCAATGGATGTTAGTTAACTCCAATGCATAGATAAATAGATACATTTATGAATGGTAGTACACAGTAGTGTTCCTGGGGGTTGGGAGTACCTACCAGGCGCGTCCCCGAGGTGGTGGATAGGGGAAAGGCCATCTTGTTAGGGTTCGCTCAAGACGAGATGGTTAGTGGCGGCTATAAGTTCGTCCTCTCTGCTTAAAACCGGAGCAGGATGAATGAAAACCGTTGCCGTGAAGCACTACTCCCTCGCCCGAGCTGTCGTGTCGTGGCTAAGGGCTTGTACAGGGTTCTACAACGATGCCAGTTGTTGCTTTCGGCTACCGAAAGTCCAACTGTTAAACCAGGTCCCGAAAGGGATGGAGGTCTTGGCTTAACTGCACGGACCGAGAGGAGGCAACCTCAACAAAAACCTAAATCCTAAGGTGACGGACTAGGCTGATGGTATGTGTCGCTGGATAGAAGACCAGTCTACTAGTCCATCCTTGGGGCACCTGGCGCACCCCATTGTATTTAGCCTTATCTCTGCATGCGGGGCTCCGTGGAGTGGACCTTTTCTTCCCTAGCTACTCGTGGGATCAACCATGGAGGAAGGAGTTGTACAGTGTTACGCAATTTGAGAGGGGATGGATGCCATCCTGTTCCTCAATCTGCTCCAATCGTTTTGCTCCTCCCTTTGTTCCTTCCTTGTGAGGTACTCTCACTTTGGAAGTGGAAGGTTTCCTATGGAGGTCCAGCTCCAATTCTTGTTTATTAGTGGTGTCGTCCCGCTAATAAACAGGAATTCGAGCAGGACCTCACCACCTAGGAAGCCTTCCACTTCTAAAGTAAGAGCAGAGGTTATCAACTACAACAAAATAATTTCACAAAAATTCTTGCGTTTCATACATTTGACTACTACTGCATCTCTATAAAAACAAAAAGGAAACTACGCCTGTTATTTTAAATATTCGTTTCCATTAGTTAGCCGCACAATAAAGCGTCCTTGCTAGTAACCACAATCGTTTAATCTTACTTCCATGTATTTGCTCAACATGATTTTAATATTTTCTATGAACTGCTGAACGGGAACTGTATGCACAAAAATAGACAAAATTAGTTCTATTAAATAGAACGATAGCGATCGTTTAAAAATGAGAATCATTTCCCAACAATGCATAAATAGAAACTAGTTTCAAAATAATTATAATAATAAGCTACCGGGAGCAGTGTTTCATGTTAGATAAGTCAGATTAGAATCGCTAATAAAAAAAGAAGATTTAGTTGTACTACACCGACTACATGTGGTTCAAAGCGAGGAAGTTGCTTTAAATGCAATTTGTAAAAACTGAAAACCATCTACCATTTTATGTTAGAATGTCTTATAACATCAGCCCACAAACCTTGGAAAAGTTATTAATTATTGAAAATCAACAGCTGAGTTAATTTTTACATACCTTATTATCTTTCTGATCATCCATCGTAAATTCTAGAATTGTCCTTAAACTGAGAGAAGGAGTATTATTTAACAACATTTATTTATAGACGGTCCATTGATGAAACAAGTATTTGTCGTTTCGTGGAATACTTGAAAAATGAAACCTGGAATTGTAAACATTATTGATCTGTGTTTTCCGTTGCGCTGTTTTCGCCCAAAATTCTAATCAAACTTCAATCATTTCAAATGTCCGTTAAGGCATTCAGTATGAAAATTTAAAGTTGATCTGAAAGGAAACATTTTAATGATACAATAATTAATAATTATTCAAATAAGAGTAAAACCATGTGATGTTTAATACCAGAATTACGAGGAAAGATGCCAAAACACAACAGTGAGATTGAAATGACAATAAATTGTGAGACAGTATCATGTAAAGATATAGGAAATAAATTTTACTTTAGCTTAAAGTATTATTTGAAAATATAACTTCTAGTAAACCAATAGTCCTGAATTTATTTATGATTTTATTCAAGTGAAAAGTTAAAATTGAGGTTATTTGTTCCTTTATAGTAGTGGCGAATTGTAATTAAGTTTACTATTTAATTATATAATAACTTCTTAAATTGGTTTTCTACAACTTTCTTAAAGGCAACTGTAGTCTAAAATTGTAGCAATGGTAGCAGAAGGCGCAGCAAGCCAGAGCTACAGTAAAACTTACATCTATATAGAAGATTGGAAGTAGTCACCGAAGCAATGTCTTTTTCGGCGTAATTGGCATTAGAAACTTTACTAGACTTATCACGCATGCGCATTGCTGTGGAAAGATAGGCTGAGTATCTAGGTTCCCACCATTGAAGGGAAAGAGGGAAGATACCCGAACTAGAAAAGATGAGAGAGAAAAAGAAAGTTAATCTTAATTAGGTAAATGTGAGGGAGTGCATTTCATCCAATCATGCACGGGGAAAAAGATTTATTAAAACAACATAGTATATTTTGACATAGGCATTTATGTAAAGCTAATAATAATTAGTTTGGCTTAACACATTTGTTTATTTGGCCATGCAATGATATTTTATCAGTAAAAGTTAGTTGGATCAAACAAATATTTAATTAATTAATCGTTTAATTATTGTTACGCGTCACAAAAAATATGTCGTTTCCAATTAAGGAATTAATTATTAACACAGAACTAGTATTCCTTTGATTTTACGAAGAAAAATAATATCAACAATTTACATTGTAATGTATGGCAAACTTAACAAGAAACTAAAGAAGATTTACTTATGTATATAAATTTTATTTCAGATAATATTTTGCTCTTGGGGGGTCTTTGGAATACTATGTGGTGATGCAATTTTTACCATATCTATGAAGATATATAGTATACATAGATATAGGAGTACATGGTTACATACAATGACAGCTTTTGTGACGGATATGTTAGTAGCGTGGGGACTCCTAGAAAAAATTGAGGGCTTTACATATATGTATAAATTTGCACTTAACTCTTTTTTTCATCAAATATACGTCGATTAATGTCTACCATTTGAAATTACTTAATTGGTTCCCTAACCTACCAACACGGTGATCTATAAAGCTTGGGCAACAGATGCATACTTCTTTAAAGGTACACTGAAGGAACGACTGCTGTTAAATTTAAAAAAAATATTCTTGAGCTAATCATAGTTATAATTACTCTAAGACGAAAAATGTGGTGGCGGCACTCATAGTATTTTGGTACTTTTGTCTTGTTAATTTAACCAACCCAATTCAGTTAAACCATAAATTGACTTAAACAATAACAATTTTTCGCCTAACAAAATGAGCATTATTAAAAAAAAATAAGGACTGCTAACCAAAATGATGGTTAATTTAATACAATTACAATGTTAAAATTATCTTTATGCTCAAACCTAACCTATTCCTAGATATATCGAAAAGTTTTCTGCCAATGTGGTAGAAAATGCATGCATGAGTACAGAATTTACCAAAAGGTGGTAGTGCTCCCATTTCACTACAGTAATAAGATCTAGCATAAATTGAATGCATGGCAGACACGGTCATAAAATATTTACTTAGTAAATATCTTACGGGAAGAGTGATCATCAGAACGGTGACTCACATCGCAACACGATAAGCAAATCAACGCCAATGCGGGGGCAACTGGCAGAAGTTTACAATAACGACTACTGAAATTTACTTCAATTTACATGTTTATAACATAAATTAATTTATTTAAACCAACAAAGCAGTAATGTACAATAAGCATGAAAATAAATTGCTCTAACAAAGTATGGTAAGTCAACTAAGGTCAGTCAATTAATTGAATCTACAAAGCTTTGGTGCCGTTAAAGTAGTATCACTAGTGCAACCAAGTAAATCAATCATTTAGTGTAAATAAACATTTAATTTGAAAAAAATAGTAAGGTAATTGATGCCGGTATTACCTATGTAGGCACATTTAATTCAATTCTTTGATACTAACAAAGTCAGTTATTTGAGGAAAATAAGAATTTGTTTGGCCACATATATATAAACAAGCCACCTGCTTGGGTCATTGAGTATTTCATTAACTTAAACAATTTCTTTCTGTCCGTGTCTCAGAACCAAGGAACTTCTTTATTTTAAAAATGTTAAAGTTAAATAACTGCCTGTTTTTACAGCTCATTTCAGATTCGAAAATACTTACACAGAATCGGGCTGTACGACTATATTTGGAGGATAACAAGAAAATTGATCACATATTCTGCCACTAGAGTCATGTGATTTCTGAGAAGGTTGGCCTTTCGCGAGAAGGCCTGAAAACAATTTTATTGAACAAAATTCTGAACTACCTTACGGGCCTAAACTTGTAGAATGTACTTTAAGAAAGAATCCGCTGTAAAAGATTACTAGTGACCGCAGTGAATGGGACAATTAATCAACACATGCAAATGCTATCTCCTCTAAATTCTAAAATCCTAAATCCACCTGTCAGACGGCTTTCCGAAAATACTATTGAACTTCTTGCCTTTATGTATAATGTATATAACCCCTCATTTCTTTTACTCATTACATCACACAAATCTTTGGAAAATATGACAACTATGACTATAAAATGGACACGTATTTATTTAAATTGCAGCACGCTTTCAAAGCATTAACTGCAAAAAATGTGGAAACACATTTGCTAGTTCTTTGCGTAACAGTCCTACACTGAAAAACCGATTTATTTGAGTTTATTAAGTATTAGGTTGACTAAATATTGAGTTAAATATGGGCAAACAAATATTTGGTTAATTCAACAAAATTATTTGTTCATTTAACCCTTTCTTTATTTGAAATAACGAAATATTTTGTTGGATTAACTAAATTTTCAGCATAAAATTTGTTATTTTCTTATCCTGAACAAATTGGTCTTGCCTTGTAAAAGCATAGCAATGTTTCTGGGTTATTGAAGATTAGATATGTATCCATGCTTACATGGATAAACACCACATGCAATATGCATCTCTTTCAAAGTTAGAAGCTTTTTTATATAATTAATGGCAAAAACTATAGGCAAATGCAATCCCATGTCAATCAAAGGAAAACGTCAGTTGATTTTATGCAAAAGGACATTGTGTACACAATTAGAATATCCTCTATCTACAAAATGTTTCCCTCTACAGACCAGATTCCTTTGATTCTTTTAGCATTATTTTACTTCAACCTTTGATAACAGCTTAATTATAATTTGTTTTGATTAACGCTTCCCGTTCAACGGTTCACACATCTTCTCTAGTTAACTCGCACTTGGAATCTATGCAAAATAGACGTATATATATTAGTTTTATCTTTTACGACAACATACCTACGGATACGTTGATATCTAACGCCACACATAGATCTTCCTTCAATTCAACTAGAACGACGGACAGAAGCGAATCTATTAATATTGATGCAATTAGGTAGCTGTTGGTATATAAGAGATCGGGATGCTTATAATGACATGTCGTAAACTAGTGTGGACGAGTTAGTTATGCCAAATATAGTCGAGCTTGCCTTCCACGATTAAATTACTGCCTATTATTAAGCGTATGAGTTATACGCTGAATTATGTTTGCTTTTAATCTGGTAGCGATTGCGATGAATCCATTTATAAATTTCCTTCTTAATGACTATCTTTAAAGGCTACCAAGATTTAGTATTATAAATTTTAAAATATAAATAGATTGGAGGTTACAAGTACATGAAAATATGCCGGCTTGTCAGGAAGTTTGTCCAGGTTGCGCCGAGAATATTCCATCCACAATTTTGTGCAAAATAATCTAAAAATAATTGCTGCTGATGCATGTGCTAAAGTAAACTTAAGCATAAATATAAAAATAAACAAGGAATTTGGGTGCCTCGAGAAACTGATATGAGTGTCCTTCTAGAATACTTAGTACCTATTTAGAAACAACCAAGATGGAGAATATCACGGTATAATACCAGATAAGAAGGACTGGGAGAAAGGCATTCCAGTAAGAGTGAGTTCGAATTGATACACAGGCAGCTATAAAATACTCCTTCGGTAAGTTTCAGGAAGGAGACAAAGGTGCTCTAGGCTAAGATGGCCGCAATTCATCATTGTATTAGAGAAATAGAAAAATAGGCCATTAAAAATCTATCGATGAAGTCCAGAGAGTGGTGGTAAAAGTCATCAAACGGGGACAGAGAGCAAAGGAGTTTCTAAAGGATTGGTAAAGATAAATACAGCAAAACTGTGAAACTGATAGTAGGTCTACTGACTGGTCATTGTAGACTAAATAGACATATATATAACATAGGCCTGGTAGATGACACTACTTGTATGTTCTGCCAAAAGGAGAATAAACACCAATTCACGTGCTTTGCTAAGGACAAAATTAGAGTACGTTTTCAAGGAAAAAAGGAGGTTATAGTAGATTTGAAAAGGTCGCGGTGAAACAGGTCCGTGAACCACCCCAACCTTAATTGAATGTAATCTATGTATTTAGAAACAAGAGTTCAGATTTTGGAAAATATTTGTTATATTTATTTAAATATTGCGGACGTATTGGGAGTGTAAATTGAGATTTTTTAGTGATGCATGTACATGTATGTTCTTTACATTTGTCAAAAAACGGTTAATCCAATTGTTGAAAGTTTGCGTGATATTAAAGCAACACTTCAACTCCTCATAGTTGTACTCAATTCTTGCAAACACGAATGTGGGGGAAAGAAGATCAAACAAAAACCTTGGTTCTTCAGTATGAAGGTTTACAGCCACTGAATTTTGTCAAAGAATGATACACCACACGTACCAATAACAATAAAATAAATTACTAATTTAGGTAAGTTATTTAAATTACAAATTTATCAAACTTATATCACAATTGTAATAAGTTGTTCTGATAATTGTTCAGCAATTTATAATGGATGCTGTAGTTGTTGTAATCGTCCATTATTTAGTTTTGCAAAGATTTTGCTCCACGTCATCACTTTTTTTTTCATGCGTAGTAGAATAAATTTTGATAACTATTCCACATCAGACTCAAAATTGTATTTTGAGTCTGATGTGTTTGAGTCTAAATCTAGACTCCCAGTCTGTTAAACATAGTTTTTCGAGTGCATAATTGTCTTTACTCATATTAAAACCGTTTCATTAATAGTTTGCTAGCATGGCATATTGCACTGACAAACGCAGGTACTTTATGTGACTGTTTTATTTATTAGTGTTCTTCATTGCTTGAAGAAGAAAAATGAAAGAAAAGAATTAATAAATAAAAGACCGAAATTGCTGAAGTTGGACCGTTTGAATTCTATTTCTCCTTTTAAACTGAATGATCAAGCATCGACATTAATTAAATCTGTTTTTATCTTGCTAACTGTCAATTGCGCAACAGAACGATTTGGATATTTAGCATTAAACATATTACAAGCAGCTTGTGAGGTTTTCCGCAACCAAAACAAATTAAAATTTCTATACATACATTTATATAAATAATCTAAAAAAGCTTATTGTACCCGAAGGTGTTAAGGTGATAACACAGTTTACATATAAATGAATTTTAACCACTCTCTTTTATCTCTAGCCATTTTTTTCGCTTCACTCCACGTCAGTCCTCTAATTTACGTTTTGCTTGATCTACCTTTCCTCTTTTATTTATTAATTTAGCTTGCCACAATCTTTTTGGTACTCTGTTCTTAGCCATTCTTCTAACATGTTCAAATCACTTCAGGTGTTGCCTTTTAATTGTTTTCATGATTCGTTCCACGTTCAACACTTCTCTTACCTGGTCATTTCGCACTCTATCACGCGTTATAAGTCTCAGTACTACCTTGAAACGTATTGGGCTCAATATTCCTCCTTGCCGTAGTCCTTCCTTTGTTATAAATTATTCTTTTGCTTTTAGCGCTCCATTTTTGCATTGGTTTCCTTTTCTTAAGTTCTTTAGCACTTTATAAAACAATTTCTGATTTCCTAGGCTCTATCTCTTTCTATCTTTTCTCCAAAGCCCTCCCACGATTTTTATTTCGCCTCTTTTATGAATTTTTTAACTTTTATAATCTCCATTCCTTCTTCCAACATATAACCTCCATAATTGTTTCTTCAATTTTATTTTCGATTTTATTTCTTCACTCCACCAGTTCGATTGCTTTCGTATTTGTTTAGTTTTGTACATCTGCATAATGCTAGTCTTGTTATTGTTTCATTTATGATCAACCATAGTTTTCATTTTATTCTCTAGTTTTTGTGTGTGCGTCTTTTACTGCTACTTCCTCTTCTCTCAATTTGTAATACCTTATTGCGCCCCGTATTTCGTTTTCGCTGCCATTTCCATGTGGTCTGATATTTTCATTTATTTCCGCCATTTTAAGTTTTATTTGTGCCGACACTAGAAAATGATCTCAATAAATTTCTGGACCTCTGTCAACCCTCGCATCCTTTACTTCTTTCTCTGAAATTCTTACTTATTATTACGTAATCTATGATGGATTTTTCATTTTTCTTGGCGTTGAAATATCTTATGCAATCACTTTAAAATTTGAATATAGAACTACTATCTGAAACTGTGTTGATAGTGAAAACTGGTGACACGTTTAGGGATTTGTTGCGATGCTTTTACACTAATACATTTTTTAATACATTCCTTGACAGTGTTTAAATCTAGTCCGTGATATATGTATGCGTAAAAGCATTATTATTATTGTTACTATTATTAATATTATTATTTTTGTAATTGTTAAAATGGATAGAAAGAAAGTTTTACGTAAAAGAAAAGCACTAAATATCAAACTGAAAATGAAAGTTTTAAAAAAATATAATAATAATCGACAGTTAGAAGGATTAAACAAGATGAGAAAAAAATAAGGGAGTGCGCCGATATAATATTTAATACAAACGCAACTCAAGTTATACGCCCTCGCGATTCTATATTTCATGCTTGGAAAAACTTTTGTTCTTGTGATTTGTGATCAAAGACACAAAAACGTAGCACTAAATAAAGTTGCTATCCAAGTTAAGGCGAAATCTATATATAAACATATTAAGCCAAATGATGCTACAACATCAATGTCCAGCTTCAATGCAAGTCGCAGTTGGTTTGAGGGTTTCTGAGAAAGGTTTGACCTCAAGAATGTTCACTTACACGGAGAATCTGCTAGCGCAGATAAAGAAGCCGCGAACGCATTTTTAGAAACTTTTAAAGAAGATTCATCGAGGAAGAGATTTATAGTTCAAAACAAATATTTAATTCCGATGAAACTGCGCTATATTTGGAGAAAGGTGACGTCGCGTTCTCTATATCACAAAAGGCGAAAGCTCTGCTTCTGGATTGAAAATAAACAAAGATCGTATTACATTACTACTTGGATTTAATGCTAATGGCGATGCAAAATTAAAACCACTGTTAATTAATCGCTCCAATAACCCAAGAATCTTTAAAAATATTGAAAAAAGCTTTGCCGGTTATTTGGAGCTACAATAAGAACGCTTGGATGACAAAAATAATATTTTTACAGACTGGTTTGACAATTACTTCGTGCCATTTGTGGAAAGATACAATAAGCAAAATAGTTTATACAATAAAGCTTATACTATTATTAGACAATACACCGAGACATATCAATTTATACGTATCTAGTCCACAGATAAAATAGTATTTCTTCCTCCTAATACGACTTCACTACTACAACCGATGGACCACGGAGTGATAGCTACTTTCAAAGCATACATATTACCTTCGAAAAACAATGGAACAATCAGTAAACACAATTTCGGAGACGGAAAACAGTGTAGTATCATTTTCGAAGGAATATACTATAAAAGATGCAATAAAGAACATCAATTATGCTTGGGAAACAGTCACACAAACTAGTTTAAATAAAGTCTGGCAGAATATTTGACCAGAAGTTATTTATACAGATAGTTACGAGTAACTACTGTTTCTATATAAAGTTATAATAGAAGAAAGAAAGAAAGATGCAAGCTAAATAACCAACTATAGATGTTTTTTTTTTCAAAAAGATTTCATTAAATAATAAACGTCTTTATTTAATGAAATCTTTTTGAAAAAAAACATCTATAGTTGGTTATTTAGCTTGCATCTTTCTTTCTTTCTTCTACTATAACTTTATATGGAAACAGTAGTTACTCTAGCTATCTGTATAAATAACTTCTGGCTAAATATGTACATAGATTACAATATTTATGTTTGAGAATATATATTAGTTTTCTAGTGAAATAAATTATTTTTTTTATCGTCGTTTTTTTACCAAATTAATTTTCACACAACGATTTTTTATTATATGTATTTATCACATATTAGTGAAGAACTATATAAATGCTGCATCAAAGAGGCCCAAAAGAATATGTATGCCACAACGCGTGTTTCCATTACGCTCTTTGTTTTTGGTCCCACCTTGCGCGTTATAGCAGGCTCACCAGTATTTCTACCAGCGGCCTGTTAACTTCTAAATAAATACATACACATAAATGGGCAGCCTACCTATTTATTAATGGGAGACAATGACGACAATCTACGAATACAATATATAAGTAACTGTTTCTACAACACAAGGTGCCCGCCGTTCCGTAATATGTTATTGCTGTATTGTAACGTTTGTTGACGAATTGTCAACAGTTCCCAAACGGCTTGGGAGCTGTTACGTGTACTGAACGCGGCCATGCCTCTGTTAAATGTCGTTACATATATTATCAATACATGTACATACCTATTTATATATATATAATATTAAACTTTCAATTTGTCTTGCCTTTAAACATATCTAGTAGTTTTCCAGATTCCACTGTTGTAGTTTGTTTATAACAAATTCGTCCATCGCTCCGTAGGTGCACAATCACGTCAGTAGCTCAAAATGCTCAAATGACCATGTAAACGTCCTCTGACGATTGCAGGGATCTCGTTGTAATTTGCCATTGGTGTATTGCATTGTAATTAGGCTACTTATTTAAAAACAAAAATGTTGAAAAATAGGAAACTTTGTCTCAAAAGTCGCCAAAATCTTTTCCTGTACGTCCTGGCACAAACATTGTTGGAAAAGTGTCTAACTATATAACAAAACGTTAACCACAACTTTAAAGTATTATTTGTGAAAACAACATGTAATAATTAACAAAAATCTCTGATAAGCTTACGTAATTGTGCTGATTACTGTCACAATATTTTCTCTACAATATTGCCGTATATTATCCCAAGAGATTTTTTTTCCCAAACACTCTTTCAGTCTCTATAGTTCCAACAAAATCTGAATTTTGGGGTTCGCAGTGTTACTGTTTATTGTATCACCCTATGCATATAAAGCAATTAATATCTTATGCAAATTATGTAATAATGACGAATTAGATTCGGAACACCACATCCCCTCTCGTATAATATCCCTCTCGACAAACACGGTCGAATCAATTCGAACCTCATCAAATAAACACCTCTCCACCTAACACGGAGCAGTGGAAAAAAGGCACACAAACAGAGACCCGGCGATATTATTAAGCGATTATTATAGGCAGCATATCGCTCCCCTGTTATTACGGCTAATCCGGCGGCTATTCGATTGTTTGAGGAGGGTAAGTCGGCCTCGCTACTGGCGTCGAACGCCGAAAGGCAAAAGGGGATACACAACTTCGCAAAGACGCCAACCCTGTGCGGTATAATGACGAGTTGGCGCCTCGGTTACACGTCAGCAAGATTTTTTTTTACTCCCGGAGCAAGTCGATTTTTATTTTTGACTATTAGATGACTAAAGTTTTTTAGATGGACTTTTTTTTTTAAGAAAAAAGCAAAAGCGGTGTTTATTAATATTATATAGGGTAGTCAGGACAGTATGGATAATCATTAGGTAGGTGGTGCGATTCTGATTAATCTTGACTCGACAATCCTAAAACAGAAATGTATTGTCATTAGTTATACGAATTGCTAGTTCAGATTTGGCAACACCGGTATAAAACTAACATTAAATCAGTGAAAATGACATGATAAAATAAGCTTTACTTAAATTTAATGAAAATAACAATAAAATAAAAATATTACCCAACGTAAATGCTGAAACTGACAGCCATTAGTTTGAATAGTAGCTTCTGTGGAACTGAATTGAGGACGCGTTGCAATATCTGTGCGGTTTTCGCGGAGTCATCTACAATTGGATTGAGTCGTTTATAACAAACAGAGAATAGTAGCGTAGCTGCGTACCCGCATTAAGGAAAAGAGATAAGATCAAGTTGGAGTCACATATTTCGAATAAGAACAAAATTCACACAAGATCTTTTACATAAAGCAGTTTTGTGAGAAGGAGAAGATATGAGACCAGCACAGCGAGTAGTTCTAACTGTGGCACATGCTATACGGTGTTTATTCTTCCGCAGGTGGTGTTTTTAAACAGAATTATTTTATAGTATAAACGTACTGCTGTGTACTGAATGTACCAAAAGAAAATGCAAAAATGGATATTAAGTTAGCTAACTCAACGGATTAAAAATCTTAAAAGGGCGTAAAAGAACAATTAAGCTCAGGGATACCCTCGCAAATTAAAATATCACGACACACACGCACTAATCACGAAAAGTGAAATGTGGGTGAAAGAAATCTGACTTTCTTTAATTACTCCAAAAATTGAAAAGGTTTAAATCAAAAATAAAAGAACAGAATTTAGAATGACGTTAAATAACAATCAAAAATTTTTATTATGAAAAAAAAAGGAAAAAAAATTATTATGCAGAAAACAAAAACCCTGGACAGAGAGTCCTGGGTTAAATCAAAAAACTGCTCGAGATTCTAATTTACAAAAGGACAATGCTAAATCCTTTAAGAAAGCAAAAAAAAAACAAATTAGTTCAGGAAGATAATTCTTTTCTCACAAAAAATCCACGTGGTTTCAAAATTAAAACAAACTAAATTAAACGTGGACAATACAGGTAAATTAACAAAAGAAAAACTTAAATACAAGCACAATGCTTCTATTCACCCAACCCGAGGTGATTAATAATTAAATACAAATCAGCAAAATTAAAAAACGAAAAATTAACTCTTTTAACTAAAATATTTCCAGAACCAAAAAATAAATGATTTATTCTAAATTGTGTACACAACAATATAATAACAATTATTATCAACCGAGTTCCTTGATGGACGAAACAAAATACAAATTAAACGAAACAAATCTCTATATCATAAGAATATACAAAATGGCAGCAATGAAATACAATTTACGTCTACTTACGCCGGCATCTGTCAAGGAACTCGTTCTTACAAACACGACCGCTGCGAACAGCGAAGTCGCAACAGAGATCAGCCCGCCAACGGACGAAATCTCAAAACATAATAACAAAAACAAAACCAGTGAATGCAAAACATATCAAAGAGTGAAAATTAATTTAAACAAATGGACATTAATAATAATCAAACAATCCATTCAATAACTAAATCTTATTCAAAATAAAAATAATAATCTGAAAATCTTCCCGAAACATTGACAAAGGCAAATCGGAGTAAACATGAAAACATCTGTGCAACTTAAAAAAAAAAAATGCTCATCGCGAATTCAAGGTGTCAACAGAGTAAACGTGTGACCACTGGGAACCCTCTATTCTACTTATACATATTCGAACGTGTACCATCCAGACCAGGCTTGATCAAATTTGTGAGAAATATGGTCGTGCTTACTTATTCCGAAAATAAATCTAAAGGACCTAAAATTTCATGGGGTTAGCTATGAACACTTTAAAATTAAATTCTCGCAATGATTGCAAATTTTTTATTGCCTGAGGTAATTCGTTGTAAAATATTATAGCCCTGCATCTGATCTTCGTCTCGTACAACTTGGTAGTGTGTGAGGGTACTGCTAAGTCTAGGCAATTGCGTGTATGCTTACCTTTTTGCATCAGTTTTTGACGAAATTTTTTGCATTAGCTTTCTATCTATCCCACCACATTCACAAAGCGAATCATTAACCTCTCCAATTCCCTACATAAATATTATTTAAAAATTTACGCGTGACCTATTAATTGATTCTTACCCCACTGATAGCAGGCCTGATACATTTATAACCATCATTTCCCTAAACATGTAACGCTACTGATAAATTTCCTAGTCTACTTCCCATTTAAGATAACATCTCACCTACTCTGCCAATCATTATCAAGTTTATCCCTAAACGCTTTTTTAACTACCTACACTAGCCGAAATTAGCCCAAATCTAATAATGGAGCTATATAAATCTCCCCTAGACACCGCCTCTTTCGCTAATTGCTTCGGCCCTTCATTTGTCGATCGTACCTACATTGAAGCGTAGTCGCAAAAAAAGTTTTATATTCCCCCTGGAGCAACACATCCCAAGTATCCTAACAACCAAATCAGGTCGGATTTCTATAAATCTTTACCTAACACCTCTAATAAGATAAGCTATCTGTTATAATTCTCACGTCCCGCATAAATTCCCATTCGCGCCTACTATAAACTACTGGCTGATTTATTGCAACTAATTCTGCTTGAAAAATATTACAATGTGAATGTTTGGGTCTTTGTTCATTCTGACATTAGGAATAACTAATGGCAAAATACATTTCATAACTTTTATTAAATTTAATTAAGTGTCCGTACTTCCGTGACTGGCAGTGTACATATACAGGGTGTATCAGATATGTAGAGGTAAATATAATAATATGTAGCAGCTGTAATCATAATACGATCAAAAAGTCTTAATGGCACAGGAGGGTCTATCGGTAAGCATTAACGAAAAAAAATATTTTGTAAATGCCGTGGCTAAGCGCCGCCTGTGCCCAACCTAAAGTGCTGTCCCAGAGTAATACCCCCATACCACTATCATTCACCATTACCGCGCGTTAGTTTTGTTTGGATCGCCGCTTGGAGTGCAAGGTCACTTCGAAACATTTTTATTAAATTCTTCCCGTCTCGAAAACAATCCTTTTCAGACATCATCATGCAATTTCATATAAAGAAAATCGAAGCTTGATGCATCGGTAAAAGCGCGGGAATGTATAGATTCATTTTCGCGGCGACATCATAGTAAAACGGCGTGTTGCAAATTTTCTGTATCTACATTTATTTCTGTGTGTAATTCGATTCAATTTATTTTGCGTATTATGATTAAATAAATCCAAAAGAAATAACTCAGATTCATGGGTACGTTTTATTAACAACTAACTCTCGATTCGACAAAGCAAAGAAAAATATTACGTGTTTTATTGAGTATACTGAAATAAACACATACATATTATAAGATTACGTAGAATCGTAGATTACAAAAAAGGAATGTTTATTTTATAAAAAGGAGAAATTTAAAATGCCTCAGTTTTGCTATTTTTACAAGGGCACACTGGCCCTTATTTATTCAGAATGACGTTAAATGAGCATACCATTAAGAATAATACTGAATGAGTGCAATGTATTTATACATAATACCACGTTTAGCGGGTGCTAACATGACGTTTCCTTGCATCAGGCCCCGGACTAAAGATTTTGGCTGTAAATTTTACTTTTTTTTTTATTTTTTAAAGATGAAATCCGATTTCGGCGGGTTTGTGCTTTATCGTCGTGTATTTCACCCAGCAAAATTTCTTTTTTATTTGAACACGCCTGTATACCGTTTGGAAGATTAAATTGAAATCCAATAAAATTAATACAAGAGTAACTGTGAAAAAAAGTTTCATTTCTTATCTACAGAAACACCTAAATGGCGTCCTTTATTTCTTTGACGATTTTGTGTTAAAAGCATTTGCAAAAGAAATTTCGTTAACCCTTTTTTTGATTTTGTTTTCTTTTCACACATTGATTTTTGTTATTAAAATGATTAATTTGGCAAAACTTGTTCCAGGACGAAATGGAAACGACAGACAGCTGTAGGTCTTGAACTTCTAGCGGAGGCCGGCAATTATGCCGCTTTCCAACGGCTATACGGCGCCCCACCCTATGGCTGCTGGTATCCACCGCAATCGGGGACCCAGCGCTGCACCAAGCGCAGCTGACATCTATTACAGGCAAGCTGCAGCAGGCAGCGGCAGTCACCCTCCAGAAACCACTTCCATATCGACTGTACCCACCAGGGATGGGTTTGGGCATGCCTGGACCTAGCGCACACCTCAGTTCCTTGGCGGCCAGCAGTTCCTTGAGCAGCTTATCTACATACTACAGTAACCAGTCCTCAGAAGCGCCCCCACCGCGAACGCCAAGCCCTGATACGCCACTGGATCCAGGGTCGCCAGGTACTAATGGTAGAAGGTCGCCTAGTGAGGATGAAGATACAATCCACGTGTAAAAAGAAATGACAAATTATTATAAGATTTTAAAAAAAACACAAAATCGTAATGATAATTAAAAATTCTATGGTGGAAATGATTGAATAAAAAAAGGAAAATAAACTTGGATATATCAAGTGAATATAGTGCTAAACGGAGGTATTTTAACTTTTAAAATGTGATATTCGAGATATGTATATTATTATTATTATTAATTATTATTATTATTATAACCCAGGACTCAATTAAATAATTTATTTTAAACTTTACCCCGCTTCCATGATCCTCTTATCCTGCCCCACTCTCCTCGTCCAACGCCGCTTGTTTACCCCACTACGTTACATTTTTTTCCCCGTGCAACAGTGCCCTCTAGGTCGACATTGAGTTCGTTTGAAAACGTGCGATGCTTTTCAGTGTTGTGTGCAAATGTGTAGAGACACAAGACGACAAGAGTTTTCAAAAATCCTTGTTTATTTAGAAAAAAAAAAGAAAAACAAAAGAAGAAACGAAACAAATAATAAGTACTAGAAGACAAAATAGAATCTGTCAAAAGAAGCAACGTGTTTTAAAGGAACCGATGAATCACATTTTCTACCAGTGCTTTTTTGTTGTTTAACTTTCTACCCCAGTCAAATCTACCACGTAATATGTGAATATGATTGTTTGTCCCTCTTCTTCTGTCAGTCTTTACCCTGAGATATTGTACATCCTACATTCTGTAATTTTGTGTATAAAAAGATTAAAATAACTCTAAACAATTATTAAATATGATGATTTTAAGTTGATCCAGTGTTTTAATTATTATATATTTTATCAATTCCCGATTATGAAATTGCAAGGAAAAGTTGAAAAGATATCTGTTTCTACATATGCATAGGTAAGTTGCTTTAAACACGTTCATCAAGTTCTGGAAGTATATAGAAATGGTGATAAGATTTTAATACGATCGTCGCACAGTGGTCCAGATTGCGTTCGTAGCGCGAAATAATTGCCGTTTATGTCTAAATCCAGTCCACATTTACATATTTATAATCTTCGCAGTTGTGATAGTACTATTGTACAGGTAATAATATTAATAATTATTAAATTATTATTAATTAATATTAAATAACACAACACTGAAAATAGAAAGATATATATAAAAGATAAGAGATTTGAAATTAATACTTTTGTACTACTTTTGTATTAGTTGGTGTTGATGTCTACATTCATCAAATGTTTTTTGTGGCCTACCAAATAACCAAGTTGTTTTTTAGTAAATGAACTTTTTTTGGACTGTACTACCAACGGTAGCACCAGCAAGTTCTACTCTCTGATCTAACCATCTCTTTATTTCTTGCTATAAATCCTTTTACGTTGCGAGAACTTTGTTTCCAAGGAAATTCTATCTTTTTCTTATAACATCAGTTAATAATTTATCAGCTTCTTGTTCATTTATAGTTTCTTTCGTAAATACACTGTTTAAACGTATGTGCTAGCGTAGATCTTTTTAAATTTTTGTGTTTGTGCTACTCCGAAAACAAAAAACGCTAAGTTTAACTGCAATGGACATTTCATCTAAAAAAAAATTATAAGGCTTACGGTCGCACTCGGACGCATTTTATTTTAGGTACACACCATAACTGAACTATGAACAATTTTAAAATAAAATATCAACATCTCCAAACGTCTGCAATTTTTTATAAGCCACCTCGAACAAGCAGTTTTTGAGCTGTAGTACAACGTCAAGGTATTTCAACAAATGACGAATAAAATTATGTGTTTATTTTTGAAAAAGTCTACCATATTTAATAAATTCGGTAAAATACAAATATCTGCAATTATTAGCCTCTATTTTAGTACACAACTCAAACGCCTAATTCAAGTACATTGACTTCTACTAGCAAATAAGCCACACAGGCTTGATATTCCCAAAAATTTTGAGTTGATAGTTATATTTCAACATACAGAGTATGCAAATTATGCAATTTACAAATCATTCTTGCAACTTGGTAAATTACAATTATTTCGCCTTGCAAATGCAAGCGGGCCCACTGTGCGTCGTAATTAAGGTAAGTAAATATCATAGTAATACTTTCAATTTCCTGGCCTTATTTATTAATTTAATTGTTTAAATTAATGTGTAAAACTTTAGTTATGTTAAAATAACATAAAATAAATCCAAAGACTTTACCTGAACCTAATTATTAGATAGAGAGATTCTTATTAGTCCAGTAAGACACAAGCCACAAAAACTTATCTATCAATGAACAACTTTTTAAACATTATTTTTCAAAAGTATCATCATAAAAATGATGATAGTAAGAAAGCTACTTTAATTAACTTCTTACAAATTCCTCGATAGTGTAATAACTTTTTTCAAGAAGATTTCTTTTTAATTTGAATTCAAATTATCTCAATGTGTGCAAATTTTTTATTGCCTGAGGTAATTTGTTGTAAAGTATTATTGCTCTGTATCTGAGATTCGTCTCGTACAACTTCGTAGTATGGAAGGGTACTGTTAAGTCTAAGTAATGGCATGTATGTATCACTTTATATATATTGCTGTGTTTCATAAGAGGGAAACCACCAACCATGTTGAAATGTAATTATTATTTTATGTACGCACGTGTTTGTAAGTCCAGTATAATTTCGACTAAATCGTATTAGTAGTCATGGAAGTTGAATATAATTTATCATCTGACAACTGTGCAATAGCCTGGTATCCTAGGTATCTATTTTAATTGAATGGGAAGTGACTCAATGTGATTCGTATAAAGAAAATGTATGAAAATCCTTAATTACGTGTTGATAGTTGATGAAAAGTCTTAAAAAAGCTGTGTCATTTCTCATCAGATATAAATGAATAAAACCATATTGCGGGGTATATCTGGTATGTAGGGATAAATTCACGAATTTTGGTGTTTACTATATCTGGGTACATGTTTTACATGGGATTTTACATGTGTTTGCTGTTCCGAGTCTAATCATACATCCTGAATGTAACGAAGGAGGTGAATATACGAGCGAATCTGGATTGTCACTACAAGGAAATCACATTCAGAGGTGCTTTGACGTCTGTATGAACCGATAAACGAGGTATCTGGTCAAAACATTGTTTAAATTATTATTATTTCGTATGTGATTTAAAATTCTGAGCTTTTATAAGTTGGCAAACGTGGTTGGTGGTTTTCTATTCTCTTATGATAGTGCGGGATATTGTAAAAGTTCCTTTTTGAATTAAAGAATCTAAATTATACTGGATAATTAATAATACTTGTTTGAATGTCCCAAATAACTATACTCACCCTGGGTACGAGTTCTCATACTTTTTTGTATATTTCCTGTATAGACTTGTTCATGAATTATACATGTTATTAATGATTGCACTGTTTTATTAAAGAAAGTTATTTGTTTATTTTTCTTTTGCTCGTAAAACAGCATATAGCCGGGAAATCACAATAATATATACCTATTTTGACGAAAGTTTTTTTCATTAGCTTTATAAAATTTTAGAATTGCAAATATGTATAGACATGGCAAAGGTAGAATATTCAATTCTTTAAAAAGAGGTCGACACGATACCATAGACGATACACATAGCATGCTTCTGTAATATAAATAATCGTTTAACACCAACTGATGGGTCTCAAAAGATTAGGCCATAACTGAGACGTGAATTAACGTACTGCTGTGTACTGATTGAAATTGAAAAAATGCAAAATGAATTAACAAAAATGGAAAATTAAATTAACTAGCTCAACGGATAAAAAAAAAAAAATTAAAAGGGCGCAAAAGAACAATTAAAACTCAGAGTTACCCTCGCGAATTAAACTTGACTTTAACCGCGACAAGTAAATAGTGGGTGAAAGAAATCTGACTTTCTTTATTTCCCCAAAAATTGAAAAGGTTTAAATAAAAATAAAAGAACAGAATTTAGAATGACGTTAATTAACAATAAAAATTTTATTATATAAAAAAAGAAAAAAAACATTAAATAAAAATTGAAGAAAAAAAAAACCATGAACATAGGACTCTGGCCCAAATCAAAAACTGCATAAAATTAGTTCAGGAAGATAGTCCTTTTTATTATCGAAACAATCCACGTGGTTTCAAAATTAAAACAAACTAAATTAAACGTAGACAAATCAAGCAAATTTACAAAAGAAAAACTTACATACAAGCACAAAGCTTCTATTCACCCAACCCGAGGTGATTAATAAATAATTACAAATCAGCAAAATTAAAAAACGAAAAAATTAACACTTAAACTTAAAATCTTCCCGAACAAAAATAATAAATGATCTTATATCTAAATTGTGTACACAACAATACAATAACAATTATTATCAAACGAAATCAAAAAAAGAATCCAAACAAATAATAATCACTAACTGAGAAAGAACAAAAACTAAAACACCACAGCGCTCTCAATACCGATAGTCCGGGACGGGACTCTGCAGTTCCACCATCGCTCGCGACGAGGAGGAGAGCGTCAACACCCGCATTTATACAAACTGATTGTAATTGCTTTTTCTTGTTTTGTATACTTGTTGCTTTGAATAAAGTTGTTGTTGAGTAAATATAATCAAATTAAACCGAAACAAATCTTTAAATCAAAATGTATTAACAAAATGGCAGCTAACAAATAAGAATTACAAGTACTCACGCTTGCGTCAATCTCAAAACTGATTGACAAGGTCAAACAGTCGCTTACATATAAACAGCTGCGTGCGCTACGCCTAACGCAAACGCATTAAACATCGAAGAAAACTACTAGAAAAGACAGAACTACAAAAGCGAACGCTATCCATATTACAGAGTGAAATTAATTTAAAACAACTGAACATTTAAACAAATTAAACAATTAACTCTTAACTAAATCTTATTTAAACAATGGAATTTGTGGAAACTCCTACAAAACATTGATAAAGGCTGATCGGAATAAACAAACAAACATCTGCGCAACTAAAAAAAAACTCTCGCGAACACAAGGAGTTACGAATGTCATACAGTACAGTACATAATTTACTCTCAAGCATATCGCAATGACTGTTAAATCTTAGATTGTGATCAACAATAAGTCCCAAAAAATTCACCACCTTACTATCCGGAAGTAAATTGTCGATCAAACCCATATGAATTTCATAAGATCCTCACAACGAAGGTAAGTAATTTTTTGACACGCAGTTTATTATGAGACATGGACAATGCCGCGAAGCGAATTGAATGCCCATTTAGTTTGTTGCAACAATATAATATAATATTAACTGAAAAACAGCTCCGTTAAACTTTTCGCTTGCTTCATGGCTCAATGTAATTTTGCCATTTAACACAACAAATTGTGTTTATATTTTATTTGCCGCTCTCCCATTAAAAAAAATTGTTTTCCTTCGCCCTAGCACACACGCATTGGAGAATGAGCGTTGTGGGAATCGCGCGCGCCACGATAATGTAGGGAAAAGAATCATTGAAGTGACTTTACCAACCTGCTGCCTAGTAATCGGTCTTGAATCGCCGTGTTCTCCATCCGATTAGGTGTGATTTAGATCGCGATTCTACCGAAAGATTTTCGACAGTGATAGCAATGATTACCGTTGCGAATATCTGCAGACGAGCCTTCCTGTTTGTAACATCAAGCATACTATGTGAACGTTCCTAAAAAATATGACAGTTACAATAAAGTTGACAGGTAAGAAACATAATTGTGTTTTCACTATTACTGATCTGGGATTAATGGTCTCCTCGATTACTTCGCCGCTGATCCAGTTTCTTGGTGATACCTAGATCCTTACTGGATCACCAGTATTGAATTCTTCAGGACCTTTGCTTTCATAATCTGCGTATTTCTTCTGTTGATCTTGTCTGACAATTCCGAAAACACCTCTTCCTTTACTACAGGATGCAATGTGGTCTCCTTTACTTGTAATGTTGTCTTGGTAACTCCACTCATTAGTCTTTGGACTGGGGATCCCAATAATGTATTCCTACATATATTTCGGTAGTTGAGAAGCGCCATTTGTAGATCTAATTCATCCAGTAAATATTTTTCCAAAATGTTTTCTGAGATTTGTACACCTCTCGCAGCTAGGCCATTACCACGAGGATGATGAGGACTTGACGTTCGGTGATTGAAAAACCAGTCCTTAACAAATTTTCCAAACTCTACGGATTTGTAGCATTTATTGTATGTAGGACATTATTGACTATATTAAAGAGTGTAGTGTGCGTGAAGCAACACAACGCTCAAATAACAAAGAACCTATTCAGACAAAGCCGATACCGACTTATCCTTGGCAAACCGTGGCAAGTGATTTGTTTTCGCATAAACGTAAGGACTATATTTGTATCATTGACAGTTATTCCGGGTTTGTTGATTTTAAGCCACTTAAATCACAAGCTACCAACGAAGTCATATCGCATCTAAAAACATGGTTCGCTTTATTCGGTATTCCCGAGATACTCGAAAGTGACAACGGTCCCTGCTACAAAATCCGATTACTGCAGTGTCAACAAATAATGGAAAGAAAACATCCCAAACGAATGAAGCAGAAAACAACATACCAGGAGTACCAGTAAAAGATCCTGCTGTCCCGAATTTAAGTGATAATACAGTTCAAACGAAGACTGAAGTACCAATGACTACTCAGGGAGAATTTTAAACCCACATCAAGATTGAATCTATAAATTCGTGTTTTATAAGTTACATATTTATTTATATTGTTTTTTATATTTCGTTAAGTTCTTTAAAAAAAAAGGGAGATGTAACATCAAGCATACCATGTGAACGTTCCTAAAAAATATGATAGTTAGAATAAAGTTATAGCAATGTTACAATGTTTCACAGGTTTATAGGTACTTTATATTGCAAAGTCTTGAGATGGGTACACTGTTTTTTTTAATCGGATAGGATGTTTCTTTTGTTGGATTTTTTTACCGAAACTTTTGAGACATACATTAGTTTAATGTATTTAATTATTTCATGTAGTTACGTTTGGTTAATTATACTCATTCAGTATCAATCGTTTATCTATTTCTAGAGTGTATTTCATTCAGAAAAGGATTGCGTTTACCAGTATCACAATTTCAATAAAACTTATTCCTTTTAGTTTTTTTCGATCTGCTAATATTCACCTTAAACTGCAATAAAAATTACGAATAAAATACTATAAGATAGAAAATAACTGATCATGCTCTTCTAAACAGCTGTGATGTATAAAAAAATTCTGTGTTTAAAAATATCCTACAACCTAATAGATGTAGATAGCTTTACTACAGATAGTTTAGAAATAAAATTTAGTAGTCATCGTTGGTCATACATTTCAAAGGTCACAAGTTTGGCTAAATTATTAAGGATGTAATTTTTTTACGCTGATTACAATGGTGTAATCCGAAAAACAATTGATAATCGCATTTACGAGATATAATAGAAAACTTTGTTTTTTTTTCTAAATGAACCACCCCGTATATTTTGTCACCAATTGATAGAAAATCAGTTTCTGCATGCATAACAGTATCACCTTAAAATAAAAAATAAAAGAGCTACGACTCATATAGTGATGGCTTCGGTATAACAGCCAAAGCATTTGTTGTTTGCCAACTTAAGATGTTTGTTTAAAAAAAAAAAATACAAGAGTATACAAAAATTTATTGATAACAATTGAAAATATCAATATTGTATTTATATTTTATTTGCCGCTCTCCCATTAAAAAAATTGTTTTTGTTCGTCCTGGCACACACTCATTGGAGAATCATTTATCGGTACTTTATATTGTAGAATCTTGAGATGGGACACGCCAGGCGCTTGAATTTTATTAAATACGCGGTTTCCTTTTTATTCGGCTAGGATGTTTTTTTTATTGGATTTTTTTTGCCGAAAACTTTTGAGACATACGTTAGTTTAATGCATTTAATTATTTCATGTAGCTATGTTTGGTTAACTATACCCATTGAGCATCAAGAGTTTACAAAAATGTATTGATAACAATTGAAAATATATAAATATTGTCGTGAGTTCAACGTCAACAGGTGCACACGTGTATTGTCGCTCTCCCGTTTTGATTCAAGTTTTGCTGTGTTTTTTGTGACTTTTACTGTTCTTTCAACTTGCAAACTGTGGAAATAAGTCAGGGGTGCATTTTGCACGTTTTCGCGACCACATAGGCTTAACTATAAGCGAGATAATAGGGTTTGTTACTTTTAAATATCTTCATGCGTGTTTAAAAACTAGGTTGTTTTTCCGTATTTGCGATAAATCGTGCGTTGAGGTGTTTTACGGCTTTCGTATATATGGGAATTGAAAATAAACAGTGTTGATAGAGTATTGCGGTGCATTTAGAACTGACAAATAGTTGTTTATAGTTTTTGAATTAACAATTGTCTGGACATTTAAAGATACAGTGTGGTTTATAAGTTTTGAGACATCTCTGTATATGGGCTATGGAAGACTGTAGAAAGTGCGGAGAACCGTTACCGAGTGATGGAGGTTTCATACATTACCACAGTTGCAATGGGGACTATCACTACGACTGCTCGATTCAGGCTAGCACCTATAATTGCATGGATAGCCAAAGAAGAATGAAGTGGAGGTGTGTTCCGTGTAGGTACAAATTCATGCAGCATGAGGTAAAGACAGTTGAAGACCCTGCTTGCAATTGCGTTGATGATATCAGACAGGTCAGGCGGATTTTGGAGGAGTTAAACACAAAGATTGATAAAAATAGTAAAGAACAGGAAAAGTTAGCTAATAAGTATGATGATTTTAAAGCATACCATGAGGAATTGTAGAGTTCCATGAGGAATATAGAGGAGAGAGTCAGCGAACTCTTGGAGGAAAATAGGAACAAGTCGAAACTGATAGAATCACTTACGGATTGAATTGTTGAACTGGAGCAGAAGCAAATAGAGAGAAACATAGGGATGATTGATATAGAGGAGCAAGCAAATGAGGATCTGAAGAAATTGGTTGGAAAAATAACTAGTAAAATAGGAGTTAAGTTGGATGAAGGATCTATAACGGAGACTAGAAGAAATGGATACGCGAAGTCCGGAAAACCAAGGCCAGTGTTAGTGCAATTCCGGTAGACAAATATTAAAAATCTAATCTTAAACAAAAGGAAAAGAGAGATAAGGAACGATGAGATTATGGAATCGACCAGTATGGATAAAATCAAAATATATGACCAATTAGTGCCTGCCTACAAAAGACTGCTTTGGCAAACAAAAAACCAGCGCTAAAGAGGTAGGATGGAAATTCGTGTGGGTTAGCGAAGGGAAAATACTAACAAGAAGGATGGAAAATGAGAAAGTGCAACGGATAAAAAACACATCGGACTTACGGGTAATTTTTTTAGGTTTATTTGAATTTGTGATGCTGTCACCATACATGGATATGATAGAAAAAACATTAACGAGGACTGGGTATGTGAAATTCTTAATGATCTACCTAGTTCAATCGCCTCTGAGTATCTTTGCTAGTTCACACCTGTTTGCAGCGTTTTCTTTGTTATTAATTATACTTTATTTTAATTTAATTATTAATAATATTACTTTATTTTTAGTATGGCATATTGAAATACGTTCTTTTATGATATCATTTTGAATTTATTTAGACATTTCTTTCGTATGTAATGTTTTTTCTTTTTTTTTTAGGCTGCACTTAATTTCTATTAGTTATTAGCATTATATCTAATTTATTTACCTTACTCTTTAAATTTTTAATTTATTAGTCTTTGGTTCTTTATGTAGTTAATTCAATCACCTCTAGGTATTTTTGTTGGTTTATACCTTGTTTGAAGCATTTTTGCAGTGTTTTCTTTATTAATAATTATATTTTGTTTTAATTTAATTATTAATAATAATACATCATCTATGGTGTGATTCACGTATTACGTTTATTTATGAAATCATTTTGACATACTTTGGTATGAATGTCACGAGTTAAGTTTTTTATTAGGCTGTATTTAATTTTCTATTAGTTATTAGTACTACATCAAATTTATTTACCTTATTCTTTCAATTTTAATTATTTAATTACTTACCTCCGTATTTAGTTAATTCAGTCACCTCTAGGAGGTATTTTTCCTAGTTTATACCTTGTTATGGTATTTTTTGCAGTGTTTCTTTAATGTTAAATATACCTTGTTTTAATTTAATGATTAATAATAGCATTACTTCTTTTAACATAGTTCCACGTTTCACGTTCACTTATGAAATCATTTTTGAAATTATTTAGACATTTCTGTCGTATCCCTAACAACCAGAAATATTACATAGATATTTTTAAAAATATGTTTTATAAATATTTTTCGTGAGAGGTTTTTGAATATATTTTTCATATTTTTTTCTACATATAGATAAAATATTCAATTAAAATATTTATTCCATATTTTAAAGTTAATGTAAGCGCTATGTTTTTCTATATATTTGTAAATATTTATTGAAAATTGAGATTTTTTATGCAATCTATTTAATTTGTCAAAATGAACTAAAATTGTTCTTGGTTATTTAGAATGTATAACGTCGATAACGAAAAGTTGAAACATACATAGAGTTGTCTAAAAGGCAAGAACTTGTCTTTTCACACTTACCATACAAGTTAATAATCAATAATTCTGGCATTTTTTAAGGCATACTGAAGGTTTATCAAATTAATCACTATTTTTTTAATTGAAGTGTTCTAAATAAAAAACAAACGTATTTATTACCATTTTATTTGAATAAGCCAATAAAAATGAAAAATACTCATTTTTAAGTCTAGCCCTGGCTGGTGCCAGGTACAACCTATGGCTTTTTTCATATCTTCGGTAGTGGCGCTCTCATGGCGTCTCCTTGTGGCCTCTAAAGCAATGCCAATTATATTAGATCATACCATGAATAAAACATCGTACAACATTATCAACACCTACTAATACGTTTGGAGCATTTACAATAATTGGAGTGGTAGCTACATTCTAATACTTACGATACTTATTTTTACTTTATTTCATAATATTTGAAAACATTCTACGTACAAACAATAAAACAACACAACGTATTCTAACCTCTATTTGAGGTTATGACGCTTATTCTACCGAGATGAATCTCTTAAGCAAATCAACTAGCAATTTATCTGGTAGATGCAGTACATATATGATGCATAAAATTCCTACAATTATATTATTAAACGATTTCTGTACATAGCGATATTGAGCATTCCAATTATCTTATAAATGCCATGACATGTTCAAAGTTTTGCTTACCTCGTAGTCACCAAAAAACTGAAACACACACCCCGCAACAATAATTACACAGTTAACCCTAATCTGCCCTAATCGTATACTATTATAAACTATAACATGTAACGGACAAACGAAATGAAAACGTTGATGATACGCACGTGCGCGTATGCATTCTATGTACCTAATCCATAGACGCATAAAACAATACTAAATCATATAACAACCGGTACCGTAATGAATATAGGTGTTGTGTTGACGTTCGCAACTTACAAATATTACAAATAATATAATACAAAACGCAGATATATTAAAGAAAAAGTTACAGCTCTCAACTTAGATACTAATTAAATCATATTAGATATATATTATCTAATTTAATCTTTAAACTATCATTTTAAATAGGTACATACCTACTGAATATGTATGCATATTTTACCCATTTTATATTATTCGTCCTACGCACCAAATGTACATAAGCAAAAATTCAATCTTTTTTTTTATATGAAATAAATATTTACAGAAATACAAAGCAAAATATTCTTGCAAAGTTATGAAAATATATTGAGAAAAATTTGCAAAAAATATTATTAATGCTACATAACATATATATTTTTTAAATGTTTTCCCTAATATATTTTCTATAATATATTTTATGCATATTATATTAATATAACTAATATTCAAGAAAGATTTAATATTTTTTAAATATTTATAAAATTTTTGTAATATTTCGAATTTTTTATTTCGTTTTTTACTTGCTTAGTTTAAAATTTTTAGAATTTATAAGAGTTCATTTCTAGTCAAGTGTTCGATGGTTTTCATGTTGTTAGCGCTGTTAAGCGAGTTATTCGCTTAGTGCTTATTGTAAACTTTTGATTTTTTTTAGCTTGTTACCAACCATTTGTAATAGCTATCGTCATACGCTTCGGTGCGATGGAGGTGTTGGGACAAAAAGATTGAAATATTTTATTTGCCGCTCTTCCATTAAAAAAATTGATTTAGTTCGTCCTGGTACACACGCATTGGAGAATGAGCGTTGTGGAAATCACGCGCGTCACGATAATGTAGGGAAATCATTGAAGTGACTTTACCAACCTGCTGCTCTAGTAATCGGTCTTGAATCGCTGTGTTCTCCATCCGATTAGGGGCAATTTAGATCTGGATTCTACTGAAGGATTTTCGATGGTGACAGCAATGATTACCGTTGCGAATATCTGCAGGCGAGTCTTCATGTTTCACGAGTTTATAGGTACTTTATATTGTAGAGTCTTGAGATGAGACACGTCACGTGCGTTAATTTTGTTAACTACACTGTTTTTTTTTAATAGCATAGGATGTTTCTTTTGTTGCATTTAATTATTTCATGTAGCTATGTTTCGTTAACTATACCCACAGCATCAATCGTTTATCTATTTCTAAAGTGTATTTCATTCAGAAAAAGATTGTTTACCAGTATCACAATTGCAATAAAACTTATTCCTTTTAGTTTTCTTCGACCTGTTAAAATTCACCTTAAACTGCAACAAAAATTACGAATAAAGCAGGAACGGTGTACGAACGGCACCCATTAGTAAAAACTTAGCAGACACTGAAATATATTCAGTTTACCCCACATAATAATCCCCTAATTAATAACACCAATAAATACGACGACACACTTCCATATATATATATTCCGATCTAGATGGCGTTAGTAGCAGGTGCTAGGATCGCACGCTCCGACGGGCACATTGTGTCCAATCGACACGTTTATTAATTCGCATTGTTAGGATCTAATTAGGGCATAGCGGGGCCAGTTCTCGGGGCTCTGGTAACCGAGGGAGCCGACTGTTAACAGCTGGCAAGTCATAAGCCGCACGGAATCAAATGCAACTGCAACCTTCGAGGCGAGAAAGGATGTGGTCTGGGTTTTGGAAAGCTACCCTCTCTTCTGGTGGTTAAATTTTATATGCTTATATGTAGGACAATTTGTGGTTTTCAGCTCATCCGTTGTTAAGTTATTGTAGGTATGTTTGATAATTTCCGTTAAGACTATTTGGCATGAACAATCGATCGTGAGAATTAGACGGATATTATACTATAACAGTTCTGTAACAGGAAATTTTTATAAAACTTTTATAAAAGATTTCAAGGTAAACGGAAAACTGAACATAAATATATTCACTTTATATTACTTTTATTTTTACAACAGCCACGTTTCGGTGAAACATCCACCTTTTTCAAGCTATAAGAAATCAAAATTTATTAAAAATTAAATTTAGAAAAGGAATAAAAATTATCTTGGTAAAATACAAAAGTACACAGAGATTCAAAGTGATTGTCAATTCCGCTCCTATAGATAGTAACAGGGTGTAGGTATATGCCGCGTGCTTGTAATGAAGGTTTGAACTAAGTCAGTGTTGGAACATAAGAAAGTAAACGGATCTGTCATAAATAAGGAAAACGTAACCTATATTTGAACTCGCATTATATAAACGACTATGGATTGGTGTTTCTGCTTGTAAAGATGAAATGTAATTAATTTAACTTTACTAAATTATTATTTTACAATTCAGTACTAACTGGTGTTTAATTAAATTTATTTATTACTTTAAATTATAACATACAATTAATATAATTATGTAAGTGACAAAACTGCATCTCTCAGTCTTCTATGGTATGCATGCGGTTTCTATAGATTCTATTTTTAGATAAGCCAACATGAAGTAATCTAATGGGTTAGATCAGGCGATCTGGTGGCCATCTTTGTGCTCTAACGAACTGTCAGCAAAAAACTGTTGAGATATTGACAGAGTTTGTCGAGCAGTATGTGCTGGAGCATTATCGTGCTGAAAATAACCTGTTTCAAGCTCATTTTCTTGTAACTCTGCAATAAACAATTCCAACATCTGTTGGTAACGTTGGGCTGTTACAGTTTCCTCGAAGAAAATTGGCCCTATTATTCATTGCCTGGACATAGCTAACCAAACTCCAACTTTTACGGGATGCAATTGCGTTTCTCGAAATTCGTGTGGATTTTCTGCAGACCAGATACAATAGTTTTGTAAATTGATATAGTCTGTTAGATAAAACCAGGCTTCATCCGAGAAAAATGCTTTGTTTAGCAAGTCATCGTCCCTTAAATTGTTATTAAACCAATGACAATATTCCAATCGCCTATCATGATCTAATGGTAATAATTCCTGTACCGTAGAAACTTTATAGTGATGAAAATGTAACATTCTTTTGACAACTCGTTGCGCTGAAGTATATGATGAGCCTATAAATTATAAAATGCAATAAACTAATTTCACTTAATGTTAATATTGATTTTTTTACCTGTTTGTTGAGCTGATTACCACAGATAAATTCCCTTATTTTCTTACAGTATTCGGAAATACCATTGTTGGTGATATTAGATGTAAACATAAACGGTTTGAAAAAAAATATAAGATAAATAATCGAAAGATACTACAACACGAACGTCAATGTCGCTAAATGTCAAGAAAATTCATTTAATGTATGAAATTTGTATGTAGCTAACTTCGCTCATTAAATTGGTAATAAGTATAGATAAATTTTTCCGGAAAACAGTTTTTTTCTTACGACAATCATTTTGAATCTCATAGTATGTCTGATAAATATTAAAATTAAATCATTGTTGTATCCACGTGTGAGAATGAATGTGCCGGCGTACAGACTAGACTAGCCCCAGGTAAACATTTTTTTCTCAAGCAGTTAAAAGAAACAAAATACAAGTATCCTCACACATATGCATGAGCCTATATAATATTATCATATTAGTAATAGGTATAACATTTTGTTTTACAGTTGTAAAGGCGTATCCGTATATGAAAAATGATCGTTTCGGCCAAAATCTATGAAAATTTGGATGAATCAAGGTCATAGGTGATTTAGTAATTTTGGTCCATGTACATAAAATTTTATATGCTATACATGAAATGGATAGTTTATAACGAATGAAGCTCGGTTGGCAGCAGTACCTCATATGACCTTTATCGATATAAATAAAAATATGACGAGATATGAATATACATGATATGGATTACATTGTAACAATAAAGGGAAGGAGATGATAGCAAAAAAATTAAGAGAATGTTTCGAGGGTGTAATTCAACAGCATAACTTACACTGTTGAAAATATTATCGGTGTTGGCGTTAATTTTGCGCTAGTCAAATATTTTAGTGTTGATTTTTACGAACTTTGCCAGAGGAGTTGACTACGTGTGTTTAATACAACAGAAATTACTAGAATTTCGTGTGAATTCTTTGTTCAGATATGCGGATTTACTATTTTTCTAGACATTCAGAAGTGTCAACCAATCAAAATTTTTCCCTCGGATAGAAATATAGAAACCCCACCTAATCTAATACAGTATTGCATTATACGCACCACGTGCATTGCACGTGTATCTGTTTTCGGTTTTGTTTCTGCGTATTAACATATACAAACAAACCACCAAACGTGTATTGACCTGCAAAGTGTAACCTTGTGTTATTAAACGTTAATTCCAGTGTGCATAAAAAAGTCAACATCTTAAAGATGTATTGGGAACATCTATTTACGCAATTAAATTAAAATCAGTTGAAAATTGGCACGCCAAAACTTTTGAAGTAGTTCTGCATATTTATAATTGAGAAAACGTCTTAAAGAGAGAATATTATAGCACTAAGAAATAAGAGTTGCATATTAAAAAGGCTTCGTGTTTAGAAAACGGTGTTAAATCACCCAATATTCCCGCATTCATTTAGTTAAACAGCTAGTAAATTTGTCTAGTCTAGATCAAATAAAATGCGACTAGAAGTATTTTATAATTCCACGTGTCAGTTGGACAAAATAATTCCTTAGCAATAGACAACTACAACACTATCTTTGCTCGACAAATTTAAACTCGTATAGTTCTCGACAAAATAACACGAAAAGAGTGTGGACCTCTCCTGACTATTAAATTGGTCAAAAAAGTTAAAATTTTCAACAGTGTACAAAATTATACTCCTCCTTCCTTTTTTTCTTGCCTAAAAATAAGTTTCATCTGTATAAAGTACCTACATTTCATAAAAAATTTCAATGAAGATGACCCTCATGGAAGGATGCAGTTTTATTAGGAAATGATGGATAAAATTCATCGTAAGGGAACTAAAGAAATTGATAGTCAACGCTTCATTCTAATATCTCCAGTCACATACCAACGAAGCACTATGTCTAGTCGTAATGTCTGTTCGAAAATGTGAAAAGACATAGGGTGAACCATTTAAAACAGTATTGATAACGTCATATCTCGAAACACATGATAGTTGTAGGATATCAAAGTATTATAAAAAGTTTTTCCGGGCTGTTGAGCCGTGGTCTAGTAGAATTACTTCCGTACGTTTCGTTCACAACTACGGTGACCATCTTCAGCGGCGAGGTCGACATTTCCTTCGTGATGGCTCGTCGTTTAATGATCCGACGTCATGGATAATGTCATACATAGTCGATGAGTGTGTAACAGGCGTGACGGACGCTTCATGCGTGACGGACGCTTCCGAACGGTACCCTTAACATCTTCCTGTGCCTCCCTGTTACTCCTGGTGGATGGTTGGAGTTCTTGTGCAAGTAACGGGCTGTGTGAGTGGGTTTCCGGTATACTTAATGGCCAAGCGTTCTATCCCCATTCCTGTGAACAAAGTCTAGGAAGGGAGGCTCAATCCGTTTACCCTCGTCCATTCGTGAACTGTATATGTGGGTGAATGCTGTTAAATGTTGGAAAAATTCCAATAGTGTGTCCTCTCCGTGGGGCCAAATATTGAACGTATCGTCCACATAACGGAGCCAGCAGGAAGATTTGTATCTGAATGTATCCAGTGCTCTAGTCTCGAACTGCTCCATGTAGTAATTCGCGACAAAGGGAGCCAACGGGCTACCCATTGCAACTCCATCTAACTGGTCATAGTGTTCCTGGTTCCATGGAAAATATGTTGTGCTCAGGACATGGTCGAAGAGTCGTGCGACCTCCGGAGCGATCTTATTGCCAATGAGCTGCAGCACCTCTTGAACCGGAACCATGGTAAATAAGGAAACTATATCAAAGCTCACTAGTATGTCAGAGTGGAGAAGTTTGAACTCTGAGATTTTCTTGACAAAGTCATGTGAATCTTTTGTGTTAGATGCCGTGTGCCCTATGTGTGGTTGTAGGAGATTAGCCAAGTATTTGGCAAGGGCGTAGGTTCTGAACTGATCGCACTAACTATTGCCGTGCGGCGTGTTAGGGCTTATGTTATTTTTGGTAACCTTCACAGACGAGGTGAACAAGCCTCAGATCTTATCAACCGTTTTTGTTCTTCCTCGGGAATTGACGAGTTCTTGATGAGTAGGCTGGTCCTCCGTAGAACTGCGTTTGTAGGATCCTTAGTAAGTTTCCTGTAGGTCGACGGATCAAGCAAATCTCGGATCTTCTTTTCATAATCGGCGGTGTACAGGATGGCGGTGACATTGCCCTTGTCAGCCGGCAGGATGACAATGTCTTTGTGACGTTTAAGCTGTATAATAGCTTTCCTTTCCGCTCCTGTGAGATTCCTTGTTGGTGGCTTTGCCCGTTGTAATATCCTGACTGCTTCTCGCCGGATTTCTTCCGTGGCCTCCATGTCCAGTTCACGTATTCCAGATTCGATGTTGGAAATTATATCCTCAACAGGTAGAGATTTCGGGGTTTTTTTTATATGTTGTGTAAGAATGGATGATCCAGGCTTCCCACATCGTGCAGGGTAACCCTTATTTCAGCAACTACACTTGCTTTTTTATATCTAAACTGGATTTAGGCAATATTTTAAAGAACAGAAATTGGAGATATCTTTCACCTTGCAAAGCACATTAAGAAATCTCTCGGGGAACGCGAAAGATAAACCTCATCCCAAAGAAAGACCGATCATTTACAAAATTGGGTGTAGCAATAAAGTTCTCTACAATCTAGCAGTTACAATGTTATACATTAAACTTTGTAAATATACTGAGCTTACAGGCAAATTCAAAGCTCATGTCTCCTTCAAATATTATATTATTCAAATTTGCTTAAAGTGTTGTAGTAGGGGTGCTATGGGCGAACGATATCAGTTCAAGGTCACTCGTCCACCAGGTCCCCTCCAACTGCACATCCGCGACTTCCAACCCGCGAATTATTTTAATTCGCGGTTTCATTTTAATTCGCGAGCTTTAATTTAATTTACACTTTTTGATTGTAATAAAGCTTCACCTGCGACGATGATGTCCAATACATGTGGAGAGCTTTTCTTTGAGGGGCGAGGGGTATCATAATATTAACCGCGAATTATTTAATTCGCGATAAAGCTTCACTACGGTGATGACGCCCACTGTAGTTGTATACATGTGGAGAGCTTTTCTTTGGAGGGCGAGGGGTATCACGATATGTAACCCGCGAATCATTTTGATTCGCGAACTTTAATATAATTTACAGTTTTTGCTTGCGATGACGTACACTGTGGTGGAATATGTGGAGAGCTTTTCTTTGGAGGGCAAGGGATATCATAATATGTAACCGCGAATATTTTAATTCGCGATTTCGCGCTTTTGATCACAATAAAGCTTCACCTGCGACGATGATGTCCAATACATGTGGAGAGCTTTTCTTTGAGGGGCGAGGGGATATCCTAATATGTAGCCCGCGAATTATTTTGATTCGCGATTTAATTTTGATTATATTAATTAGCGGTTCAACACATACCTACAACATATTTTGCATACCTATGACGTAGCTGCTTTCTCTGCAGGTTCCACATTTTTCAAATAATTTTGCGATATTGATTCTACCTCTTAATTACCTCAATACTTTTACTAATGATAGAAGACATATTCGCTGTTTCTGATTACTAGAAATTTTTAAATTTACTACATGTGACGTAGTTTTTGCTAATAATATAGCTCTTATGCAGTTACTAATGATAGAAAACATTTTCGCTGTTACTGATTACTAGAAATTTTTAAATTTACTACATGTGACGTAGTCTTTGCTAATAATACAACTCTTATGCTGAACATATTGTGACTTTCACATTTTTCAAAGAATTTTTTGATTCGCGATTTAATTTTGATTATATTAATTAGCGGTTCAACACATACCTACAACATATTTTGCAGGTTCCACATTTTTCAAATAATTTTGCGATAATGATTCTACCTCTTAATTACCTCAGTACTTTTACTAATGATAGAAAACATATTCGCTGTTACTGATTCCTAGAGAATTTTAAATTTACTATATGTGACGTAGTCTTTTTAATAATACCACTGTTATGAAGAACATATTATTTAAAATAGTTGTAAATTAGGATATGTGACGTAGTCTTTGCTAATAATACTATGTATATAAGAAAGTAATAAATAAAGTTGTATTCTGAAAGCCCGCGAATTATTTTAATTCGCGATTTTCATTAAATAAAACAACATTTTGGATTTTATCGATTTATTTTGTTAAATAAAAATAATAAAAATAAATATTTATTATAAATAAAATATTTAAGAACTACTTATCGAGTAAATAATTTAACATCATTTCCACATTACGCTCTGTACACATACTTAATTTACCTTTAACATGATAAAAACAAGCAGAATCACTCTTTACAAAATTTGGAACACAATTATCGTCTACAAACTCTAAATTAACAATACTTAAGTCTACATATTTTCTTAGAAAATCAGCTTTCTGATGACCTTTCACATAAATCTTTCATAAGCTTTACAATTAATATTATTTAAAATTTTCCCAATAGATCCTAACTCTACATAACCATCACCATAATTAATATTCAAATAGTTTCTCTCCAGCCAGCGTATCTCCTTCTGTTTATAATGTGGTAGTTGGTGAAACGTCTTGAAGGTTTAAACAAAACGTGCATAGAACGTTTCCATCCGAAATAGACATTTCTTTAGGCTATAAGTCGTCATTGTTTAATCCTTGCATATCATGATCAGAAAAGATTCATAATGTCGTCTAAATATTTTATCCCTATGTGTTGATAACAAACAGGTTTCAAAATTTCCTCCATATATTTTATCCGTCTTTGAAATCTTAATCGATCTGCCGCACGAAACACCCATTCTGAACATCTATCTTCATCTTCACACCACTCATATTTCACTGGCACATTACTAAACGTAACGTTCATGTCTAAATTAATTTCTTAACTGTTCCGTTGAGAGGTTCGTACTCCACAACACTGTCATGCAGAATAAGACAGTACGCAGCAGTGTTAATACTAAATGCTTCTTTGGATTCCACTTGCAATTTCACATCTACAGTACTAGGTTTTACCGCGTCATTCTGTTTCGAACAATCAATTACATACACAGCACATTCGGCAAATTTCATATAATCCATTAATGGTGTACTCGACCCACCGTAATAACTTGGTTGGAAGGCGGTGTACATGTGGTAGGCTATAGCATAGCGTTTATCATTCATATCTATGTTCATATCATTGTAAGGATAATTTTCTGAATTAAGATATAGTTTGATATTGGTTATTTTTGAATGGTCAAACAGCGAAGAGTCTTTTTTAAAATTATCTTTCCTCTCATTTTGAAAGGCGATAAGTACATAGCGCGGTTTCTCCATATTTGTACTAGATTTTATTTGCCAAATATCTGTTTTAGTGTTACGTAGTGACGGTAATTCATACAGTTCCCATTTTCGGAACGGGATTTTTATTGTTTTATTGTGTTGAATAGCATCTAATAACTTATATCGAATATCATCGTTAACGTTATGTGAGTACATGCCATTCGAGCTTCTCGATTTCGATAGACGCCTTCTTCGTGCCTGCTTCTACTGTGTTTGTGTAACAATTGTCATCCGTTCGGCTTCTAACGAGAATCAATTCTTGACTAACATTTATTAATATGCGTTTATAATCCTCAAAACATCCCCATTAAGAATTTAGTGGAATACACGCATTAAATTTATTATCTGATAATGTGGGTTGACTTTTTTGGAACGGCTCCCATCCTGCCATTTGCAGCAACTTACTTTGATTATCACTATAGGAGACTAATGATTTTAATGTGTAGTAATACCAGGTTTAGTACAGCGATCAATTTCTACTCCGTTAATCTCATAGCGTATTTGTTCAAACATAAAAGCATATGCATTATTTGTTAAAGTACAAGTGCCGGTTCTTCATCGCCAACTTTAAATTTTCCTTGCAAATATACGTAGCTTTCACTGGGAGAGTAATAGATATCTTGATGTTAGATACAAATGCGTACTTCATCGTTTAGGTTAAAATATTTGTTCTCGGGTAATAAGTGTGGTATTCTTGTTTGGTTATTGTTTCGTCGAATTCAGACCTCCGAATATTTCTAATTTTTCCATTGTTTATCACTTTCAGCCCAATTGACTGCAGATATGAAATATTGGCATGTGTAAATGTTGAATGTCTAGATCGCGAATGGTGAGGGATGAAGTGTTTCCTCCTATTTTATATTTTCGGTTGGCAAACGATAAACCCATTACAACTCTTCAATCTAATCTAATAACATCTGTTCACCTCGGAAGTCTACGGGATCACCGTCTTGATCACCAAAGTTAAGTTATGTTTTCTATACTATTTCTGTTTACGGATAAATAGATCACATGTTGCGGCTCAATATAATACTATAACAGGCTCCCCCTGTGGCGAAAATTCATACAATGTATGTGAAGGATGTGTACCGTGGTAGGTGGACGATATTATATTGCATTCTATGCGTATTGTCACAACTTTTAAAATCTGCACGGGTAAGTCGGACTCGTGCTTATGATTAGCTCAAGAAACTTTTTACTGAAACCTAGAAGTCTACCCAGCGTACCTTCTCGCTCAAAGTTTATCGTGTGTTTGCATTCGATTTCTACTTTCAACGTATTATTATTCGGTTTGAGCGATATCGAATCTTTTGACATAAAACGTTGTAAATATTCCTCAATATCACTTATTTCATATGATCCTACGGGGATTTTTAACACCTTATTATCATAGTAAAATGTGTTGTTCTTTTCGGTTATATTCGGAATCGTATTGTATGTATGTAAGCTTATGAGTCCGATAGCATAGTCGTGTTTAGAGTTCATTTCAATTGGTGGATAGTAGTTAGCAGAGAGCACATGGCTCGTTCCTTTAATGTGAATGTATATGACATGACTAAACTACAATGTTTGCTTACGAGTTATTTATTAGAAATTCTAGACATAAATGACCACAATTAACTTGATTAAAATCTTGAAATCTGTCATTATTATATTTAATTATTGTTTTCTCCCTTATATTGAAATAGTCTAATAATTCCGAAGACGGTTTCAGATTACCAAACGAATCAAAATAGCATACTAAATTTTCTTTCTTATAATAAGCAACCCAATGTGTTCCGGGACCTTCTGAAGAATCTAAATTGACTACCGCACATTCAACTTTAAGAGGAAATTTGGGTAAGCGATCTCTCATGAACACTCCTCGAAAATGAGGTATATTTCTTGCAAATTTTAGAATGTCCACGTTAGTTAAAGCTCTTTGCGGTAGTCGTCTTAATAGTTTTTTGGTGGTTTTATAATAAACCCATCCCTTCTTATACGGTTGCATGTACAATCCATCACCTTTTTCCCTAATCGATGGCTTCCATTGTTTTGTTATGTTTTCGCGCCTCTACTAGCTGCTGTTGTGCATTTCTAGCCTTGTTAGCGGCGTTGGCAATTCCAGCAGCACCGCCTGCTAGACTACCGAGCGCGCTGAGACCCGCAAACAACGGTATTAATGGTAACAATCCACCACTCTTGGGAATTGGTATGATTCGCGGAGTGCGTATACGTTTACGACCCCCTGCTTCTTTAATAGCTGCTCTAGCAGCTTTGAGAGATACTTTTGCTCCTTCTTTCAAATCAATAACTTTATGCCGCTTCATTTCATTTTTAACCTTTTTAAACACAGTTTTCCTAAACGGTTTCTGTTCTAACCCCATTCCCAACTTTCGTTTAACCTTCATGATATTGGTAATAGTCCACGCAGCTGCTTTTTCACCCACACTAGCGTCACTCGCTTTACTCTTGACCAGCTTTCTCTTGAAGAATTTTATCAGCCTCGTGCTACTGTTCAAATCTTTGCTTTGTGAGTATGCAATGTCGTGATCTTTACACGCCACGTCCAATTGATTAATGCCAGATCTCCACGTGTAACCTTTTTTTCAAATTTGTGCCAGGGCCGCATATTGATATCCTGGTAGGTGCAACTCTATAGGTAGCTTATTTATAGGTTATTGACAAAACCTCCTCCCTCTTTAAGTGCGACATTTAAATGAACTTGTCGCATAAACTGATTAATATTATACAGATGATCTTTTGGTTGAAATCTCATTTACAATGCGACTAGTTCAACAAAAGGAACGTCTAAGAGTGTTAAACTTGGATATAGATGATGAATGTCCCCAGAGACATGGAGGTTTGCTACCTAATACGCTACGTTGTATAATTTGTGGTCCTTCAAACTGTGGGAAGACGAATATTATGCTTACGTTATTAATTGATGAGAACGGGCTCAGGTTTGATAATTTGTATGTGTACTCCAAATCTTTATATCAGCCGAAGTATCAATTCCTTGAGAAGGTTATGAAGTCATCAGGTGTACAATATTACGCATATAATGAGAATGAAGAAGTTGTAGATCCTATGGACGCAGGAGAGAATTCAGTTTTTGTGTTCGACGATGTAGTGTGTGATAAGCAAGATAAGATTAGACTTTACTTTTGCATGGGTAGACATAAAGCTGTAGACAGCTTTTATTTGTGTCAAACATATTCTAGAATCCCAAAACAACTAGTCCGCGATAACTGCAATTTTTTAATTGTTTTTAAACAAGATGATCTGAATTTGAAACATGTATATGATGACCATGTCGGTGCTGACATGACCTTTCATCAATTCAAAACTATGTGTGCTGAATGTTGGAAGGATAAGTATGGATTTCTGGTGATTGATAAGGATAGAGATATTGATAAAGGTCGTTATAAAAGACCTTTGATTGGCATATATACTTCTAAACAAAGCAACACAGCTCATTCACATTCTTAACTATGTCGAGTAAGGTTAAAAAGAAAATCAAACAGATATTGATATTGTTATTTTTATGTAAGAGTAAATGTTCTGTTATTAATAAAAGATTTAATATCCGTTGAAACCGTTTAGTAACAGACTGATTTTCCAATACAAGGAGTACCTGTTCTATTACAACAGCTATCTGTTCCATTTCAACAGGTGGCCGTTGCATTTACACGGGGTATAGCTGTTTAATTACAATAGGTAGCTGTTACATTTCGACAGGTGGCTGTTGCATTTACAACGGGGTAGCTGTTGCATTACAACGGGGTAGCTGTTGCATTACAACGGGGTAGCTATTCTATTCTATTACAACAGGTAACCGCTCATCACAATGAGCGAATAAACAGGAAGCAAGTCGGAAACACGGGAGCTGAAATTGAAATTCTAAAAGCTAGTAGAGCAATACGAAAAAAACATATGCAACTAAAACAAAGGTCGAGCGGACACTGATGAATTGTTACAGAAAACGTTCAACCAATTTCTGAACGTTGAAAGAATTGGGTTCAACGCTTAAGAAGAAATTCGATCTCTCAAGGGCCCACATTAATAATAAAGAACCTTTACTGGAAATACCAACACAACTCATCATCTCCTTCCCCACAAACAATGTTAACACCCACATCGCCAAATATTAGAACAATTCCACCTAAAAGTTATATACTAAGACTCCTCAGCGATACGAGCACCAAAGCGTTAGACACCACTTTGGGACCAATAATAGATCCTCACACTAGCTCGTTTAAAATTGGTAACAGTGTTATTATTTTTTCTGGGAATGATATGATAATCAGCGATAAAGTGTATAAAGGTACAGAGGGTTTGTATGAATTGCTGTTCAAGAGAAAGCCCGCTACTTACACTCCGGAGGATGAAAATTCATATCGCGATATCTTACAACGTACCTATGTGTTATATCGCGATTTCAATCCCGAACATCAGCTGAAGGGAAACAAAAGCTACAAATATAATAATATAATCAAACCGCTGCTAGAACGAGCTTCTGGTAAAGGTCATATGATCGTATCGGAGGCGCCATATCAATATGTATATTGGAATGATATCAACGAATTAGTTGATCGTCTTCGACTTCTAAAGCATCCAGCAAGCAGGAAATACTAGCCACAATAACAAATCATGTCTATAATAGAAAATTGAGAGAGGCAGGTGTTGTACAATAAAAACAATGTTGACAACAAACACAATCATTTTCAGAATGAGTATCGATAAGTTTGGACGTTTTCTTAACTCTAATAAAACAATTCGAGCTTCAAAACGTTACGTCGGAATTCTTCCTGACGTCTGAAGGAGACGTTAATGCAAACGGGAAACGTATCAGATATGTGGCTGATCCTGTTGATGGTGAGGATTGTGTAAATGTACGTTATATATCCAAAATAATGCAACACAACAATAAAAGATTAACTGACGCTCGAAAACAAATAGGTTCTGAAATGGAAGACGTAGTTAAAAGAATAGAGTCTAAAATATCTGACTTGGAATCTCGCATAAATAGTTTAACAGTGGAGCTGGACACACAAAAAACTATTAACCTAAAAAGGTGTTAGACTATTTCAAAAACACACAGTAGTCATATAATATGAGTAAAGAGACGTTGTGAATGAACTACACCGACCATCTAGACGAAACTTTCTAAGGCGACGTGTAATAATTAAAGGTTTAGACGATTTATGGCAGGCGGATTTAATGGAGTTCTTACCTTATAAACGGGAGAATAACGGCTACAAATACGTTTTAATCGTAATTGACTGTTTTTCAAAGTTTTTATGGTTATATGGATTGAAAAACAAAAGCGCTAGTGAAGTCAATGGGGCAATGTCTAATATTTTGCAGTATGGGCGTTCCCCCAAAAATTTGCAAACAGATGCAGGCAAGGAATTCTACAATCGGGAGTTTGAGAAATTAATGAAAAGATATGGGATAAATCACTATTCTTCGTATAGTACTAAGAAAGCGTCAATAGCTGAAAGGTGATTCGCACAATCAAAAACAAACTATACAAGGCATTCAGTTGAGGGGTCCTACAAATGGATTGATATTTTACAGGAAGTAGCTAGCAAATATAACGAAACAAAACATAGAACGATTAAAATGAGCCCGTGTGATGTCACAAGAAAGAATGAACAATATCTTCTATCTACCGTTTACAGCAATATTAAAGTCAAAGGGAGAAATAAATTTAAACTTGGTGATACTGTTCGAATCAGCAAGTATAAGGGAGTATTTCAGAAAGGGTATATGGCTAATTGGAGTAGTGAACTTTTTAAAATAGCCAAAGTGCAAGTAACTAACCCAGCTACATATCTATTGGAGGATATTGAAAGGAAGAGCAATTCTAGGATGTTTTTTACGAACCAGAATTGCAGAAAACAAAACATGAAGACGTTTATCTCGTTGAAAAGGTGTTGCGAACAAAAAGAAACAAATGTTATGTTAAGTGGCTTGGATTTGACAATTCACACAACAGTTGGATTGATAATAATAATATATTGTAATCATGTTGACTAATATTATAAAATTTATTATAATTTCTTTTTTGAAATAAAACACACATATATATTTGAGCATAATAATTTTTTAATTTTCACCGATCTTCATCACTTCAAAATCATAAGAGATAGTGTTGAAACATATGTGCAATGCTTCCAACAAGTACAACGCATTATAAGAATTAGTGTATGCGGATAATAAAGCTAAGATATTAGTGTACAAATCACCTTCTAATTTTATACATGAATTTAATACTGATTTATAAATGTTACAAAATCAACATTTACCAACAAATTAATTTTTTTATTAATTAATTGTTGTAAATTAAAAAGATTATTATATGTTTCGGCTGATAAAAAATATCATGATGTCGGCTCTTTAGTCTTATAACACTAATGTCCTATACATGCTAGCTTCAATTTTATGATTAGGGGTATATCCTTCTTTCTGGCAAAATTCACTCCATTCTTCGATTGTGAAGAATATGCAGGATGTGCACGATCTTATCTGGATGATTGGCACGAACCCCGCAGCTGGACTAAGACCACAATAATCCACTTGGAACCGCTTCTGTTGAGCAGATAGGTTGACTGTCCGACTAGCTGTTTCTCTGCAGCGATTGATTTTTCTTGCATGTTTAATGCCTTATCGATAAATTCGTTGTATGTATCTAGGAAGAAAATAAATATTAATATATTATTCTTAGTTCAAAATTTCATATATTTCTTAATTCCATTTTATGTTGCACGTCTGCACTAAACACTTACTTGTCTTAAACTAATTGTTTGTTGCCAATTCATGTTGAAAAGCAGTAGTCATGGTAGTGGGGGGTACTTTCCTATTGCGGTACGGAATAATGTCCCCAAGGTAGGGTGTCGGTAAATCCAGGCACTCGAAACCGCTTGTCGTCGTTGGGGCTGAGAGTGATCTTTGTTTGATTGGTCGTATACAAAATATGGTTGAATGATCGTATACTACGCTGATTATGTTGCATTTCATTATCTCGCAATAAACACTTGACATAATCTTCAAACAATATTTGTTGTTTGAGAACACTCCCCTGCACTCCCTTGGCCTTCTTTATAATGTTGGAGTCCTGGTATTTACAAGCATACATTTTTGCACGTAGACCCACAAACTCCAACAGTAATTTACCGGCACCTTCATCCTTCATTAATCCGGGTACTTTTTATTTATACGCGGAATATTATATAAATAGTCTAGAGGGTAATCACTGGTGTCAAAACGATTAATGTTCCGTTTCATGTCTCGTAAACATCTGCCGTCTCTATCGCGTATATGAGAGAATCTGTGTCCGTGTAGCACAACTTATAATTATCACCATAAACGTTTTTCATCTGGCTGTAATTAAATTCGTACAATATTGTTTTTGAAATGTCCAGCACGCACATCCCACATAAATCGGTTTATCGAACACCACTTCCGTCCTATTCAATTCAATAGCCGCTAAATTATCATTAAATATAGTTCTAGTCTTAAAATTAGGTTTACTATTAGTGCTTCCGCCCCATATCTACCCTCCCATTTCCCACTACTTTTATATCACGTCGCAATCGCACATTCTCCATTGTCTTTCCAAAAACTGCATTATTCATCATTTAAATAAATTCTTTTCAAATTCGTTTTTAGCGTTTTGTCTCAGAATTGTATTTAATTCAATGTATGAGTTAACCAATTTGATTGGTTAAACTTCAAGACTCTATGAATTTTTGATAAGACAATGCCTTCAGACAGATATTGTTTCAGGTTGCGATAATGAAGAACATAGTTTTCTTTCTTTCGCAACGTCGCTAACATCTTTTCTTGCCTATTGCCTGGAGGTTTTCCTTTCTCAGGAGCCATAGGCAAATCGCTCTGACGGTCATGGATATTTTCGGGGTATTCCAAATCCACTTCCAGGATGTATCCGATTGCGTTATCGTCAGGTATATTAAAATTGACGTTTTCACAATCATCAACCCATTTCAATCCTCCGTACGGGAGGTATTGTGACATTGCCCAGGAATACATTGCATTAATGTCATAATACATTAAAAATATATTCTGAGCTGTCGGATCATGGCCAGATATGTATTGATTATTGGCTTTAGCATACCTAGCTGAACATTGTGTCATGCCGCCTCGTACGCCCTTTTCAATAAACAACAACATGTCTACATCCTGAAGTGTATCTAATTCCACACCTGTTGTCTTCAACATAACGTCCATGCTAATCCGGGGCGTATAATAATGTGCGGCGTCCAAACCGTAATTATGTATGCAATTTTTCCTGAAATTTTCGAAAACATCGGCTAGCAATAGGACGTCAGTTTTCAGATACAGGTCGGAATATTCCCCTAAATTCCGGCACTGGAATTCTTGCCAAACGCTTTGTGCGTGCACGTAATCTCTTTCGGTAATAGAAGTATTTGTTAGATCGCTATAAAAAGCCTCAATCGGTGGTAGATGGGCATCTTGCAATTTTTCCCAACAACTTACATAACAATATGGAAACACACCTTTTCGTTTCAATAAATTAACGTTTCTATTAAATTGACTCTCTAGTATAGGATATTCCTCCAAATAAGACGCTAATTATCTAACGAGGAAGCCATGAATCGAATAGAGTCTATGATTTAAATTTTACCTCACTATTTTCGAAAGAATACGTCATGGAAATATATTGCTCTGTGTTGTTGGGAAGTACTTGCAGATTACCTGTTCCCGCCAATTCCTCCACTAACAAATGCCCGTCATAGCCGGAGAGATTGTGAAAAATAATGGGAATATGTTTCGTTATTTGGAAGTCTAAATTACACTGGGCGTGTGCGGGTCCACGAAACTGCCCCGTTAAATGGCAGTGATCGCGCACTCTGTCTTGTCCGAGAGGACGATCACAGATATGGCACTTTGTAGCTCTATAATACAGGGAATATTGTTCACACTTAATTTGTCCATAGGAACAGGGCACCAATGTACAGTTTCAACGTCTTCTGCAAGTTGCTGTAGTTCTTGCACAAACCACCGCACACAATTAACGTCTCTAAAACTACGATAATAAGAAAGTTCATTGTCATAAGAACACTTAAAATAATATCCTACACTATATGGCACATGCTTGTGGGTACGTCTGTGGTCATTATTGGGACACAATAGACACTCAAAGTCCGCATATATTGTGAAAGGGCGGTCAGTTTGTTTTTAAAGTTTTTGAATTTAATAATTTTTTCATCCGGAAACGAAACCTTGTAGTCATTCACTTTACCGCAATCTATACTATGTTTATGCAATTTCGCTTCAGAATAAAAATAATGCAAACACCGATCACAGAAAAACTTCTTACCGTTGTGAGCACTTAACTGCTTTGCACCAATCTGCTTAATTTTTTATCCACACGTAGTGGCACTTAGTGTGATCGTTTGGGTCTTGTACTAAAAGCAGATTCACATGCCGCTCAACGACATTTTTGGTAAGGCGGTTCGGTGAACATTTCAATTTCTCATCTAGCACATACACATTAATACTTATTTGTTCAGCTTCTCGAATTTCTTAATATCTGACCGTTGGATGGGGAACGTGATGTTTTCAAGATTCAACACATCTTCGTAATAGGGGTAGCTGCTGGTTCGATCGGCATTGGTTTGGGCGGGGTATAGGGCTGACACAATGGCCACGCAAAACATGCATCGTCATACATGTTCCTGACGTTAATGCAGGCTTGCTTACGTTGAATTGTTGGTGGTAAAGGTAAATAGGACCCAACTCGCTGTGGTGTATATTTATTAATATTCACCGCCAGATCCACTACTGCTAACAATGCCCACCCGCTATCCCTTTCCTAAGATAAAGAGATTTTACTTAGTATTTACTACTATGATATATTGTGTGTAACTTACTTGAAATTCTTCGAGGTCACGTAAATTACGTCTTCGATGTATTCAACATACCACGTATCCAAATCGGTATCTGCATTAATAATTTTATTTTTCGTGTTAAAATACTTAAATTCTTCCACGTCCCCGAGTTTAAATTTCCCGCTAAATGTCGTATTAACTTTTAAAAACGGCTCTTTCTTGAGCTCATTCTTAATACGTCTCACGAAAATTCCTTTTGAATCGTCTAAAAACGTTATTGGATCGATATGACGTAAATTAGTAATGCAGCCCGTTCGGATACGACTTTGGAATGCAGACTTTACATCATGCCATCGAATACGGTCACTTTCTTCACCTTTCCGCCTCCTTGTACCATCAATGTTTTGAGGTAAGTACGGTACCCATCAGTTTCCCGATAGCAGAAGTTAAACTTGCCTATATAATAATGAAATAAGAGTAAATTGAAATAACAAAGTAATAAAAATTGTATACTTACTTTTGTCCCAATACTATCAGTCTTTTTTAAAGCTAAATTTAAAGTTCGAATGCTTTTCGAACAGCTGTTGATGAACGAAGTTACATCATCACCTCTTCGAACGGTGGTTTTAACACGTTCCATGTTGCTACCATCTTTGTGCTAACTCACATGCCATTCTTGAGTAATGAGAAAAACAGTCACACACATACACAAAAAGATAACTCACAGATATACTACTACACTGCAGTATACTCTCTCAGTAAGTAGAGAATGAGGGCATAACTGAAGACGAAGTACGTTTTATATTCCGTCATTCAATTGCGAGAATTAAACGTTATGCAGCCAAAAGAAAGCACCTATAATTAGTCAGAATCATTAAACTAAAGTTTTTCGAAAGTTGCTATCCACAAAATTCTTTGAAAAATGTGAAAGTCACAATATGTTCAGCATAAGAGTTGTATTATTAGCAAAGACTACGTCACATGTAGTAAATTTAAAAATTTCTAGTAATCAGTAACAGCGAAAATGTTTTCTATCATTAGTAACTGCATAAGAGCTGTATTATTAGCAAAAACTACGTCACATGTAGTAAATTTAAAAATTTCTAGTAATCAGAAACAGCGAATATGTCTTCTATCATTAGTAAAAGTATTGAGGTAATTAAGAGGTAGAATCAATATCGCAAAATTATTTGAAAAATGTGGAACCTGCAGAGAAAGCAGCTACGTCATAGGTATGCAAAATATGTTGTAGGTATGTGTTGAACCGCTAATTAATATAATCAAAATTAAATCGCGAATCAAAATAATTCGCGGGCTACATATTAGGATATCCCCTCGCCCCTCAAAGAAAAGCTCTCCACATGTATTGGACATCATCGTCGCAGGTGAAGCTTTATTGTGATCAAAAGCGCGAAATCGCGAATTAAAATAATTCGCGGGTTACATATTATGATACCCCTTGCCCTCCAAAGAAAAGCTCTCCACATATTCCACCACAGTGTACGTCATCGCAAGCAAAAACTGTAAATTATATTAAAGTTCGCGAATCAAAATGATTCGCGGGTTACATATCGTGATACCCCTCGCCCTCCAAAGAAAAGCTCTCCACATGTATACAACTACAGTGGGCGTCATCACCGTAGGTGAAGCTTTATCGCGAATTAAAATAATTCGCGGGTTACATATTATGATACCCCTCGCCCCTCAAAGAAAAGCTCTCCACATGTATTGGACATCATCGTCGCAGGTGAAGCTTTATTACAATCAAAAAGTGTAAATTAAATTAAAGCTCGCGAATTAAAATGAAACCGCGAATTAAAATAATTCGCGGGTTGGAAGTCGCGGATGTGCAGTTGGAGGGGACCTGGTGGACGAGTGACCTTGAACTGATATCGTTCGCCCATAGCACCCCTACTTGTTGTCCTTGTTTCGTTAAGTGCTCAAGTTTTCGGAGAGTGCTGCGTCAGATATTTTTGCATTCATTATTCGCTTATGAAGAAATTTTAAAGAGATGCAAATTTTGTATTTCAGTATTCAATAACATATTAACTCTCTTAAGGCCGCTTGTATGTATTAAGTCTGATTATCGTCTTCAAACTGTCGATTAAATTTAAATCACGCAAACCGGCTATTAAAGTGAAACACATTACGTCCACTCTCTTCATCTTAAACTTCTATTGAAAATTAGAAATTATGTAAGTAAGAAAAATAATATTAGGCAAATGTTCGCCTCTGAAAGCAACTCAAACCTGAGCCTTCTTAATTACATTTGCCCTCATTCTTTGGTGGGTTTCAGGAGGATTATTTTTGAATCGTTTCCCAAATATTGTTTTTCTACTGCTTTGCAGTGCATCAAAACTTTTCCTTCTGATGATTCTATAAATAATTTCTATAATATTTACCCAAAAAATATTTTTCAAAATATTGCTAATTGTAATTTAAATTTTCAAATATTTTTAAAAAATTATTTTAAGCTGACAAATTTCGTAGTCTCAGTTATTCCTGTTTGTTATCCGAGGAAGGCAAAAATTATATGAATACTACTTTATGTCAAATGTTGAAATATGTGAAATGTGATTAGTTCACATAAGTTCACAGGGAGGATCTGGGAAGGAGTACCAGACCTTATTACTGATAGCCGCAAATTATTATTATCTTTTTGAGTGCTGAAGGAGCAGCCTTCGCGTTTTTGCGAAATTGCCTCCTTTCGAAAGTACCGAAGTTTCAGCTTCAGATAACTGCTTTTTCAGTCAAATTCACTACAATGCGAGGTGTGACAAGCTGTGGAGTCACACTCTGTGTTGATATCAAGCGGTCAAATTTCTTCTTGTGGTGTTGAGTGTTAGTCAACATCCCAGATACCAAGAGGTGGTAAGTTATGCTGTCCAAGAACTCCTAATCTATATCCATTCTATTGCTCAAAGACAAATGAAGGGTATACGCCTGTGCGTCGTTTAGTGCCAGTTCCTTTCTTGTTTGGTGGATGCGTTCCCGTACTAGAGCTCGCTCTGTCCGATCGTGGATACGATGTGGAGCTGCTGTGCGTATAGTCCGTTTTTGGCGCAAGAACGTCGGCATTACACCGCAGTCCGACACTCACTAAACGACGAGCCATCACGAAGGAAACTTCGACCTCGCCGCTGAAGATGTTCACCGCAGTTGTGAACGAAATGTACGGAAGTAATTCCATAAGACCACGGCTCAACCCCGGAAAAACTTTTTACCGTAGATTCCGGCCGTGAAAGCCTACGCAACATATCAAAGTATGTTACAGACTAGAATAAAAATACCACAAAAACTTTCCTTAAGGTTATTTTTTAATAGAACCTATAATCTAGCAAAAAATCAGGTGTTCCCACCTGTTTTCCTGGCCCTGTGTAATAAGTAACTAGTTATGTTTTCTTTTTTCTTCTGTAAATTGAGTTATTTTGTGAAATGTCTAATATGTATTGGATGAATTGTACACGCATAACTTCAATTTTCAAATTTAAACTATTATTACTATCCTTTAGTACTATTAAAACAGTTAAATATTTTTCTTAACTTTTATTAATATGCCTTTTCATTTTGGAGATATAGGGATAGGGCGTTCCATCTCCCGAAAACGAGGGATTTAACAGCTTCCTACACTACATCTGCTTATAAACCACCGAATTTCATTAAAAATCGGTGAGACACTCTTTTCTATGCTCCTTTGTCAGTTATTCTTTGTTTTGCATACTGCATCAATTTTACATTGACTTTATACACTACTCAATTTTTAACTTCCCTTCTAAAAAGATACATGATTATATTAGATACCATACAATATTGAATAATTACATTTTTACTTAAGTTGATTCCGAGACTGCTGAAGTCCTTTCATATCATATGAAAGATTTCTCAATAATTGAAATCATTCTAAGGATTCTACAATCGTTTCACATCGCATTTATCATGAGTAAATCTGATTGAAGGTATATTTACAGCAAATATGCAACATTGTGAATATATATTCATTACAGTTAAAGTATTCTCACTTGTTACATTTACTACATTATTCTTAATTGGCATAGACTTACACAAGTTAATTGAATCGAACTGTCAGAAGGAGAAGTAAATGAGGTGAAACGCAAATTCACGCATAAACGCATTCCTAATCACATTAACAACTCCTAAGCAAATTTATACCGGAGATTGATTACTTATCTGATTGATAATTTATATTTAAAATCATCCTGGAATGTACGGGTTCGCATCACCCGTTTATTAACTTAATTGGTCTCTCCTGCAACCTCTCATGCCGTACAAATCCGTCCTTGATGCACTAACACCAACTACTTATGTATACATACATAGGTATATAAATAAGCGAATAAATGTGTAGGTCGATCGCTGCCTGTGTTTTCTTATTTTATCAATTAGAAAGGCCTTGCCGTAAATACTTAGCGATCTCAATGCTAAAAAAGAGTTATTAAAGTGAACTATTTATATTAATTTAATATTGTATGAGGAGGTTATATGTTTTTATTTGCAAGGTAACACGGATTATTAAGATTATTTGACGTTAGTGTTGCATTGGAGATTATTTTAAACGACCGCTGAATTCTTTAGCTGTGTACCTGATTTAGATTTTAGCGATAAAAGTGAATTAATTCAAATAATTTAAATAATTGTTTAACTCCAGCTACGTATATGAGTAGTGCAATACAATATAGGATATATCACTTTTGACAGTAATCTCCAGATGCAATTTCTATAATATAATAATAATAATATCCCTAACAGCCAGAAATATTACATAGATATTTTTAAAAATATGTTTTATAAATATTTTTCGTGAGAGGTTTTTGAATATATTTTTCATATTTTTTTTCTAAATATAGATAAAATATTCAATTAAAATATTTATTCTATATTTTAAAATTAATGTAAGCGCTATATTTTTTCTAAAATATTTGTAAAGTATTTATATGAAAATTGAGATTTTTTATGCAATCTATTTAATTTGTCAAAATGAACTAAAATTGTTCTTGGTTATTTATTTATAATGTATAACGTCGATAACGAGGAGTTGAAACATACATAAAGTTGTCTAAAAGGCAAGAACTTGTTTTTTCACACTCACCACACAAGTTAATAATCAATAATTCTGGCATCTTTTAAGGCATACTGAAGGCTTATCAAATTAATCACTATTTTTTAATTGAAGTGTTCTAAATAAAAAACAAACGTATTTATTATCATTTTATTTGAGTAAGCCAATAAAAATGAAAAATACTCATTTTTAAGCCTAGCCTTGGCTAGTGCCAGGTACATCCCTATGGCTTTTTTCATATCTTCGGCAGTGGCGCTCTCATGGCGTTTCCTTGTGGCCTCTAAAACAATGCCAGTTGTATTAGATCATACCATGAATAAAACATCGTACAACATTATCAACACCTACTAATACATTTGGAGCATTTACAATAATTGGAGTGGTAGCTACATTCTAATACTTACGATAGTTATTTTTACTTTATTTCATAATATTTGAAAACATTCTACGTACAAACCATAATACAACACAACGTATTCTAACCTCTATTTGAGGTTATGACGCTTATCTACCGAGATGAATCTCTTAAGCAAATCAACTAGCAATTTATCTCGTAGATGCAGTACATATATGATGCATAAAATTCCTACAATTATATTATTAAACGATTTCTGTACATAGCGATATTGAGCATTCCAATTATCTTATAAATGCCATGACATGTTCAAAGTTTTGCTTGCCTAGTAGTCACCACAAAAACTGAAACATACCCCGCAACAATTAATTACACAGTTAACCATAATCGGCCCTAATCGTATACTATTATAAACTATAACATGTAACGGTCAAACGAATGAAAACGTTGATGATACGCACGTGCGCGTATGCATTCTATGTACCTAATCCATAGACGCATAAACAATACTAAATCATATAACACCGGCACCGTAACGAATAGAGGTATTGTGTTGACGTTCGCAACTTACAAATATTACAGAGAATATAATACAAAACGCAGATATATTAATAGAAAGTTACAGCGCTCAACTTAGATACTAATTAAATCATATTCGATATATATTATCTAATTTAATCTTTAAACTATCATTTTAAATAGGTACATACCTACTTAATATGTATACATATTTTACCCATTTTATATTATTCGTCCTACGCACCAAATGTACAAAAGCAAAAATTCAATCTTTTTTTATATGAAATAAATATTACAGAAATACAAAGCAAAATATTCTTGCAGAGTTATGAAAAATATATTGAGAAAACATTTGCAATAAAATATTATTAATGCTACATAACATATATATTTTTTAAATGTTTTCCTAATATATTTTCCATAATATATTTTTATGCATATTATATTAATATAACTAATATTCAAGAAAGATTTAATATTTTTTAAATATTTGTAAAATATGAAATAAATATAGTTGGTCACTGGGGATACTTTACTTCAAACTCTAGCAAAACCCGTACAAAACAACATCAACCTATATGATCTAAATAAAGATACGAGAAAATACAAAGTACATCTAAGAAAATATAATTGAGAACTATTGTAATGATAAATAATCGTTTAATGAATAACAGGACAGTACGAGTAGATGTATTTTAACTTTAATTTTGAAACTTGTGAATTATTACAAGAGAGAACTAGCTTGCAATCTTTGCATATTCGCCGTGCAGCCGGCTTTTCAAGATCTAATATCGACATAGATCGAATTATCGTTCGAATCCTCACCTTCCTCTCTCGCCTAATTGGTAGGGCACTCGTTCAGTAAACGAGACTGTGTAGGTTCGAATCCTGCGTGGGGAGATAGATTTTCTTGGGAAAAATTCCTCTTAATCATTACAGTTATTAGCAGAAATACATTAATTTGTTAATTTTGTTACTGTAAAAAGCTTGCAATCTTTGCAGAAAATCTATTGTTACTAACTCTAATTTGTCTTAAAGTTTGATGGATGTACTCACGTTTAGATTTGTATCAAGTGTTGAAGTTTATCGAAGAAAGAAAGTCGCCTATTACACTATTTTGCGACTTGAAAAAAAGCGTTTTACTGTGTTCATCTCTCCAGGTGCCACCTATCCTAACCCAGAACAGCGTGCTCTGGCGTGTCAACGTCGCCACAGTATCGACAAGAGTCCAGCTCAGATAGTCGAAACCTTTTTAGGAAAGTTCGAAGATGTCAATGCCCGGACAGGAATTGGGTTAAGTAATAATTTGTCGACCTAAACTTGCACTTCACCTATGGCACAATACCTGGAATTAAGTTATTTGTCCAGGCCGATGTCGATTGTTTCTGTTCCAAAGCTTCCGCCACTTCTTTACCGTCCAGTCTGTCTCTTTGCTTGTTTCCCCTTTCCTTACCAGCACTAAGGAGCCTGTTCTGCTCCTCCACCAGAAGATGGATGGCTGGGGTCGCCGCTACTACATGAACTGTTTTGCTGGCCACCGTTCTGTGAACGCCAGTAACTTGCAAGAGCGCCCTGCGCTGCAGACGTTCTAGTATATCTCTGTACTTTTTATATTCCAAAGCTCGGGATTGGAAAACTCCTTACAACATTTCCCTCTTCTTGCTACTTGGCCTTATTCGGCATAATCCTTAAGAGAGCTGCCTGTGTAGCTTCCGTCTTCTCGGATATATATTTTACGTGCGTCCCAAACTTCATCCTGTGATCGAGAATTACCCCCAGATATCTAATCTCGCGCTTTGGGGCTATCTTTTTGCCAGCTAGTTCAAAAAAGAAACCATTTATGCACTGGCCGATACTCCTCTCAGCCAGTCGAGGTCAAGGACTGCGTCGTATAACACGTTTCATAACGTGGGACCGAGGACAGATACCTGCGGCACCCCAGCGTCTTCGTCCAATCTTGTATCTCTACTGATCCTAATCATGCGATCACTAAAGTAGTTCTCAACTGTGTTAGTCAGTTATAGGGAGATATTCCTTCTCTTCAGCTCGTTGATCATTTTGGGCCATGATGCCGCGTTAAAGGCGTTTTTATTTGCCAAGGTCACTAGAACGACTCACATTTCCCTCGATCTTTTCATCTTATCAACCACAAGTTTTATTGCATGCGTTGTCGACCTTCCTTTAACGAAACCGTACTGCCATTCAGAGAGCGCTAACAATCGATGTAGAATTTTACGCTGCATTCAATGCTGTAGTAAAAAAATACCACGTTCCATTTGAAATGAAGTTTTGTTGGTTTAAGTGTATTCACATTCGAGATGCGTTTTCGATCACCTTGTATGAGATTCGGACATCATTGCCATAACACTTTCTACCTACGTCTTTGTACTTAGATTGGCATTAGTAGAACCACTAAATATCTCTTACCTCATTACCCTCATGTAAACTAATTGCAAATAACTCTATACATTCATTGTACCGATAGAAATTGTACCATTCCATTTAAAATAAGAAAGTTGATATCAACACCCTGTACACCGAAAGTGCTATAAAGTCGAAAATATTTTCCTTAAATAGATCACAGTGGGCCATGACTACACTGCAAGTTTAAAAATCAAATTTCTACTAGAAGTTCAAAAAATATCTAATGAGCCAGTTCGGTGGGACACCCTGTATGCATTATAACTGAAAGAATAATTGAATGAGAATTTAAGATGAACATCTCATTATTAACGTGAAGATATTTGCTAAATTGTCGATCTGAAACTACAATATGTAACTATAAAGGATAACAATAATTGTAGGGCGACTTTAAGCCACTATACTTGCGTTAAATAACTAACGCTAATGTTTTAATGTCACCTAATTACTAAGGTGACATTAAAACGGTTAAAAACATTAAAAACACTCGGTTGATATTAGCATACATATTGCTGTGTACCAGCATAAATGCAAAATGAAAAGTAAAAAAAAAAGGAAAATTTAAATTGACTAGCTCAGCGGAAAAAAATAAAGGGCGCAAAAGAATACTTAACCTCAGGGTTACCCTCACAATTAAACCTATACGGAAAAGTAAAATGTGGGCGTTTGAAAAATTTGACTCTCTTTAATTACTTCAAAAATTGAAATGGATTGATCTCAAAAATAAAAGAACAGAAATTTTGAATGACGTTAACAATCATCAATTTTATTATTATAAAAAAAAAACGTTTAATTACAATTACGCAGGAAAAATAAAACCATGGACGGAAGGTCCTGGTCGAAAACAAAACCTGCATGAATCTAATATTTACAAAAGGACAATGCAAATCCTTCAACAAACAAAAAGAAAAACAGTCCAGGAAGATAATCCTTATTACAACAAAAATCCACGTGGTTTCAAAAATTAATACAAACTAAATTAACCGTGGAGAAAACAAGTGAACTAAAAAAAGAAAAACTTAATTACAAGCACAATGCTTCTATTCATCTTACCCAAGGTGATTAAAAATAATTACAAAACAGCAAAATATAAGAAAAAGGAAAAATTAACTTAAATATATCTTCCTGCACGTAAAATAATAAAAGATCTTATATCTAATTTGTGTACACAATGATATAATACCAATTATTATTTAAATGAGTTCTTTGATGGATGAGATAAATTCAAAAACACGAATTCAAAACTAAAATCAAAATGTAAGGACAAAATGGCAGCTAACAATATAAATTTACATGTACTCGGCATCTCCTCAAAGAATTGCCTTACAAGGTTAAACAGTCGCATACATATATATAAAATAACAACTGCGTGCGCCGCACTTAACGCACAATGACCATAGAAAACAAACTACAAGAATAGACATGAGCTAACCTGAACAAATAAAAATATACTAAAGAGTGAAAACAATTTCAACTGGACATATAAATAAATAATTCACCAAACAATTAACTCAATAACTAACTCTTATTTAAAAATAAACAATTAAATTCTGAGACCAATTTCTCAAAACATTGAGAAAAACAGATCGTAATAAAATATGATCACTGAATTTACAAAAACCGGGGTGCCAGGCCACAGCAATATGTTTCACCTTACCAAGGATCATCAGTGCTACTGGTCAAATTTAATGTATTATACGAAGAAAGCAAATTATTATTATTATGCTAATTAACGGAAGTATAATGGCTTAAAGTCGTCCTACAATTATTGTTATATTTTATAGATACATATTGCAGTTTCAGATCGACAATTTAGCAAATATCTTCACATTAATAATGAGATTTCCATCTTAAATTCTCATTCAATTATTCTTTCATCTTTGTAAGTGTTTAGCTTAAACTTTGCATGGATTAAAAAAAAGAAAGAACAGAAAATACATTCTTTCTGCAATAAAGGGAAAATATTAAATGAAATACCTCTTTAATATAGAACACAAAAGCACAATTCCTTCTGACGATGTATTTCATTCTTAACTGTCTGAGTGAAAAGTGAACGAATTATAGCATGCAATATTACTCGAATTACCAATTAGCGTCGCTCTTTCCGCTTTAAATTTCGAATATAATCCAAAATTATTACCGATTACAACATAATAGGTTTACACTTGGATATCAGATGGTGTGCTAAGTGGCAAAGAACTTTTGACGGCCTCGAAAAACGGACGACAGTTGTTGGCTGCCTTTTATCTGTTGTACATTCATTCAACGTTAAATTGGATAAATTAAATTGACGCTTCGAGTTCCGATACACGAACAGAAAAAAAAAATGATCTAATTATATTCCGGCTATTAACGTTTGGAGCCTTCCTTGATTGTTGCGTGAAATGTGGCGATTAAGGCATCTACTGTAGAGAATTTCTTTCAACTTTTCTTTTAAAAAAATGAATCTAGAAGCTACAATTATACGTCCAACTGTTTCTATGCTCTTCTGATATTATTAATTTTAATTATATACCACGATTAACACGCATCTCACTTAATGAATTCACAATCGGGCAACGTGAATCCGTTTAATTGAATGCCGTAGATTTCTGCGTGTATTTTTTTTTCTTTCTTTTGTGTACCGTTAAAATGGCAAAACCTTTTAATTGGCTCGTTAAACGGTAAGATGTTAATACGCGCAGAGGATTTAGCGCTGTGAAAGCTTAGTGTCATTGCGGATTGACATCAGGTATCTTAAAAGTTTAAGCGAATAGATTAGCGACAAAATCGTAAAAAAAATTACCGGGTTAAAGCAATTCGATGCAGAGATAGATATATTTTTATAATTGACGTAACTTTGACAGGCGAAAAGAACATTTACAACAAATTAGTCAGTCTTCCAATAGATGGTTAATTATCAATTAAAATTATTTAATTTTTAAGTTATTTATTTAATGATAAATTTCACCAGTGTTCTAAACACTCGATGAAACTTCTGTATGAATATAGGAGCACGAATCTCATAAGAACATTGAGATTTGCCGTCTCAAGAAAATTGTAGTATAGGTTCTAATGTCTAGATACAATATAAAATAAATAACTTAATTTTTTCCTTTTGTGAGGTAGCGGCTTATATATTAACTTTATTTTATTTTTTTGTGAGTATTCCTAATAATACAACGAAACTAGAATTGTATTATGATTGGTTTAATATGATTTAGGTAAATTTTAGTGGTGGTACATTTTCATAATCAATATAAGTATTTTTTTTTTAGTTATATATATATATATATAATCCTAATCCTTTCTACTCGTAGGTGTAAGGATGCCACTAACTTAATTTGCCAGTCCATATACAAATTTGGTCCACTGTTTCCTGTCTTTAGCCATCTTTACTGCCTCCGTCCGGGTAGTTTGTCTGCTTACCAAAATTTCATTGATAGCATCGTTCCAAGTCTTAGGTGGTCTTCCTCGTCCTCTTCTAGCTTGAACTCTGGTCTCCCATATATTTTTGGTCATTCTTATTCTATTCATTCTTGTAAGGTGTCCAAACCATCTTAATTGATGTTGTTCTATTGTTTTGAGGATTGGTTCTATTCCTAGCTCACTTCTCACTACTTCATTCCTAATTCTGTCTCTCCTCGTAATTCCTTTCACTTTCCTCAAATACATCATCTCTGTAGCTTGGATTCTAGTTTTTAACTGCCTGGTTAGTATCCAGCTCTCACTTCCAAATGTTAATGTAGGTCTATATATAATTTATACACCAACATTTTTGTTTTCTTTGTGATATCTTTCTGATTTAGGAATGGTTTATTTAGAGTATGGTATAACTTCACCGTTTTTTGTATTCTGTTTTCCATTTCAGTATTATACCTTCCACGACTATCTATTTGTACTCCTAAGTGTGTGAACGTGTCAAGTTGTTGTAATCTTTGTTGCTCAATTTCTACGTTAATATCTTTCTCTTCCTTCCCAAGAACCATTACTTTAGTTTTCTCTTTATTTATTATCATATGCTTGTGTTTGAGGGTTTCATTCCACAGGTTTATGTTTTGTTGCAGCTCTTTCTCACTATTTGCAAATATAATATCATCAGCAAAGGCACATTCAGCCAATGTTGTTTGTTGCAGTCTATTGTACCCAAGATGTAAGGGCTTGCTATCCCTACTTACTGTTTTAATAATATCATCCATCAGCACTGTTGTTTAGTTACAAACTACATAATAAAATAATAGAAGCAATTACTGTATGCTAACATAAAATTTTCTGTTTACTCTGTTATAGAAAGCAACATAAATTAAAAAAAAGAAGAAACTGAAATTTGGGAATTTCTGTTTTCTGCTTCATAAATAGGAGGATGCATTATATCAATAATATCGTTATAATTTTTCTAAAGCTGATTTTCCGGGATTCTATTGCGCCATATTCGAGACTGATTGGACCTTTATTAATACCATCGCCAATGTTAATGTTGCTGTGACTAAATTTTATGAAACGCTGTTTGCTTGTGTTAATCAATATGTTCCTGTACGGCGTCCACGTCGCTCTTATCCTCCTTGGTTTGATAGCGATGTTGTAGAGCATCTAAAGTTGAAGGAATTTTACTTCAATAAGTGGAAGAAATCTAAATCTTTACGTGACTATGATGAATTTTCCAGATTCAGGTCATTGGTCAAAGCTAAAATCCGTGTTGCTTATCACACTTATTTGAACGGTGTTGAACGTAATATATTAAATGATCCGAATTCCTTTTGGCAATATATTACTATTAAACGTGGTCCACCTCGTATACCTGGGTGTATTTCCTGTAACAATGCAATTTTGGATAAACCTACTGAAATTGTTGAAGCTTTTACTGAAGTGTTCGCTGCTGCTTGTCAACCTCCTAATATACCAACTCCAACACATACACCTGTTATTGAGCACTCTCAACCGCTCGATGTAGGTCTTTTTACTTGTGATGAAGTATTATCTGCAATGAAAAAACTGAAACCTGAAACTACAGGACATGATACATTACCATCATTTTTTATTTACGATTGTGCTCCCGTGTTGTGTCAGCCACTTACACAAATATTTAACCTTGCTTTGCAAAGTAATACATTTCCGACGTGCTGGAAGATTGGTAGATTAACGCCGGTTTTTAAGAAAGGTGATTGTAACTGCATAGAAAATTATAGGTCCGTTACTATTCTCTCGGTATGCAGCAAAGTTTTTGAGATCCTGCTACACACTTAAATACTTGCTTGTGTCAAGCCTTACCTGTCAAGTTACCAACATGGATTCTTTCCTAAAAGATCAACTACTACGAACCTAATAGAGATTACACATTTTATAAGTAAATGTCTTGATGATAAGCAGCAAGTTGATGTCTTATATTCTGATTTCAGGCATTTGACTGAATTAATCATTCATTACTTATCTCTAAATTATCTTCTATTGGCTTTACCCCTAAATTTATATCATTTATACAATCATGCTTACATAACCGATCTTCCTATATCAATTTAATGGTTTTACATCTGCTCCATTTCAAGTTTCATCTGGGATGCCTCAGGGCTCCAACTTATGACCACTTCTTTTTAACATATATTTTAAAGACCTCCTGGACAGATTGGATTGCAAAGTGTTGGCTTATGCAGATCACCTTAAGCTCTATAGTCGTATAACATCTGTAACTGATTGCTTAGTTTTGCAGAAGAATTTAGACATCGTTGATGACTGGTGTAATACTAACAGCATATGCTTAAATATTAGCAAGTGTGCGATACTTTCCTTCACCAAAAGTATGAACCCCTACATTTTCAAATACAGCGCTCATCCACTTCTTTTCTAAGACATTCTTTTTCATTGAAATTACACCTCCTTGGATAATATTCAGTCGTGTCTAAGCAATTAAATTGTTATGAATTCTAATTAAACACCAAACGTTTATTTAACTGATTGTAATTAAATATTTTAAGAAATATATTAACTGACATTACATCTTGTTGTTTACTACTAGTTGCTACTAGTTACTACTATTACCACCCTTAGATAATAAAATAAACTATACTAAAGAAACATACGAAAACATAGTAAAATAAAAGTAACTATACATTCATAATTCTGACATAAATATATATAGGCATGTAAACGTTGTATTAGGAATATTGGGATGCTATAAAATATAATGTAAAGTGGTATTATTTATCCAAGGTATTAATGCATTGAATAAATATGTCACTAACAAAACCTTTTATTTAAATTCACATATATAAAGAGTAATAAATATAAAATTAAGCGATAGATATATCTAATAATTTTAAATACTGGTAGTAAATGTGCACATTAGAAAAAAATCTACAAAAAACGACTTATAATTTGCAGATGTCCAAGCTACAATTTAAAAATGTTATTATATCAGCATTTTCGCCGATTTCTCCTTCTATTGGCATTTTGACCAGTTTTGAAAAAATCCTTTGTGAATTCATTCGATGGTTGTGTTTGGAAAACAGCTTGCTTAACATCTACCCAAAGGTTTTCAATAGGATTCAGGTCAGGAGACTGAGTAGGCCAATCCATGACCTGAATGTTATTGGAAATAAACTACTGCTTGGCTAATTTGTTAGTATGTTTTGGCTCGTTGTCTTGCATTAGGAACTCATCGAAACTACATATTTTCTTCAGCCCAAGGTAACCTTGCAGATTGCAAGATATCTACGTACACTGGTGCATCCATTTTCGTTTTTATGTGATAGATAGGACCAGTACCAAAATAAGAGAAGCAGTCCCAGACCATAATTTTTGCACTCCCATACTTGACAGTCTTTAGCATTCTCTGGTCTTCTTATAAATTGTCGACGTCCTCCAGTACCAAATAAGATGATTTTTGACTCGTCTGCCCACAGTATGTTACGCCATTTTGTAAGTGGCCAAACAATATGTTCCTCGACAAATCCCAATCTTTTTTCGTATGTCGTGGTTGTAAGTAGTAATGGTGTTTTTCGTGGGCTTCTACACATCCTATACATAGGACAAACGTCACAACTGTACAATTATTTATTTATTTAAATATAAACATTATATATAAGTCGTTTACTTTGTTTAAGTAGTAGAAATTGTATAGGATTAGTGAGAAGTTTGTAGTATTAAGTGTTTTCTCACTAACCGTTTTCGTCGCGATGATACAACATGCTTATATTTTGAAAAAAAAACCATTCAACATCTGCGGATGTGACACACGCATAATTAAAAGAATCTTGATAGGTAGATAACGGATCAGATGCACCACCACCAATGTGTAGTTCGATTTGTGCCAGCACAATAACTGTTTATCGCACACTGTACATACTATTTTGGCACCACCATAATGTAAATCTTGGAATTTACCGATATACTTTTCTACATTGCGAAACAGTGCTCGTTTTCTGCGATTTTCTACGCCCAACATTGTATTAGATTTACAATGCGGAAAACATTAACGGAGAATTGTACTATCTCGTATTAAGACTCGACTAACACTGATACTAGACACACGAATCTAGGGAGTGATTTTATTGCCTTGAAGATATACTATGGCTAAACGTTCTGCGTAGCGCGAGGCGAGTGCGGGCAATGTAAGCAGACACGTCCGACCACTCTAGCGATAATTCTTATAATTCCATCTTTCCCTGGAAAAACATTAATTATCTCTAAAGGCCATTGAAGAGGTGCAGTATTATTCTTTCTAACAAGAGCCTACCTTCTTTAATAGCGAGTGTTTCCTTTGAACGAAGTTGTATTTAAGTATTCCATACGTCATCTCTTTCAAAAAGATTGATTATCTAACATCTAGAGTTGGTAAAATCTCCAGAATCCAAACTAAGCCAATAAAGAAGACACGGGTTTAGTAAGCTCTCAATTTGCGTTAGTGTTTGCAAAATTCTTCAAATGACAAAATTTGTATGCTTATCAGCTATTGATCATTTAAAAAAAAATACTTTTAACGCTTTTATTTTGTGCCCCCCAAATGTTTCCCATGTGAGGCTCACTAGGTGGTATAAACTTCCAATAAGTCTGTTGCGCAACAAGCCATTCATTTAGTGTGATTTATATCCATCTGATAAAATAAATCTATATAGGTACTTCATCTAATTTAGCTTTCACCCCCATGAAATTTGCCCCATTATCTAAATAAATTACAGATATTGGACCGCTACGAGATATGCTTTTTACGTTTTAAGTCATATTCTTCTCCTTAAGTAAGCCTTCCTTACACAAGTGTCCACCTACGCGCATTATACCATCGTGAATAACAGTTTGTTATTATTTCAGATTTCAGAGACAATTCTCTTTTAGAAACGACAACTCACCATAAAAAGCTTTCATTTGAACAATGTGTAATAATATCTGTTCAGCCACATTCAAATCTTCTACTGTTCTTAAACCCTTGCTATGTAATAATTTAGAAAATCTGCGAACGTGTACAGTAGCATTGTTACGAGGTTCGCTCGCTCTCAAGCGTAAAGGTCTTGAATCGAAATAATTTGGTTCGACACACAAATTTTTGGATGACACTGTATATTTGACAACACAAATAACAAAAACATTCAAGATAAAAAAAATAAATAAATACAATGAATTACAATAAACAACTCTTAACATGGGTTACGATGATACGATAACTTGCGTACTTAAATACTAAATTAAACTATTAATTATGATCTAATTTCGAAATATAGAGGTTAAGTTTAAATATCTAGATTACTAATATTGGCCGGGAGGTTGGTATTGTGTGATAGGATTTTAGAAAAAAATTAATAAAATAAAATAATGAAATATTAAATTTTGGTGCAAAGCAAAATTAAAAATTAAATTCGACTTAGCTGGTAGATGTCTTGGAGAGTCGCACAGTGTTTCGATTTTCACAAGTTAGCTGGACAAAATTATTTCGTTACATTTTTTGCCTCGAAAAATATTGTTGTATGCGTATAATTTTTTTTCTGTATATAATTACCATCATCCGTTTGTGTGTATACAGGGTGTCCCAATCATCAAGAAATGAAAGATTGTCAACTGAGTTTTTTCAAAACATTATTTTATGAATTGTTATATATCGTCGAACTGCATGCCTTAAAAATACTTTGTACTATACAGGGTGTTCCATTTTTCAGCTACTTATCAAAAAGGTTAAATAGAACAGTCAGTATATTATTGAATATCTGGATAGTCCAATCTCAAAGAAGCAAATTGATATACGATACTAAATAGTTTCAATCGGTATTTTTTTAGTTATTTACTGTGTTGTCTCGAAAACAATTTAAGGCTTAATACACCGCCATTTTTATTTTTTTCTAATTTGATCAAAAATTAATGTTACTGTAATCGCCGTAGGCTCTGTAGCGTTATTTTAATGTATTTGTATACAAGATGTTTCATAACGCATAATGTAACTTTTTCTAGAAAATTTTGAATTGAACACAATGTATATATATTTCGGTACATTCGTCTTTTTGCAAGTTTTTGTTTGGTATCACATTTGTTGAAAAAATATTAAAAAACAATAATAGAGTTAATCGAAAAACAAAGTTAAAAAGTTTAGTAAACATAAGGGTACATGCAGGGATAGTCTATGCTTGCGCACAGTTTAGACTTAAATTTTCGTTCAGAGGGATCATCTTACTAGGTTTAGCTAGCTTCTTCTATTTAATGAAAATACTGTTTCATCCAAAAGTATATATTGAATAAATAAAAGCGATAAATAAAAAGCTAAACATTAAAGTATTACAATACACCTAACACGTGTGGGTTAAGTATTTCAAAAACAAAACTACGTTATATAAATACTCCTCCTACTACTTCTATAACTATATAATAAATCAATAAAAATATAAAAGTAAATTCATAAATAGTGAAATTATTCATTCTCACTATATTCTTCCTCAGTCGAATCAGCTACAACATAGTCCTCTAACTCAAAGTAATTATGGTTGGACGGAAGTAGAGGAGTATTTACCGAAGGCAATATTAAATCTAAAACCTCGGAAGGGAGACTTCCACTTTTTTTTGGAGTTTCCCTAAGCCCATTAATTACAGGGTCAGATGTGATAATTAACATATTTAGCAAATCTCTATTCGTTGCAATACATGATCGCTTCCGAGTATTATGTTCTCGAAATCTTCTGCAATCTTTATTGCGAGCTTTCTGGGCCTCCTCAGATAGCTGCCCGATTGGCAGAAGAACCAATTGTATCAGCACTGTGCACAAGTATTTTATGCACCGTATGTTATCAGTAGTTTGTACCTTGCGAAAAAGTTCGAAATTTTTGAATGTTAATTTTATAGCCGGATGACAAAGCTCTTAATAAAGTACCAAATCTTCGTAGAAGAATCTAGCCCTGTAATCTTTGCGCTTAGTTCAGGGGTTTCCGAAAAATCTTCGGGCAGTATTGCTGTCATACTTGAACCATATCCGGCTTTCAGTTTATCCAGAAGGAGACCTAATTTTTCCTTAAGCTCCTTCTGCACTAAAGTGGTACCGTTATGATTTCTTACGCTTTCCTTCATTTTCTTACAAAACTCTGTACTTTCACTGGCACTCTTTATTACAATCCCGCTGCAACTTCTGCGGCAACCACTAGCTCGGATGTACTTCTCGAATTTACTAAATCCTCAACACGTCTTCTTTTGGTTCTGTCGCTCGATTCCACAAATTCTTTGCGAGACCGTCCAGATGTGTGACAACATTCTGGTGTTAGTAACTTCGAATGATTAAGGATACTTTATTTATGAAAACTAAATTATTACAAATTATCCTAACCCCGTGCTCCACCTGAAAAGGTACTACACGAGGCTACCTATTCTAAGTACTATATGAGTTCCATAACAATTGAAATGATCCTACTCTAACTAAATAACTTCCCTATGATTTTTAATAACAAAAATATAATACAGTAGCCTCGCGACCATACGAATATTTATTTTTAAAAAATGATAAAAAATGTAAAATGTGATTAGTTCACATAATCGCGAGTCTACTGTAAATCAGTCAGCTATCAGTTATTATTAAATGCGCCTATGGAACGACTTTCGTTATCTCCCAGCATTCGCCAAGGACACTGATTATATATAATATACTTATATAAAATCAATGGCCACGGAGTAAGGGAAAACCATGGCAAAAACCTTACTCTGGGAGGAAATGATTAAGGATAGCAGGAAATTGTAAATCTCCTGCCATCCATGCCGCATATTTGCTTAAAAAGCGTTCTCGACTCTTCCCACAATTGCACCACTTGTCTGATAATTTCGAAGAAAACCTGCATATCGCATTTTTTGTTTCCCTCAGTGATGCCTCCGCAACCCTCGAAATATCGTATTTTGCCAACAAAAATTGGTACAGCATGTTGTTTCGGTATTTTTTCCCATGCTTCAGCCATTCTTCAAACAGCTCCAATTTTTCAATAAAGTAGCAGTCTAAAGAATTTAAAAAAAAAACATAGTTGTACAAAAGTGTGCAGCTAAAATCTGTTATATTTTGGAAGTAGAAGCTTGCAGCTACAATATAAATTAATCTTGGCCTGAGGGCACACGGGGGCATATAGTTTCGAGACAGTTGAAAAAGAAAAATCGGCGAAAAGTCGACAAAATTGAAGAAGAAGAAGAAGATTTTTAAAATTATTGAGCTGAGCTTTTACAGTTTATAGACAAAATTAGCAAGTACTTACCTTTAGCTTGAGAATCCATCACACTGAAATATATATATATGCTAATAAACAGCACGGTGAAGTATTAGCACAAAGAGGTGCAAATAACAATAAATGCAAATTTACTTATCCTTCCCTTTTACCCTGGGCTAATTGATTCATTAAACGATTAATTAGGAGACAAAAAAATTTTAAATCCTATCTTTGAAAGGGTTGTTTGTCACTGTCAAACTTCACTTTTCAACAATTCGCCAATGACTTTTGTCCAGCTAACTTGTTATAATCGAAACACTGTGAGTCGGTGTAATTGCGTCGGGGATGGTTTGAGCGCGTTACGCTGATGTCAAGGCGTGGTCCCCTTTCGAATTCACGGATGGTCTCCCAAATTACGGTACTTCGTTCACCCTCTTGGTTTTACTCGAAGTCAAAATAGCGTAGTCGTTGTGGTAGATAGTAGATGATAGATGATAAATAATAATAGTAGATAATAATAGTAGGGTCCTAAGATAGAATCGGATTACTAAACAGATAAAATTAACAAGAGAAGAAGTCCGCTTACCAGTGACCTAAGATAACGCCATTAACAAAAGGAATGCCGACTAGATGCTGCTGTTTCCAAAACCCTGTTTAGGAATATCGATGCAAGGTACACAAATCTCCTGGCTGCCCCAGGTAACACGAACAAAAATGCACTCGATATAGAAGTTTCTCGCGCGACAAAATCCCACCACGTGGTAATATAAATTTAATTTGCACGGAGCAACCTTAACAGCGCGTCTCTAAGATGGTGTCTCTCCTGTGCGTCTCTCCTACTCAGCCGACAAGGCGGAAGTAGGAAATACCACGTGAATCAAAATAAGCCACTGATAAACTTAACAATACGGAATAATTTGCACAAAAGAAAAGATTTTTTGAATGAAACTTGAACTAATAATTGAAGAATGAAAAGCAAATTTAACTGACAAGGAATTACTAATTAATTTGGAAAGAAATAACGAAAATGAAACATTAAATTTTGCTATCGCGGTAAGATGCGTTGTGACGACAAGGAGTTCGAAACCTCACTGCTAGATGGCGTTGCAGGGTCTAAATCTTAAATTAAATGAAATAAAAAATCTTTAAATAAAATCTAAAAATGAAGCGATCGCAATCCACCGGCAACAGCATGCAAGAGTTTTAACTATGATGAGACTCTACAAATTAAGTTATAAAGCGAATGATAAAATTGCATCTGGAATATGTAGCGAACAATATTTTTCTTCTAAAGGTGCTTCTAAATCTCGGAATAATCCTTTAATCAGCCACATGCCCTTGCTCTCACAAAGCCAAACAGGACAATGTAACCACAAAGAGTGGTTCACTAGCGAGATGGGTGTTGGGCCATGCGAGAAACAATCAACACAATTCATCCGTTGACATTATATTTTTGAATATCAGTGTATAGTTGTTAATAAGTTGTTTTTGCTGGTTGACGCCCTACACGCATACGACCACATTGTATTTATATGCAAATATAACGATCCTAACAGTCAATAACCGCCCATTTTAGCGCCTGGCCTACAGAAACCGACCTATCCGCGACACTTTCGTCCGTTCCGAATCGCTAATTGCTTTTCTATTGTGTCAGCTAATGCCCATTGACAATGCAAATGTACCGTGAATAATTGGAAATTGCTTTATCGCACCGCCAATCGACTGGCATGGAGTTTTGTTTGGGATCTATGACGTGACGTATGTATAGGGTATTTGAAAGTTCAAACCGCTTGTCCGCTATCCTTGTTCGCAATCTATCCCAGTTAAATTATTGCTACAAAAATGTTGATGGCAAATTGGTTTTGGTAATTTATTTGCTAATAAATTATACAACGGCAGTTGTCTTGCGCTAAACGATTTTTTTTAATGACCACTAAATTTAACAGAAAAATTTTATAATTTAAACAATGGAATTGTAAAAACTAAGTGAATCCTAATAAATTATCAGAAAATTCCAGATGTTTTAATAAAATGCTTAATAACTATTTCAACTAGGTTAACTAAAACTTCTTCCTCCAATATGTGTATACTTCTCGTTCATAAATAATTTCAAACTTGTAAACATAACATAGGTTTAGGGTTGTACCGACAACATTTGTAGATCTTCCATGTTCTATTAAGCCTCTACTAGTGACTGCTAGTGACGGATAGTCACTGTGCTACTTCAACCATTCAATTACATTTCAGGAGAGTAAACTGATTTAATACGTACATTATTATATTTTTTTTTAGTTACTGAAAAGACAATAATTTTAGTTATTCAATTAATAACGTTTATTACGAGCTTGATATACCTTAATTAATAATGAAATAAATAATGAAAAATATTAAATAATGGTAAAATTTAAGAATATGTCATACGTCAAATCAATTATTAAAACAACATAATAACTGGTTTACATGGTAGTATATCTGGTTGCCTACTCGCCAGTTACCAATGCATTGACAATTTGTTTTTTAACTTTACACATAGGGAAATTGTATGCGTAATAGGAAAAAAGAACCCGATATATATCTATACTGCTCTGTTTCTCAGAACACAATGCCCGGGATTTTAAAATTTTATTTTTTTAAAGTTCAATATAAATTTATTATATTCAATTTATAGTACTTTTATTTAGCTTGTCCGTTTTACGATTTATATTTTTTTTTCTTTTTTTTTTAATAAAATCAATTAAATAGTGGTTTCAAATGCACCCAGCGACCTCTCTAATAAGTGAAAGAAAACTGACTTCCTACCTGCTAGGTGGAACGGGACGCTTCAAAGGGGACCAGATCGTCTGTCAGAATCGTACTCCGGACACTTATTAACGAATAGGCAGTTTTCTCACCTAACAGGCGCACCCTCAAAGCCCTTTCTCGGTTTATTAAATTTTGATATAAGTAACTATCGAAAATCGATGTAAAACACTTACTGTACAAATAAAAACAACGTTTCAAACCAAAACAAGCTTAGATCTTTATTTATTTACCCAAATGCTATGTTTCATCATCATTGAGACTCTACGATCACAAGGTACGTATGTTGGAATCAGTAAAATACTATATAAGACAATTTATTCAATACAAAACACGTATTCGAACTTTCCTGGCATTGTAAAAGACTGAAGAGGTTATGGAAATGTCATAAAATAAATTAAAATTCAAATAAATAACGGCGCCATCTACCCGTAAACAGCAAATACTAAATTTTAAAGCAAACGATTATCTATGATTATCGATATTTGTTAAAGATACCTATTTTATCACAGATCATACTCAGTGATATTTATTTATAACCCTTAAATATTAAAATTCCTAAAATAACTAACTAGAAAAGGCGGCTATTATAAAACTAACCCCAAATTATCGTATAGTGAAAATAAATTACGCAAATATATAAGTTTCTGATTAAATTTGAAAGGAAACCGAAATAATTCCATTCTGTTTTAGGTGAGGTGATTCTATGGAATACTAGCTTGAAAAGGACACGACGCTTGGCAAACTCTGGTGCTGGAATGGAGGTTCAGTTAGACGGGCCCCCGGTCTCGGTCAATGGCATGGAAAGGCAATCTGGTCGGGAACTCTTCGTGGGAAATTTTTATAGGATATTTTCTTGGCAAAATTGCAGGTATTCGATAAGCATTACAAAAACAGGAGTTGTATCGATACTTTTTTAGGTAATGCTTCTTGGAACTTTGATAACCTTTTTAAAATTGTGGCATAGAAACGTTATAGGAAGATTAAGGCAACCGTCGTGTCTGGTAGCCACCAACAGAATGAGGATTCAAACCAAATTCAACGGTCAACAGCCTTCAATTGTTATCGCTGCAGGTGGACCAACCTGAATTTTGAAAGATATCGCTAACCGACATTAAAATACCGTTATTTTCTCTAGTTTAAGGGGAATACGCCAAACGTTAAAAACAAAATATCCCGAGGAAAGAAAAATCTCTCCGAGGAAAAATATACACAAACATAAAAAGATACCAGATCAATTTGAATTAACATATAAAATACAGTTTACATTACATAAAGGCAATATTTAGCATCTAATGCTAATGTTGTCCATTTTAAATAATAATTCATAATTCGCCTGTAGAGTAGGCAGCTGAGTACACGCCTCACTTTTGAATTACTAGATAATTTAGTTTAGAACCTTGTTGTGAATGATTTTCGAATAGATTCCATACCTTAGATATCATAGCAATACATACATTCAACTTACCGCTGACTTTAGTGTACGTTATGTTTAAGCTTTCTATTAATTTGGGTAAATTGGAGTCCTCAAAAAATCTACGAGCATTGTACCCATAGTTCGTATTACCAAATTCTGCCTTAGGAATATCTACAAGAAGACCAAGCTCATTTAGGAAATAGTCTTGATTTTTCTTTTGTTAAGGCAACGATTTTCCTGTCATCTTTACTGCATATTTGCTTTTCCTTAATAGGTACCTTATACACCTAAATTCAGAAGACTCTAAAAAAATCGGATTCAAACATATTTAATCAATTTTCATCAATTCACTGCTTTCGTGTTTACTTCACTTTGACTATGCTCCAAAGAATTAAAATTCTTTAATGATTTTCCACAGATATATGTAACATGTCTTAGTCGATTTAGTATTTGCTGCTGCATTACATATGTATCTCAGCATCAATCATTGTTAATAGCAGAATATTACCATATTATAGGTTTTTGTAGTCTTCTCATGTCACTATAAATAATGCACCCCTTCTTTAGTCATGTTTGCTGCAGGTTCATATCTAATTGGAAAGGGTCTATAAAACCAAGGTGATGAGTGTGTGGTTTTGTTTTATAGCCTTATTGTTGTTTGCTTTAATAAGTAGTCTTAAAGGCACGAAAAAACTTAATAATTATCATATTTTTGATCATATGCTGATTGCTGTAGGCTGTAGGCCATCATATCCCACTTCGATATTAGCTTAAGTTATTTGGTTCTTACGAATTTAAACTTTGCAGTACATCATGCAATAGAATAAGTCGTGAGGCACTGTGGTTTATACATCTTGAAATTTTATTTCAGTACAAGTTGGTGTGGTACAAGTTAACAATATTCTTCAATATTTTATAATTTAACAACACGGCTAGACCGATTTAGTGACTGCCTGCGCTGTTTCATATTGCCTGCTCATTAACTTAGCTGTCAAAAAAATAGATAAAGTTTACCGTAGTAAACTAACTCCGTAGAGGTAGTTGCCCTGGTGTGTTTTTAACAGCTGCAAACGCTCTTTCATGTTTTGTGGCTGGTTTGGAAGCACGCTAATATCTCGTAAAACGTTTTGCACATCTAATTTGCTATGCGTCTTATGGCGCATTTGTGTTGCACATTAACTTATCAGCTGTTACTTGTTCTCAGAGTTCTATTGTTCTTCTGTTTTTTTTGTAGGCTTGTCTTAATTAAAAAAAAAAAAACGTTTACGAAGAACTTAGCAACGCATATTTCATATATTATCATCATTAGAATTTATATTTAAATTAATTATTACTTTTGAATTTCCAGAACTATTAACCACAATCGATAGCTTATGTATTGTTTGTCGTTGGAAATATTAAACTTTTGAAGGGACATCAATTAAGAAGGCTCAGCTTCTAGAGATGTTATTTGTTTTCATTTGGCTGTCTAAAGAACTGGCCACATAACTTTCTGCTGTGGCACTCGATTTCCACCTCCCTAAACGTTTTAATTGCAGCACATCTTCTACTTCATTAACAAGAAAGGTATTGGCTGTATACCTAAAGCCGTGACCCATATATGCATCAATATTTTGCAACTTCAAGTATGTTGCAATTTTTCTTGTAAATTCCGCAATTGTGTGTATATCCAAAAGCTACCTCGTAATTTTACTATATCTCAATTGTAAGAAGAATCCTTCATTCTCATTGTCAGTATTATGTCGCAAATCAACATACTACTTAATAATGAAACATCAAGTTGGGTTGATTATAATAAAAGCAATGGAGTGATAAGAGTTTTCTGTTCTTCTATAGTAATTTTTTCTCCTAAAAAGGATACATCAGATATTCTAATTTTAAAGAGCTCTTCACTCATGTAGGCACCAGAAATGGCAATAATCAAAGCAACATAAATTATTTGAAAATAATCACACATAATAATCGTAAAATTACTGCAACAACATATTGAGGAAGATATTCTTTTGCTTTTTTTTAAGTAAGTCACTAACTTGCTATGTTTTGAAATGTCTATATCGCCTCTAATGTATAAGACACGTCGTAAAATTGAATATGTTCAGCTTAAGATCGATGATTTAGATTTTATTTTTTTACAGCAACAATGAATGTACTGGTATTCAACAACAGACACACTAACACTGACGCGCAGTCCGTAAGAGTACGTCTAATAATCATTTTCGTCTAAGTTCGTTGTTATTTGCGTAAGATCGTTGTTGCATGGAAAATAGTTCTGTTGTGCTCTCATAAGACACTACACTTAGCCACAATTAAAAAATAGAGATATTTACTTATGTATGTGAATTTAAAAATCAGAATAATCTGAGATACCCACGTCAGTGCTTAATATTTTTGAAATGTAGTAGTTTATATAATAATTAATTATAGCCGATCTTGAGTGAAATAGTACACAAACAACCAGAGCGAGCTAAGGGCATCGTCCTGGGTTATTCCTCTCGGGATATCCACAGAGTTGTTCTGTGATTCGAATAGGGTCGAAATGACTGTACGTCTACACGCGACCAGGGTTGTCTGAAAAGTGGTGAGGACCGAAGGACGCTGATTGGCTAAGTCGGACATGCGGAACTTGTTTCCTTACGGGCGCACCTTCTGATTTCTATTTCTTAAATTGGACGGACAAATTCACCAAATTCAAATTGAACCCTAACAATCTTCGTTGTCGGAAACATTAGTGTTGTTGATCCTTAACGCTGGTCTTGTGGTTAGAGATCGCTCACGCTGGTTCTGATCGCCTTTCCACCAGGGTTGGTTACTCAGTCTCCTGGACGGTTGCTCAGATTACCCCACTAGAAGGTGTGAGTCAGAATTGAGTAGGAAAAACTATAGTCTGGTTCACGTTGAGAAGGAAGTGGGAAGGTGTGGGTTATCTGTGAGACGGTATTTGGCCTTGTTTTATTAGAAATTGGGCTGGCCATCCCCAAAAGTCTCCAGGTAGGAAAACCCGTTTTCGTTACACTAGAAAGAGAGCCATACAATATAGAGGAATTTCTAACCTCAAATATACATTTATAAATTTTTGTTCTTGACCTGACGTTTGCATTGTTCCATTTGTATTGAAACACTGCAATAATAAAACTATTCTATTCTATTCTATTCTATTCAAAGGAGCATTTACTAAGGTAAGATGATTTTAAGTGTATCACAGAAATGTCGAAATTTGCTTTAATTTTCAACATCTGATTGTCTTTCAATTTCATTTGGAAAGAGAGCTTCAACAATATGTTTGATTTATCTTCAATAAAAGCCTAGAGAGTCAGAGATTATATCCTAAGGCCAAGAGATCGTTATTCACTTTTTGTTTTTAAGCCATCCCACTAGATCCTTTCTTTGATGTTTATAGCCGTCTTCAGCTAATTTTATAATGATGAAAGAGGCGCTTCCAGAAAATTGAATTCGAAATTTCGTGTCCCTCCGTATCTAAATATATGTGTATGTGTATCTGTATCACCACTACAGTTAAATAACCTTCCACTACCAATCAACCGATCCAACATTATTAACAACCGGCCTGTTTCTCGTCTTGTGTTGAATAATTCATATGTAGTTCAGAGCCTTTTCTGTCTACACGTTTTCCTGGTACACCTTGTCATCTGCGCTCACGGTTTTCGATGTTAATCCGTCGACGAAAGCTAAAACAAAAAAAAAGGAATAGACGAAAAAAGCGCTCTTATTAAACGACACGCCATTTGTTAAGTTAGCAGTATATTACTTATAAAGGTTATGCGTCTCGCCTTATACGTAAAACGCCACTTTTAAAACGCGCGCGAGACCTAAACGACTTCTCACGTCAATTTATATAAAATTTATTCATATAAACATGAGCGGTTTATACGAATGCAGGCTGTTGGGTGTTATTTTTGGACGTTGCGAAAATTAGGTTGTAATCGCTCTGCAATACTTTTAAGTCATCCATAAGCACTAGAATTAAACGTTTTTGATGTATTACGGTGCCTTTACGATCATCAATATCATAAATAGTGGAATTTTAACTGTAAAGTGGTAACAAACTTGTTTATGTGTTTGTATTCAACAAAGTCGTATTTATGCATTCATTAATACTTCAAGTACCGGAGAATATTTTAATATATGGGCAGCTATGTATAAACACGATTTTAGTGTAACTGAGAACTACTAATGTGAATACATAAAATAAAATAAGATACCCAAGACTAGTTGATTTGAGCAATTAAGTCATGTTCTGACTGCTATTAACTAATGCATGCTGTTACTACAGCTTGCGAATGGTAAAGCTAATGCAAATATCCGCTACGTTCACAGCGTGTCATGTGAAAATATTTCTATAAGTAGATTCAAGGGAAGTAAATGCCAATTTAAAACCTTTTATTTTGCATTGAAAAATCTTTTTCCAACTTTAAGAAGGTAATAAGGGTAATAAGTGTCTGCTATAGAGATATTATTTATGCACAACACACGCTAAATTTAACGTTAAATTGGACGGATTGTTAAAAAAAATGTAATCGAAGGAAACGTTTAACGTAGGTGCGTTATTTACATTATATGCAAAAAAAAAGAAGGGATGACTTGATAAAGAGAAAAAGATTGATTTTTGTAAAAATACAAAATTAGTTGTTGCGTCAGATACTTTGGATCAGCACAAGACTTTGCAATTACATACAAGCAAGCTTTAATAAGCAATTGAAATATGTGCGGCATGTAATGGAATGAACAATTGCTACATTGAAAGGTAGATTTAGGTATCACTCAAAATTTCAAACATAATTTGATATATCACCCTATTAAAGCTGCAAATATTACTTATACATGATGCATTTTGCACAGTATGGCAATAGCAACTGATTTACACATTCAGAAGAGAGATATGGAGTATCTAAATGGGATTTCTTTTCTTGACCATATTTATATTAATTATATTCTAAGTATCAATGAACGTTATATGTGAAGGTAGGTAGGGGAAGGTGTTGTACCTTTGACCAGTTTTTACTTTGAAAATTTTTGAAGACAAATTCAAATTGTTTTAAGACTAATCAACTATGATACTTAACCTTTTCATCTATCGAATCAATATTTTTTTTTACTTCTTTTTCATAAGTTTTAACCTATTTTTAGTAATAAAGAAAATTTGTTACACATTGGTCAAAGGTTCAACATACTGCTGTACGTTTGACTAGCATATGGATTTCAGCCCACAACAGGTAAAATAAAAGAAATATATATCTTACATGAAAGTTTATTATTATATAAAACCAGAAACACAAACTAGATCTTAGTATTCATTTAATAAACATAACAAAATTGCTTATTCCACTTTGTAGAATGAAAAATCTACTCCAAAATTTAAACATTCTCGTTGACGTGCTGATCCACCTGATTTAGCAGGGTTGGGAAGCTTGGCGACAACATCCTGTAGGTCAATATCATATGTAGAATGGTCCACTAGAATGAATTTGTTTCCTTGTATTTTCTTTAGATATTGGACTTGAGCAGTATCATTTTCCAAAGACATTACATTGTGCAACAAAATGCTTTGAGGTTTTCTTTGTTGAAATATTAACTAGAATGTAACCACCCTTTTCCAGTTCTTTGTCCTCAAATTGAAGTTCATCATTGAACTCTTTGATTTCACTTTTAAAGTTTAACTCACTTTCATCAGAAGAAAAGAAAAAAATTCCTTCACTCTCCGAACTATTTTCTACCACGGTAGACGTATCAAAAAGATTCTTTTTTGACAGTTTAGATGGTTTCACTGTTTTGCTTGTTGTTTTTATTGCTGGTGGTTTCCTTTTAGATTTGTTTTTATCTGCTTCAATAGCTTGTTTCTCGGAGTGTCTGTTAATATTCTTGATTTACCTTTAGCTCGGCCTGTTATTTGTACTCTTCCTTGGCTCTGCTTTTGGGTGAGGTCTTACAACCTCTGGTGAAACAACTGTTACAGGCAAAGTGTCAACATCAGTGATAGTTCTGGAAGGAATCTGGCTTGTTGTGGGTTGATCTTCTACGGATGCTAAAGGTAAAGAGTTAATAACCGTATTAGCCCCACAGATGTCCAAAGCAACAAGTTGTTCAAGTGGCCTATCAGTAACTGCACTGGACAAATATCCTCATCCAGAAAATATGTTTTCATTTAAGGGTACAAAACCTGACACTTTGAAACTCTTCATTTGTTCTGCGGTGTCATAGACTTAAGAAAAGCATTACAAGAAAGCTGCGGCATATATGTATATAGTCCACAGGTTTTCCAGCGTTACCCGACTCTCAGCATCCAGTTGTTTACTTCCTGGTTATAATAGGTCTTAAAGGGACCGAATACCCCCCTGTCAAGAGGCTGCAGCTTATGGCTAGTATGAGGATGAAAAGTCATAAGAACAATACCATTAGCCGTTGCCAGATCAATAACAGGAATATTTACATGTGTTTCATGGTTATCAAGGAGCAGGAGTACTGGTTTTTCTTTAGTCGGCTTGACATGAGTTACAAAATGTTTAATAAATTTTAAAAATATGGTCTCTGTAGACCAACCGGATGGATTAGCGTCCCCTATTGAACCTATCGGAGCACCATGAAGCATAAAGAGTTTAAAATGAACCCTTGGGAAAACAAATAGGGGTGGTATGCTGTTGCCTGTTGCACTAGCTGCACAAATCATCGTAACCGTTGTCCCTCTTTCGGCCGAAGTGATCCCACCCACTTGTTTTTTACCCTTAGCAGCCAGAATTTTTGGAGGTTCATGAACGGTACTAAGACCAGTTTCATCGCAGTTCCAGATTTCATTGGGAGCAAAGTTATGGCGTTTCAAAAGTTCCTTATAGTTTGCGAAAACTGTAGCTACTGTTTCTTTATTGAAAGCAGTAGATCTAGCCAAACTTGTGGCTTGGGGTTTTCTAAGGGACAGTTTGTCACCGTGCCTTTTCCTGGATTCCCTGAGCCATTGTTTACCAGCACTTTTATTATTTTCCCAGGAAGGGTCAATTTTTTTATTATTAGCTTTGGCAAAATCATAGGCCAGGAACATAATTTGCTTTTTGGATAAGCCATAATGCATGCTTACTGCATCCAAAATGTAATTAACAAGTAGAAGTTCCTCTTCATGGCTAAATACTAGCCTAGGCTTCTTTGGACAATATTTATAACTGTTGTCTAATGAGTCAGCAGACTTACTCAAATGATAGATCAACGTAGGCTTTTTCACCTCAAAGTGCCTCGCAGCTCCTCCAATTGTCATCTTTCCTTCTCGTACGTTTTTTATGGCATTTTCCAGGCATTCTGGGTCTATCTTCTTCCGCTTTGCTCCAGTTTTACTTCTTGGCATTGTGAAGATTTTCAAACGTTCAGTCTGGAAAAAAACATATGACTGTAGACTAGCTTAACATAGGGCTACTAACAAAATTTAAAATACAAATTTTGAATTTAATTTATATCTATTAAAAATGTTATTGCACTGTATTACTAACATATCATATAATTTCACAAACATCTAGTTTAATATTAATGAAATAGCATTTTTCAATAATAACCAGTTATAACTACTGAATACAGATGATGTTGTACCTTTGACCTGGTCAAAGGAACACCACCATGAAATGGTCAAAGGTACAACACTAGTACTTCCAGCCATTTTATGTATATTCTCAAAAGATAGGTTATATTATCAGTTTCAAACCTTCAAGAGAAGTTAAAGGATAAACATCAATTAACAACCCCTGACTTTCACTTTTTTTTGTAGGAAAATATAAATTTTGTAACACAAACAATAAATTAATAAATACTTACTTTTCGGTAGCAAAAATGAATAAAGTAAAATATCTTCCACCAAAGACAGCTTTCATTCTCCCATGCGTGATAAAGTGGTCCACTGGTGGCAGCTCTATGAAATAGTATCAGCAGCTTCCCTATGCAACCGCTAGATTTCACTACATGACTGGTGGTCAAAGGTACAAGATGGTCAAAGGTACAACACCTTCCCCTAAAAGTAATAAAACTCGTTCTTTCGTTCATTTAATATTTATTATATGATTACTAGTTTCGGCTTTTTAAAAAGCCATCTTCAGATCACAGGAAATTCAAATGATTAATTGATTAGCCTAAATAATTGTGTTAAAATTTTTTAAAATATAAAAACTAAAGAAATTAAAACTAGCAGATGTAAAAATATCTATAAATCAACAATCACAAATGACATTTTAAAAATTATACATTAAAAGTGTATACTTACCTTTGACCAGTTTTTACTTTGAAAATTTTTGAAGACAAATTCAAATTGTTTTAAGACTAATCAACTATGATACTTAACCTTTTCATCTATCGAATCAATATTTTTTTTTACTTCTTTTTCATAAGTTTTAACCTATTTTTAGTAATAAAGAAAATTTGTTACACATTGGTCAAAGGTTCAACATACTGCTGTACGTTTGACTAGCATATGGATTTCAGCCCACAACAGGTAAAATAAAAGAAATATATATCTTACATGAAAGTTTATTATTATATAAAACCAGAAACACAAACTAGATCTTAGTATTCATTTAATAAACATAACAAAATTGCTTATTCCACTTTGTAGAATGAAAAATCTACTCCAAAATTTAAACATTCTCGTTGACGTGCTGATCCACCTGATTTAGCAGGGTTGGGAGCTTGGCCGACAACATCCGTAGGTCAATATCATATGTAGAATGGTCCACTAGAATGAATTTGTTCCTTGTATTTTCCTTAAGATATTGGACTTGAGGCAGTATCATTTTCCAAAGACATTACATGTGCAAACAAAATGCTTTGAGGTTTTCTTTGTTGAAAATATAACTAGAATGTAACCACCCTTTTCCAGTTCTTTGTCCTCAAATTGAAGTTCATCATTGAACTCTTTGATTTCACTTTTAAAGTTTTAACTCACTTTCATCAGAAAGAAAAGAAAAAAATTCCTTCACTCTCCGAACTATTTTCTAACCAACGGTAGACGTATCAAAAAAGATTCTTTTTTGACAGTTTAGCATGGTTTCACTGTTTGGCTTGTTGTTTTTATTGCTGGTGTTTCTTTTAGATTTGTTTTTATCTGCTTCAATAGCTTGTTTCTCGGGAGTGTCTGTTAATATTCTTGATTTACCTTTAGCTCGGCCTTTATTTGTACTCTTCCTTGGCTCTGCTTTTGGGTGAGGTCTTTACAACCTCTGTGAAACAACTGTTACAGGCAAAGTTCAACATCAGTGATAGTTCTGGAAGGAATCTGGCTTGTTGTGGGTTGATCTTCTACGGATGCTAAAGGTAAAGAGTTAATAACCGTATTAGCCCCACAGATGTCCAAAGCAACAAGTTGTTCAAGTGGCCTATCAGTAACTGCACTGGACAAATATTCCTCATCAGAAAAATATGTTTTCATTTAAGGCGTACAAACCTGACACTTTGAAACTCTTCATTATGTTCTGCGGTGTCATAGACTTAAGAAAGCATTACAAGAAAGCTTCGGCAATATTGTATATAGTCACAGGTTTTCCCAGCGTTACCCGGACTCAGCATCCAGGTTGTTTACTTCCTGGTTATAATAGGTCTTAAAAGGGACCGAATACCCCCCTGTCAAGAGGCTGCAGCTTATGGCTAGTATGAGGAGAAAAGTCATAAGAACAATACCATTAGCCGTTGCAGATCAATAACAGGAATATTTACATGTGTTTCATGGTTATCAAGGAGCAGGAGTATCTGGTTTTTCTTTAGTCGGCTTGACATGAGTTTACAAAATGTTTAATAAATTTAAAAAATATGGTCTCTGTAGACCAACCGGATGGATTAGCGTCCCTATTGAACCTATCGGAGCACCATGAAGCATAAAGAGTTTAAAATGAACCCTTGGGAAAACAAATAGGGTGGTATGCTGTTTGCCTGTTGCACTAGCTGCACAAATCATGTAACCGTTGTCCCTCTTTCGGCCGAAGTGATCCCACCCACTTGTTTTTTACCCTTAGCAGCCAGAATTTTTGAGAGTTCATGAACGGTACTAAAGACCAGTTTCCATCGCAGTTCAGATTTCATTGGGAGCAAAGTTATGGCGTTTCAAAAGTTCCTTATAGTTTGCGAAAACTGTAGCTACTGTTTCTTTATTGAAAGCAGTAGATCTAGCCAAACTTGTGGCTTGGGGTTTTCTAAGGGACAGTTTGTCACCGTGCCTTTTCCTGGATTCCCTGAGCCATTGTTTACCAGCACTTTTATTATTTTCCCAGGAAGGGTCAATTTTTTTATTATTAGCTTTGGCAAAATCATAGGCCAGGAACATAATTTGCTTTTTGGATAAGCCATAATGCATGCTTACTGCATCAAAATGTAATTAACAAGTAGAAGTTCCTCTTCATGGCTTAAATACTAAGCCTAGGCTTCTTTGGACAATATTTATAACTGTTGTCTAATGAGTCAGCAGACTTACTCAAATGATAGATCAACGTAGGCTTTTTCACCTCAAAGTGCCTCGCAGCTCCTCCAATTGTCATCTTTCCTTCTCGTACGTTTTTTATGGCATTTTCCAGGCATTCTGGGTCTATCTTCTTCCGCTTTGCTCCAGTTTTACTTCTTGGCATTGTGAAGATTTTCAAACGTTCAGTCTGGAAAAAAACATATGACTGTAGACTAGCTTAACATAGGGCTACTAACAAAATTTAAAATACAAATTTTGAATTTAATTTATATCTATTAAAAATGTTATTGCACTGTATTACTACATATCATATAATTTCACAAACAATCTAGTTTAATATTAATGAAATAGCATTTTTCAATAATAACCAGTTATAACTACTGAATACAGATGATGTTGTACCTTTGACCTGGTCAAAGGAACACCACCATGAAATGGTCAAAGGTACAACACTAGTACTTCCAGCCATTTTATGTATATTCTCAAAAGATAGGTTATATTATCAGTTTCAAACCTTCAAGAGAAGTTAAAGGATAAACATCAATTAACAACCCCTGACTTTCACTTTTTTTTGTAGGAAAATATAAATTTTATAACACAAACAATAAATTAATAAATACTTACTTTTCGGTAGCAAAAATGAATAAAGTAAAATATCTTCCACCAAAGACAGCTTTCATTCTCCCATGCGTGATAAAGTGGTCCACTGGTGGCAGCTCTATGAAATAGTATCAGCAGCTTCCCTATGCAACCGCTAGATTTCACTACATGACTGGTGGTCAAAGGTACAAGATGGTCAAAGGTACAACACCTTCCCCTAAAAGTAATAAAACTCGTTCTTTCGTTCATTTAATATTTATTATATGATTACTAGTTTCGGCTTTTTAAAAAGCCATCTTCAGATCACAGGAAATTCAAATGATTAATTGATTAGCCTAAATAATTGTGTTAAAATTTTTTAAAATATAAAAACTAAAGAAATTAAAACTAGCAGATGTAAAAATATCTATAAATCAACAATCACAAATGACATTTTAAAAATTATACATTAAAAGTGTATACTTACACGTGAAAAAGGTAAAATTGTCCATTATCAAATTAAAAAACACCAAACATGAAAATAAATTAAGGGGACATCAACAATTGTAAATATAAATTAAATATCAAATTTAAGTATAAGAAAAACTTTTCACACAGAATGACAACGATGCAAATGTTTCAACATATGAAAACCGTGTCTAATTATAATCGATTTGTTCATTTAAAAGGTGTGTGTTAGGTATTTCCTTATGTCGTTCTATTTGGTATGCCTCCAACAGTCTAAGTTTTTGACCCTTATCACAGTTGTGAAGTAAGGTAATGTTATCATCACAAATGCTTTTATGTCCAAATTCTAGTAAATGTTGATAAAAATTTGAGTTATTTTATTCACAAACACGTTAAAGATGCGTAAAACCGATTTACATTTAATTAAATGGGAAAAATCTTATTAAAATCAAAGTAGCCAAAATAAAGATATTCGAATGGATTTATACATTTGCTTAATATGTATACTAGACTTACGGAAGCACTAATTTAAAAGTAAATTAAAATAAAAAATAGAGATATGCTTACATAGTGTTGATGATTTTAAAAGTAATATTAGCTAAACCGTTTTAAAATCATTGTAATTTTAAGTCATGTTTCGTATTTTTGTATTTATGTTGCTTACAAACTTATATATGTATTGACGGGTCCACAATGTTTGTGTTTAACTGACAAATAAATATTATTATTATTTAAAATAAATATAGATCCTTATATATTTGCGTAAAGCTCACAGAATTTGCTACTTGATTATAAGATTTATTGCTTCTATTAAGGAAAAAAAAATGGATTTTGTTTCGACAAAGTGGCATTGGAGTGCTCATGTTTTTTTTTTTTCATGTATCTTTACTACATTGAATTTGGTTCACCTCTGTATATTAATGTGAGCTGTTAATAATACCGATACAAAAAACACCCAAGTGCAAAAAATTGCCTGGGTAAGCGAATGTTGTCGGTGTTGTACGTGTAATTAATGCCCGTTCCTTCTGCCTCTTGAGCCAACAGCGATTAACTTAATGGAAGTTATAGTCTTCTTAATAATGGCGAAAAGCGCCATCTATGGTAGAATAATAATCCCCTGATTAAATAAACATATTAAACCGGTATAATGGTTCTTGTATCTGTGGAGCTTAATTCGAGGCTTGTATACTGGGTTGGATCGTAAGTTAAGTAATAATGACGAGTAAGAAAGACAAGAGGAAATCGCTAATAATTTTAATCTTCTCTTAATTATTGTAATATCGCTGAAAATAATAAGTTTTAGCTTCGCGTAAATTGACTCCATTCGTTACGGATAAAATATATTAAGCGACATCAAAAATAAAACATTAAAAGTTGTTGCTTGGATTTGCCTTATGCTTTTTATACAATGTAAGTAATGTTTAATACTAATAATTAATTGCCTTCGGATCTCCACATAGATATTGTCATTATCAGGTACATAAATTAATATAACAATATTATAAATCTCTATACAGGTTATTTCAATTGAAACAAGTCACCTCAAATAACTCTTTACCTGCTGCTATTTATATAAACTTCTGAAACCTGTCAATCGTCATGTCAAGAGGAAAAGTTTTAATGACGGGCCTCACGACTTAAAATCATTTCAGGGGGCACAGAAACCCCCACACTTAAACTGTGAATAGGGCAGACGAGTCGTGTGACCACTTATTTAAAAGGTTTTTTAATTTTCTTCACCTCAACCTGTATCAAAAAGTCTTTTTTAATCAGTGAACATGTAAAAGTAACTTTCTTGAAAGAGGTTCTGCGACGCGTAAACCTTACTGTTTCCTATCATGCTGCCGATCCACCTCGTAATCATTGGTTTGACTCCACGTTTTCGCAGAGCCCTTTCCATCGACAGTAACGACGCCTTATCAAAGGCGCCCTCCATGTCCAGGAAGTCGCTCATTTCATTTCATTCATTCATTCAAGTTAGGGTGGGCACTTGGTGTCCGGGCACTTGAGCTTGGTGCTCATGTACCATCCTATTGATTCTCTTATTTCCACTCGAGCAGCTGGTGTGCTCTATAAAGCCCAGTATCTTGCCCAGTGGAAACTTGAGGACCTTCGAGGCTCCAATAGATCTCTTCCGAAATTTTCTGCCTGAGTACCTTTAGTTCCTCACATGTGCAGATTACATGTAAACTCGTTTCCTCCTGTAGTTCGCATCTTCTACACCACGGCTCGCTTACACGACCTGTGTTGTATAGATGGTTTTTCAGAGGACAGTGTCCAGTTACCAACCCAGTAATGGTTTTAACTTCTTTCTTACTGCGCTTGAGTAGGTTATCAGAGAAACTACCATCCCCATCCCCTATCAGCGTTTGGTATGGAGTTGACCTTCAGTCGACCTCCATTTCTTGTACTTCTTTATCTAACCAGGTCCAGATCTTCCTTCTTGCGGAATTCTTAGTAATCCACATACACGGGCTGTGGACCCATGAAGTGTCTCTTAGAGCCTCCTTAGCTAGTTCATCGCTATTACGTTGCCCTTTATATCCTCATGTCCCGGCACCCAAATCAGAGACACCGGTTGTCTCGTGCCAGTGCATTGGGGATTGTTTGCAGTCCTAATTAGTTTTGTCCTAGTTACAGGGTTTGAGACTGCCTTATGACAGCTGGCTGTCATCATTATATTAATTTTCCTCCTCATGTAGCCCCCTTTGCAATCATTTCCTGCACAGGCTGCATGGGCGATACTTCTGCCTGGAAGACCGTTATATGTTCCCCAGCTTGTGAATATCCTTTGATTAGGACTGGCCCACAAATACCGCTCCTGTCCCCTGCTGGATTTGGATCCATCCGTGTACCAGTTTCGTTAGCAGTGATTTCACTACGTGCCTGGTCTCTGTTCGGTATGGAGATTTCACTTTTCAGTGAAGATAATTCGGGTACCATGCGTCCGTGGCATTTGTGCAATGGCCCGTCAGCCACGTGCCGTAGTATAAGTGTGTCCTCCCACCTGAAGTTGGATGCCACAGGTTGTTGGCTTTCAGTCTAAGGATCGCATTCATTGCCTCCGCTCTCACCTAGAGTCCAGTGGGGAGGCCCACAATGGTCTCCAAAGAGGCGGTCCCTGTACTGTTGTTGCGCCAGTGATGCCCAGCAAGCCTGTCTCTGGACAGCGTCAGCAGCTTCGCTGCGGAGACACTCTGTCCTCCTCCACCAGACTACTGCCCCGTATGTTATCGCTGTCTTATCACGGCAGTATATAGCCAATGGATCACCTTCGGCTTTAATCCCCAGGTTTTGCCAGCAACTCTCCTGCAGCGCCAGAATAGTTGCGTGGCCCTGGTCGTTGTTTTAACTGATTTTTCCAGCTCAGTTTCGCATCAAGGGCAACACCCAGATACTTTACCTCCTTGGTTAAATTGTAACTCTTGCCCAAAAGTCTAATACCGCCTAGTCATTGAGTTTTCTCATGTTGGTAAAGGCAACCAACTTTTTTTTGTGGATTAACTGAGAGTCCTTGTGAAGGCACCATTCCTCCACCATTCGCAGTGCATTACGCATGATGCCGCCAGCACGCCTGGGAACTTCCCCAGCTACGATGACAAATGTCATCAGCGTACCCCTGCGTCCATATTCCTTTGCCGTTTAATGATCTGACGAGATCATCCACGACCAAGCTCCACAGCGGTGATGACAGTATTCCCCCTTGAGGACACCTTCTTGTGGTCCTCATGGCGATATTTTTATCTAGCATATTGGCATAGACCACTCTGCCTCTTAGCATGCAGTCAACCCATCCGCTAGTCGTGTGATCAATGTTCCGTTCCATTAGTGATCGGTTGATCGAGGGCGTTGATGTGTTATCAAAGGCGCCCTCGATGTCTAAAAATACTGCAAGGGCAACTCAGGAAGGTCGCTATTGCGATTTTTTTGTTGCCGAAGGTAGTTTCCACTCGGCGAGCAAGATCATGACTAATTTTTATTTTGTTTTTATGCCTTCTAATGGTAGTATAGACAACGTCTTCTGAGAATCCATTAAATGCAGCGATTTTAATAATTTTTTTTAAGTTGTTTATTAAATTGTTCTGTAGATAGAGGACAATTAAGTAAGCGGTGCACCAAAAAGTTAATAGTGCTGCTAGTTTATTTTTCCATAAATGATTTGAATCTTCCGAAATAAATCTGTTATTAGTAGTGGGCTTTCTATATATGTCTATTTCTAATTTATTTTGATTTATTATTACTAACATATCGAGAAAAGCAATCCTATTGTTTGTTCCTCTTCATGGTTAAATTTAATGGAAGGAAATTTTGAATTTAGTTGTTGAAGAAAATCTTTGATCGAGCACTTACTAGTATCGAAAACACAAAAAATGTCATTGACGTATCTAACTCAAACCCGTGGAAAATATGCCAAAGTATTCTGTAGTTCGGTTTCAAATTTTCCCATAAATTTCAATGATTTTGCATTTTAATTTTCATGGTAGTAAAAATAACATACCATTCAAAAATTTAAATGAAAGAGCAAGGAAAATTAAATTATAAAAATTAGATTTAAAGTACTTTTCCAACGTTTGTTGAGGGTCACTATGTTGACACGGAATTATTTTCACTTTAATTACACTCAAAACAGATCGGCATTGAATGAAGCACAAAGACGTACTGAACAATACATTTCGCAGTCAAAGCAATAATACAATTTCCGACAAGTTCGAACATGCACAAACTTGGAAAACACTATCAGTCATGTACAATTAAATACTGCCGTGCAGATTAAGATTCGGTAAATGTGCTACTTTTTTTGTACAACAAAGCCTGTGACAGTTAAATAAAGCATTTTTTTTAATTTTGAGAACTGAATTATGATCCCATTTGGAATGATGCCCTGGGTGTACGCTTCCTATGTCAAATTATCAAATATAAGTTATGATTATCAATATATGCGACAAACTTTAAGCGCTGATTTCTGGGGTTATTTTGATCATAAAAGTTCATAAGAACATATGTCCAAAAACGCTTAGTTCTAAAGTTGTACAATGTTCAATAGTAAGTTAACATAATTAATGTTTTTATTATAAATTAACAAAATAATTAGTAAAACAAAATTAAACTTATTACTAACGGTTGAAAATGACCGCCCCCAACTGCAATACAAGCTTTATCCTTTCGTCGTATGACTGGCGATCCGTTCTAAAATACCAGGGGTATTTCGAATTGTTTGAGAAGCTGCGATAATACGATTTCTCAGTTCATCGACATTTTCAATGGGACTCGTATAAACTAACGATTTAAGGTGACCCCAGAGAAAACGTATTCTCCAAAAACTCGCGAGCAACTAAACGAAAATGCGCTGGAGCACCGTCATGCATAAAATACGTTTGTAATCTTAATTGCAACCGAACTTCGTCTAGCAGTAGGGGTAACTCCTCTTCAAGAAAATTGCGGTACACCTCGCCATTTAACCGCATCGGTAAAAAATATGGACCTATCAAGTGATCTCCAACAATTCCGGCCCACACATTGAGAGAGAATTGATGTTGATGACGGGCATTCACTAGTTCGTGCGGATTTTCGGTTCATATGTGATTACTATGAAAATTAATAATCGCGTTTCTAGGGAAAGTAACCTCGTCAGTGGAGAATATTTGAGCCAAATAGACAGGATTTTGTGCGATTTTGTGTTGCATGCATTGACAAAAAGCCACTCTTTGCGGAAAATCTGTCGGCAAAAGTGCCTGCACCCGTTGAATGTGATATGGATACAACAGTTGATCTTTCAATATTCTCCAAACTGTGGCCTGACTAATGTTTAAAGCAAACGCAATTTTTCTGGTGCTTGTAGTAGGGTGTTCCTCAATTTCATTTAGTACCATTTCTTCAATTTGTGGAGTTCTCACTGTAGATCGGTGCCCGTTATCAGTCGTCCGTTTGTTTTTAATTTCCCATTTCACTAAGACGTTGGTGAAGACGGACAAATATTGAATGATGCGGGATGATACGGTTCGGGTATCGTTCTTCATAAAGACATCTAGCAGTATGCGAATTTCCATTGGCAAGACCGTAAACGAAATGCATATCACACATCTCAGCATTCGTGTAATTCATTTTAGAAAACAGAAACTGGCAATAAAGTGAATGAATACTCTGACAACTATTGACAAATATTTAAATGACAAATAAACAATTCCCTCTCGACACAATAGTTTTTGAAGAACCAACTGTGATATTATATCGTGTTAGTCATAGTTCATAATTTATTATTAAACATTCAATAACTTTCAAACCAAACCGTTTTGGACATATACTCATATAAACTTTTATGATCAAGATAACCTCAGGAATCAGCTCTTGAAGTTTGTCGCATATAGAGAGAATCACCCTGTATATTGTGCTTTAATTAAAATGAGTTTGACCGCCAAATTTTATTTCGGCAACGAAGCAAATACCACTTACAACCAGCATACACAAAGAATGCTTATGTGCCACTTTAATAACCGGATAGAAACTTGACAAATCGATAATTGTTCATGGGGAGGGTCCAATTTTCTTCAGACAAAGGGCTATTTTATTCCGAAAATGCCCCTCTGCGCCACTGAAAGAGCGTTTCCTCGACGCTAATCGTTTCTTCTCGTCTGACGGTGGGTGTTCCGGCCTCTGAGCACCGAGAATGAAATTAGCACCGCTCGCGGAGCGTTCGGTCTCTTAATTAACTCGCAAGAGGTGACAATAATTAATGAACACTGACTGCTAGTGAAAAGGTGGCCCTAGCCCTCGCCTCTTACTCCCATAATATTAATTCTTCTTTCCCTTCTCCTATTTTGCCATCAGAATGAGTTGGTTTGGATAGTACATGGAATGTGCGAAGTTAAATCTTCGCCATTACTAACTTAATTACATATGGAGGGACGCTTGCTAAATTATAACAAATTGGTACCAGTTTTTGTTTTTTGATTAAGATATTGATGTTTTGATCATTTCTACCTCGGACCAGAAGGTCAAAATTCTTTATTAATTTATTTTACTGATTTAATATTTGTCTCTTACATTTGAATAAAATTTATACTTGTTATTACGATTGAGTTTTTTCACCACACGATTTTCCTTTTTTTTAACAATTTTTTCCTAGTTCTAGCGATCGACTTGACGCGGATTTCATTAAAACAGTTGGCACCTTTTCAGTTTCCTCTTCTTCTTCTTCTTCCTCTTCATTCTCCATTGCCTATTTTGAATATTCGATTTGGGCTTCGATTTCTGTTGTATCCATTCCTTCCATTTATTGCCATTATTTTCATTTCCACAAGTCTCCCATTTTTTTCGCAAAAAAATATCACAGATAAATGGTTTGCTTTAAATATAGTAATTCTGATGTCAAAAAATCAAGTCGGACAAATTATACCTTCTGAGTGTAACACTGAAGAACAAGTGCTGAATTGTCTATCTATAACTACAATGTATCTATGTAAGAATACAATAATTACAGGACGGAAGTAAACAACTAAACGTGCGCTAATTAACTAGCGCTGATTAGTGTAATTGGGTTACATTGAAAGTATGTGTAACTATTGATCCTTCTAAGAAAATTTTATGTATTTATTAATAGAAATACATTACATAATACCACAACTACCAAATGTCAACTAACTAATATTATTTTATATGTCAACTCAAATCCATAACAACAGTTTTGATACAAAAGCAACAAAACAAGCTAGATATAATTAACACTCCCTCTCTTGGTTTGTTGGTTTTGTTTTATCTACAATCGACAGAGATGTTCTGTTACATAAAAACTTATCATGTGGTAAAGACTTTGTGAACATATCAGCAAACTGGTTTTTTGAACATACATATGAAACAGAAATCAAACCACTATTAACTTTTTCGCGAATAAAATGATACTTAATGTCTATATGTTTAGTCTTTTATGATGTTCACTGTTATTGATAAGTCTAAGCACTTTGATTATCTACATACAACGGTATAGGTTCGTGTACAGGAATTTCAATTTCTTCAAGAAAATTACGTAACCAAGAGATTTCGGTTGCAGCATCTGATGCAGCGATGTACTCTGCTTCCGCAGTAGACTTCGTAACACATTTTTGTCGATGGGAAGGCCAAGTAATAGGACCAGTCGCTAGCAGGCTCACAGTTGTTGATCTACGTGTGTCACAGTCGCTTGCAAAGTCAGCATCAGAATGTATTACGAGTTGAGAATCACCACTATATTGGATTCCTACGTTTTTAGTGCCTTGAAGGTACTTGAATATTCTTTTAACAGCAACCCAATGCTCCCACAAAACGAAATACTGGACGGAGTAGCTGACCTTGATGTGATAAATCACTAGTTGACTGTTGTATTTCCCAGTTTACACCCAATAGAGCGTATTAGTACTGGACCCATAACCTATTGATCCCTTTATGAAAATTTTATGTATTTATTAATACAAATACATTATATAATAATACAACTACCAAAAGTCAATTAACTAATATTATTTTATATATCAACTCAAATCCATAACAACAGTTTTGATACAAAAGCAATTAACAATAGCAATCAGTCGATATTAGGAAACTCTGCCTATCACCAAGTATCTCAAAGGTACTGGTCAACCGAATGCATTATAAACAAAATTCATACATATACTAAATATATGGAAAAATACATAAAATCTCATTAACATCCTGAAGAATAACTGCTAAAATGTCGACCTATGTGTACATTACATTCTTATATATTGCTCCGTTTTTCAGAACAAAATGCCCGGCATTTCAAAATTTTAATTTTGTTTAGTTCAGTACAAATTATATTATTCTTAAATTCAGGTCTTCAATTTATTTATACATTGTTTGTCCGTATACATTTTTTTCTTTTTCCTTTTTTTTCAATAAAAATAAAATAAAATAATCGAGTAGTTTTTTATCCACCCAGCGACCTCTCTGATAAGTGAAAGAATACAGTGAAAAGTGATCTTCTACCTGCTAGGTGGCACGGGACACTTCTGGGAGCACCAAATCGCCTGTCAAAATAGTAAACTAAGCGCTTGCTAACGAATAGACAGTACTTAAGGGTGCCCCCCCCCCACCGGCCTCTTCTCGAATTATTAAAATTTGAAAAATTGCAATTATCAAATGTCGTTGTAAAAACACCAAACATACAAATAAAAGAATGTTTTAACACGAAACAAGCTTAACTCTTTATTTCTTTACCAAAATGCTATGTTTTACCACTTTTGACTCTTAAATCACAGGTACGTATTGCTGTGGACGGACACCTTGTTTGCGCGAGAGTTTTTTTTAAGTTGCATAGATTTTGTCATGTTTACTCCGATCAGCCTTTGTCAATGTTTCGGGAGAATTTTCACATATGCATTTGTTTATTTTTAAATAAGATTTAGTTATTGAATTGATTGTATGATTTATTTAGTTTAGTGTTCTGTTGTTTTAAATTTAATTTCATTCTTTTAAATATTTTACGTTCGCTTGTTTAGTTTATGTTATTATGTTTTGTGATTTTGTTCGTTGGCGGACTGATCGTTGGGCTTCGCTGTACGCAGCGGTCGAGATTGTAAGAACTAGTTCCGAGATAGACGAGAGTGTGAGTAGACGTAAAATTTTATATTGTTTGCTGCCATTTTGTTATTTCATTTGATTTTGAGATTTAAATTCGCGTTTATTTGAAATTTATTCTGTCCATCAAGGAACTCGCTATATAATAATTGTTATTATATTGTTGTGTTCACAATTTAGATATAAGATCATTTATTATTTTACGTGCAGGAAGATATATTTCAGTTTAGTTTTTTTTTATAATAATTTTTAAGAGTTTAATTTTTCCGTTTTCAAGTTGCTGATTAGTTTTATTTAATTAATCACCTCGGGTTAGGTGAATACAAGCATTGTTCTTGCTTTTAGTTTTCATTTTTGTAAATGTTTAGTGTTCCACGATTTTATTTTATTTTAATTTGAAACCACGTGGATTGTATTGAAAAAAAAATATCTTCCTGAACTAATTTGTTTTTTGCTTTGATATAGGATTTAGCATTGTCCTACTGTAATTTAGAATCAGTAGCAGTTTTTTGATGTAAGCCAGGACCCTCTGTCCACGGTTTTTTTTCTGCACAATTGTAAGTAACTTGTTTTTTTTTTTCTTTTTTTTATAATAAAATTCTTGATTGTTTTTAACGTCATTCAAAATGCTGTTCGTTTATTTTTGATTAAACCTTTTCAATTTTTTCACATTTTACTTTTCGTGGTTAGATTCAAGTTTTAATTCGCGAGGGTAACTCTGAGTTAAGTTGTTCTTTTGCGTCCTTTTAGATTTTTATCTGTTGAGCTAGCTGATTTAATTTTTCATTTTTAATTTTCATTTTGCATTTTTCAAATTCAATCAGTACACAGCAGTATGTTGGAATCATAATTACTATACAAAACAATTTATTTAATACATAAATAGGTGTGCAAACTTTCCTGACACTTTAAATGAATGAGGTTAAGGAAACGTCAAAATGAAAAGAATAAATTTAAAATTCAGAACCATCTACCCGTAAATAGCAGAAACTACATTTATTAGAGAACTATAATCTGGGTTATCGATATTTGTTAAGGATAACTATTTTATCATAGATCAACTCAGTGATTTTTGAAGACAACCCTAAATATTAAAAATCCTAAAATTACTAAAATTAATTGCAGTTCATATAAATCTAACCCCAAGTTAACATAAACTATAAAAATCTTATTTCGGTTAATATTGAATTGAATCTAATTAATTATTTTCTTTTTTAGGTGGGATATACTTGATAGAATGCTAACTTAATTCCGACAGGCACTGGATTCACGGACAGGCAATTCTCTGGGTACAGGTTGGACTTTGGGTTCGACGGGCCCCCGTATCGGTCAATTGCATGGAATGGTATTTTGACCGGGATTCTTCGTAGGAAATTTTATAGGAAATTCTCCACAATTTTACCGGTAAGGATTTAAATTATTTAGGAGTAATGTCGATACTTTTCTAGGTAAACACTTCGTGGAACTTTGATATTTTTGATAGTGTGTGCATAAAAATCGTTATGGGAGTTCAATATCAACCGTCGTCTTTCGTGGCCGCAGGCAGAATGACGGTTTAAACTAAATTACCAGTAATTAGCCTTGGATTGTTATCGCTATCAGGCAAGTCAACATTAAATTTGAATAGATACCAGTAACTGACATGAAGATACCGTTATTTACTCTAGTTGAGGCGAATACAGCAAAAGTTACCAAATAGACATCCCGAAGAATGAAAAATCTCCCCTAACAAAATATAATAAAAAAAATATACCAGGTAAGCTTGAATTAACAATAAAAATAATGTTTACATTATAATTAAGGCTATACTTAACACCTATTGCTAAGACGGTACATTTTTATAGTCATTCTTAACAAATTCAAAATTTGCCTGTAAAGTAGGCAACCGAGTACGCGCTTCAACTTTCAATTACTTCTTCATTTGGCTTTGAAACCTGTTTTAAGTGACTCTAAATTATAATCCACGCCCCTGATTCCATAGCAATATATTGTAGTGGTTTAGCCGTTCAAGGATATTTTCCTTCAGAATTTTCCCTTCAAGAAGTAAAGCTTATGAGTAGAAAGGTATCTACAGATCGAAATCAAATATTAGAATTTGAATTATAATTATTTACAACAGATTTTGACAGATCAAATTTGGATCGAATTCAGTTCGAAAGAACATTTTCCTTTTTTTTAAAATGTATTTATTTTCAATTTAGTTCAACGAGGCTTTTAGATGTATTTGTAATCTAAGTTCATTGATATGTCAACTAGAAGATAGGCAAAATTGCTGGGATTCGATTTTGTCAAAAAATGACGTGTGTGCGAGGTTGCATACTCACTGTACTTAATATTTTTAAATTGTTAATTAAGAATAGTAATATCTATTGTAATTTTTCGAACGGTAAGGTGATTCCAGAATTTTATAATAATCACGTTTTTTGTCCTTGAGTGGTGAGCGTTATTTCCAACTTATTTATGCTTCAAAACAATAGAAAAATACTTTTATTCCCCTCTAATGTTGCTTGTGCTGTGATGTAAAATAAAAGTTAGTGCTTCTTTAAAAACATATTTTATATTCAAACTTAGTTAAAATGCGTGGTTTTGCTATAAATTAAGAAAAAAAATAATTGTCTTGAGAATAAAACACGCTTATTTTTAAAGATACCAAAAAGCTCCATTAGCAAAAAGTACTTCAACTCCCTAAATGTGCCAAAATACAAATTTTCAAAGTAGAAATCAAAGAAATGGAATTCTACAAAATTACACAATATGAGCCAAACATTAAAAAAATACTTTTTTAATTTTTTTGTAAAAATGTGTTTTTTCGGTTTTTACTTGAAAGTTGGTATTTTGGCATATTTAGGAATTTTTCTAATAATTCTAAAAATATATTTCTAAAGAAGCACTGTCTTTTATTTTATATAATTTTTTTTTTATAGATTCAATAATGTTGCCCCCATTAGTCTCATATTTAAGTGGACACAGTGTATATTTCCAATATTTTCTGCTTACTTTTTCAAGGAGTTTTGCTGCTAACTCCGTACCTAGAGCTTTCGCAAATTGTTTTATAAGCCCCAACTTTATGTGCAGTGGTGGCATCAGCACCTTTAGAGGGTCTACCAGTGGCTCCCATTTGATATTGTTTTCCCCAATAGAAATCTCTGTCCTCTGTGGCCAGTCGCGCTTGTTGTAGTGTGCATTGGTGTCCCTGCTGTCCCAAAGACAAAGATAACATGGGAATTTGGTGAAACCACCTTGCAGATCCATGAGGAATAACACCATTTTGAAGTCGCCGATGAGCTCCCACTCATACTTGTTATACTTCAAAACTTTCAGCAAGGTCTTGATGTTAAAGTAATCCTCTTTGAGGTGCACTAAATGACCCAGGAGAAGAGATGGAAAGTTATTACCATTATGCAGCAGTACTGCTTTGAGGCTTCTTAAGGAGCTGTCAATGAAGAGACGCCACTCATTTGGATTATAGGCGATTCCAATTGCCTCAAATAGCCCAGTCACATCGTGGCAAAAGCAGAGCCCATCTAGATAGGTGAGAAAGCTAGAAAAAGTTTGGTGACGCTTTCTCTGATCTACGACTCGCACAGTTTCATCCAGCAAGTTCCACTGCTTCAGCCTGGAGGTCAAAATCTCAGCATTGGATTTGGAGAGTCCAAGATTTCTAACTAAGTCGTTGATGTCTTTTTAGTTGGGGTAGTATGGGCCTCTCTCATCATCTCCACATATGAAATCGTCATCTGATTCTACAATATTTTCTTCACACTCCGACTCCCTGTTGCTGATTGAAGACGCCTGATCTATCTTAGGAGGAGTAGGTAATGGAAGCTGAGGGCTCTGTAATACTGGGGCCATGGATGAAGATCCGGATACATGACAGCAGGTGCATTTTTGCCAGTACGGCGTTTAGAAGAGAGCACAATGCAAAAGTAGCAGTTGCTTGAGTGGTCAGTGGGTTCCCGTCAAATGCTTGGAATTGCAAATCTTATGGATCTCTTTTCTCCCCTATACCATCCTCTTGTCTTAATAAACTGACCACAAACATAGCAAAATGTGTCTGCTTCATGTTTGCAACCTATTGAAGCCAACATCTAATTAGAAAATAGGTATAGTGAAATGAGAAGTACATATACACACCGTTTTGAGCACTAAAATCGTGGGACGAGTCTATTATATCAGCTTTAGGAGTGTACACGTTTTGAATGGAGGGATGTTGGAACATTGAATCTGTCAAAATTTAAAATAGCACCTGAACAATATAGCAATAAATTATCAAAACAGGTTGAGTGGTTGAGACATCTCTAGCAAATCTAAAACCGAAAATGCAGATACTTGTCACTTTGACAGACATATTTATTGTCATTCCTATCGTAAATGAATTCACTCCCGTCACTAATGCCTTTAGTTCCAGTATTCTACGTTGAACGACATAATATGTACTTCTCATTTTGGGTTTGCTTCTAAATTTTAAAATATCATTGTCTTGGTCACAAAAGCAAAGTTTGTGGGAAATAATCGACTCTTTTTATACTTTTCTGACATAAGCAAATAGGAAATGACAGTTACAACCCAAAGACAAAAAAATTAATAGAAATTGTTACATAGTGTTATTTATTTATATTTAGTTTAAACAATTTCATAGTTTTATTTCATCACATGGGCATTCTCATATGTTAAATATCCAAAACTGTGATATTAACGGACTTTTCAGTCAGTTGCACTCTTGCGAAGACAATCGCAATCGATGTCTGTTCTGAAGATTTCAATTCAAAAGCATTTACTAGCCAACCTACCTAAGAGACGAGTGTAACCTCGAGTAATTTTATAAATTTTCGCGGCTATTATACGTTCTTTCTTCTAATGAAACTTTTCAAACACTGCCTTAAATATTCAGCCATTTTATATTCAAGTAAACCTATGTATGTAATTACAACGTATTTATACACTCTTATTTAGTTAATTTCCCACATCTACCACTTACTGTTTTAAATTATTTCCGGAACGATTTATATCATTACTATACGCTACGATGTTAGTAACCGAAGTGTCGGCGCCTTCTAAGTATCATTTAATCTGATGCCACGGCGATCTTCACTAAGTCGGTCGGCGCCCCACATGAACTACGTCCCAAATACGGAAGGAAGTGGTCGTTTTGGAAGATCATTGAAGAGATTCTGTGTCTGTTATCGTTATTCATTTGTATTTTTGTGTTTCTAAAAATGAAATTTTATAAGAGAAGCGCGTCGCAATTCTTGTTCGTTTTGATTTTTCAAAATGCAAGTCGTGGTAAAGCTCTATAACACAAACCAGTTTTATCTGCAATGTACAAATTGTGCGGAGATAATATTTGGCTATTCATTTTTAACACAGTTGCCAACAGCCTTAAAATCTGCATTCTTTCCCATTTTCTCAATAAGCTCTTCCATCTCTGTCGCATCAGTACTGGCTCTATTTTGTAACGGTGTTTATATTTTATCGAGATAATTTACGGTCAGAGATATTGTGAAATAGAAATTAAGTATTTTAAAATAAAATTTGCTTAATTGATTTTTATAACAATAAATCAGATATTTGATCGTACAGTTTCCTTTCCTAACAAAACAAATCCTTGACCAACAGATAGCAATGTCAATGCAAAATATAGGAAATAGATTGCACGTGTTTAACAGCTGACAAACGATGAAGAGGTTATATTTTTCATTAAACTGACGAGTTGCAAAATAGAATAAATAAATCACTCTGTGAATAACTACGTAATGTGAGTATATACTGAGTATATACGTCTTAAGTTTGAACAACATTGTGACTCCCTTCACCACAAACTATGCTCAGCAGTATATGCTGTTAGATCACTGCGAAGTAGTGTCAGTCTACACTCTTTGAAATTATTTTATTATGCATACGTCGAATCTAGGCTTCGTTACGGTATTGTTTTCTGGGGTTCCGCTGCATCTGTGAGGAGGTTGTTTGTGACTCAAAAAAGGATAATTAGAGTTATAATGGGAGTTGCACCCAAAGATTCGTGTCGTTCTTTGTTTGGTGCCCTCGGTATTTTGCCATTGGCTGGTCTATTTACTTATGTCTTAATGTTTTATAAAGATAATGAGACCGAATTTGCTAAAAATCGTGATATATTTAACGGTATGACGACACGGGGCTGCCATAATTTAAGTATCCCAGCTCATAAAATAAAATTTTATGAAACTAGCCCTACTTATCAAGCTACTATTATATACAACCAAATGCCAGAATATATAAAATCGCTCCCTTCAAAAACTCAATTTAAAAGAGAACTTAAGAAATATCTACTGGCACACACATACTACATTGTGGTGGAATATTTTAATATTTGACATATTAACATCATTAGTGTTCATTATATAGCTGCTTATTTTGTATTTTTATATTTGTTTATTTATGACTTCTACTACTGACAATGTCAATGTTTTCTTAGAAAACCACGACAATAAAGTATTATTATTATTATTATTATTATTATTATTATTATTATTATTATTGTTAATGCTCTATGAGCAAATGCCCTATGATTGTTAATGACAAAAATATAATACGGTAGCCTAGCAAATATGTAAATACTACTTTATGTAAAACGTTGAAATATGTGAAATGTGATCAGTTCACAAAATCGCGAGTCTACTATAAATCGATCAGCTATCAGTTAGTTATCTCCCAGCATTCACCAAGGAGTAAGAGAAAACCATGGCAAAAACCTTACTCTGGGAGCAATATATACTGAGGATTATTGAGTTCGGCACCATTCAGTGAGCCCCCTACATTATAAAAAATCTTATTAAGATCTTTTTTTGATTTGATGCAGTTTTAGAGATATTCCGTTGTCTCAAGATAAAAAAACTCACCCTGTATACACACAAAAAGTGCAGAAAATTACATTAACAGTGCAATAGTGGGCATAATGGTTATCGTTATATATTTCACGAGCTTCAACATCGTAGTACGTTGTGGTCATCTACTTTTTTTATATACAAGAAATGAGTCGTAATTCTATTTCAAGGTAAGACCAGCTCTCTCTGGGTCACTTTAGTTTTTGTCCTGGACAATATAATAAAAAAAAAATCTGCAGAATTAACTGTCAGGTTTAGGCCTCTCATATGAAGCGATTAGTTGATTCCATTAGTTGAACGGACGGTTGTCAAGGAGCACAGTGATGTAGCGAATGATTTAGAACCGCAAGACCCTTTCACACTCGACAGCTTCGGCACCTAGCTTGTGCTGCACACGTTCTCATCCCCACTAGTTGACTCAACACAAAAGACTACTCAGCATTCGTCTTTCACAGTAGTCTCTTAGTTGAGTGTTTATAGGATGCTATAGAAAAAGCAAAAGGATCAGGGGGTTTCTGGAAGGATGATCGTAACATACGAAAACCATTATCTAATCACCTTGTCTTTCAGACAAGGCGATTAGTTGATCCACTAGTTGAACGGACGATTGTCAATGAACATACTGACATAGCAAATGATTGGGAACCGCGTGAACCCTTTCACACGGAATCAACTTGTCCGCTTCGGCGACTTGAATAAGTCTTCAATCTGTTACACATTGCATTGATCGAAATAACTTATATTTTTAATTAATATATTTTTTTCTCTTTTTGAAAACAGAGAACATCAGCGGTATAAACGTTAATTTGAAGGCAATTTTAATTTCATTTTCTTTACCATGGTTCTGACAGTTACAGATGCTATTTTTTTTATTTTGGTCACTTAGGTTCAAATTTTAAATTCATTCGTTTAGTTTATGCGCCAAAACCCCAAGACACGCCGTACCGCAGTTTTACGACCCTTTATGCACTTTTCAGCGTCGCTTTGGTTCGTTCCTTTATTACCTACCTTGTGAGGGTTTATAAGCGCTTCACGCGCTATGTTCAGCCTCTTTTTACTCTTCCGATGCATCGAACATTCAGTCACTACGACCCGTTTTGACTCCAAAATCACAAAGACCACGTGCTGCCTATTCTGCTTATATACACTAGCTTCGAAGGCCCTTGCCTTCAAGCTACAACTAAGTATTTTTACTTACTTTATTTATAATTTACCATATACTTTGTTTATTATTTTTGTTTCTCTTATTTATTTTTTTTCTTTATTTTTCTTTATTAATTACTCGCCTTATGCTTCGTCTACAACGCAAAACTCGTAATTGCCAGTAACTCTTCCTTCTATTTTAATCACCGCTATGTATCGTTTACCTCTTTAATTTTAAATAGATAATTGCGATCTAATTTTCAAACCACATGTCAACACTAAAGCTCTTTTTTGCTGCCTAATTTTATTTAATTTATTAATGATAAAGGGTTATTGTTACAATCTTTCGAGCCTTTTATTCCCAACATTACTATCGCTACCCCATCGCCCGAGCTATCGTGTCGTGGCTAAGGGCTTGCGAGGGTTCCATAACGATGCCAGTTGTTCCTTTCGGTTACCGAAAGCCCAACTGTTAAACCAGCTCCCTTAACTGCACGGACCGAGAGGAGACAACCTTAACAAAAACCTAAATCCTAAGGTGGCGGACTAGGCTGATGGGATGCGTGGCTGAATAGAAGACCAGTCTACTAGTCCAACCTTGGGGCACCCCATTGTATTTAGCCTTACCTCTGCATGCGGGGCTCTGTGAAGGTGGACTTTTTCTACCCTAGCTACTCGTGGGATCAATCATGGAGGAAGGACGTTTATCAGCGGGACGACACCGGTAATAAACAGGAATTGGAGCAGCACCACCATAAGAAGCCTTCCACTTCCAAAGTGAGAATACCTCACAAGGAAGGAACAAAGGGAGAAGCAAAACGACTGGAGCAGATTGGGAAACAGGATGGGATCCATCCCCTCTCAAATTGCGTCGCACTGTGCAACTCGAGGACGTTGCATCTGGGAGCACGTGAAATCGAAAAGGGAGACTTACCTAGTCTAGGGCCTTCTGATATCCTACACTTTCTGAAAGGAATAGCATTGGAATGCCAGCTGGAAAACAGCACGAACAGGGGACACAATAGATCTTTTAGGTTGCAGTGTAATATCACCCTTGCAATATATACATACATCGCGACCCCATCAGAACATCCTTCGTGTGTTTACCGTTGTTTTTCCGGGTTACAGCAGGTGAAACAGTGTAGAGCGTCCGCACGCTCGCACACCGCAACGTAACAAATGACGATCGACTAGTTGAGGGTAAACCAGGCAACTTAGTTGAATTAAACAATCCGCTTCGTCTGAAAGAGACTTTAATGAATTCAAGCTCGTGGTTAAGTAGTTAGCTTATACATTCTTGAAGTTACCTCTTATATTCACGGTATTAAACACAACTTTCCACAAAACACTAACGTTTATGACACAAGAAATAGAGCAATATTTTTGCCAAAACATAGTCTTTCCTTAACAAGTATGGGCCCAAACATAATGGGAGTAAAATTGTATAATCGCCTCCCCGATAGGTTTAAAACAATATCTGCACGACCCTTTAAGAGAACGCTTAAGCTATATTTGGAGGATCATCCCCTATATAATATTAATGAATACTTTTAGTTGGATGTTTAGTTGTATACTTACACCAGATTTATTATGTATATTGTTTGTTTATGACGTATCTTTGTGTATCTCTTGTACCTAGTTTGGATTAAATGCTATTATTAGTTTTAGATATAGCTGTAAGAAAGCTCCTATTTCCCGATTTTCCAACAACGGATGACGCCACACTTTTTCTCAACTGGGTTTCCGTTTTTGCATCTCTTCTTGCAGGAGAGCAAGTATAAGCAAGGCTCCTGTTTCCTCGGGTTCCAACATCATACCGACATTCCGTAAGGAATAAAAAATAATTCCAAAAATTGTTATATGTGAAACCAGCCTTGAGCAAGTCTTCATACGACACTCAAGTAGTTAAGAGTCAACCGGACAACTCGAATCAACCAAACTGCCTCGTATGAAAGAGGTCTTACGATCTCGCTTATAAGTTAGCCGATTCCAAGATTGTGGGAATAACTATCAAAATATAAGCCACTAAATTTCCACAAATAAATTAATGTGTGCAATTCTTTTGCCCACGAATTCTAGCCCTGACTGAAATAAGTTTGCCAGATTTTCAGGTTATGACTTGTTAATTTCCAAATAGCTTTTACCACAATTGATAAGAGCATCAGATACAGCGCTAGCGGTCAGTATATCGGTGCTGTGTCGGCTGCTAGTTAGAGAAGAAATTATAAACACACTTTATTTATGAAAACTAAATTATTACAAATTATCCCAACCTCGTGCATCACCTAAGAAAGGTGCTACACGAGGCTACCTGTTCTTGGTACTGCATGGATTCCATAACAATTGAAATGTTCCTACCCTAATTAAATAATTTCCCTATGATTCTTAATAACAAAAATATAATACAGTTGCCTCGCGACCATATGAATAGTAGGGGAGGGAGGGGCACGTTGTTACAATTTTTAGATTATTGTCAATATGACAAAGCCTATCACATAATTTATACTTTTGATTGTTTTTATCGATAATATAACTATTCAGCTATTAAAATATTTCCAAAAAATTATTGAAATTTACGCTATTTTTTTACTATGGGCAATTTAATTACATAAGTCGATTGTAACAACTTGCCCCCGGTTCGGGGCCAGTTGTTACAGCTTTGGGGCACCTTGTTATGGCAGATAAATAAATAATATCATCAAAGATAAATCAAAATATAATCTTTATTTTTAAACGTTATAAACAGAACGAACATTTTAAACAATCTTATAATAATGACACTTCTATTAAACTAAAAAAACTTTGGATACTAACATTAATAAGGCGTTCACTACTATTTAAATTAGATAGAAGAGGATTGAGAAAAATATATAACCATTTTTCATAGAGGTATGTAACAATATCATATACAAGTATTAAATCAGTCTTCATCAGAATTAATGCAAATAAATGAGCAAACGTTTCCCGTTACACATTTGACATGGGCCCACATTTTGCATGATATACATTGTACCCACTCTTCTTTTTTAGAAGTACTGTAACTTTCACTACACACTAAACAATACCATTCATCCGTATCTGAGTCTGAATCTAAATCCAATATTTTTTTCTTCACCTTATCTTTTCCCTTTTTATCTATTTTCGAGGCCTTTCCTTTACCTTTTCCTTTCCCTTTTTCTCATCCTTTATTTTTTTCGCAGATTTTTTGTAGCAGATGAACCTGGCACCGATAATTCAATTTCATTTTCTTTTTGAAAGCTTGACGAATCTGGAGTCGGTAATGCAGTTAAACGTTTTTTACAAGCGCGATTCGGGGAAGGTGGAACAGTAATATTTTTAAAGGTATCAGGTGTTGCATTTGTTGCAGTTTCGATTGCCTCTATGATTTCAGTGGTGCTTATGTTCAGTTGAGGTGCAGAATCTAACAATTCCGGATCTTCTAGGTCCAGTATCAAGTTGGATATGCTCTGCAAGGACGTGGAACAACCTGTTTCTGAATTGGGGTATGGAGGATCAGTGACATAAGAAGGTGCAATATCACTATCTTGGAAAATATCACGATTGAAGGGCCATACTCCTGCCGATTTAAATCCAGCTATGATGTTTGCAGGATTTAGGGCAAGTGGCAGTGAATTTTTTACCAGACCTGGGAGATCATGGATTGTCATGGTTTTTCCTGGATAATTATACATCCAGGCTGTCTGTGCTCGATTAAGGTAGTTTTTAAATGGACTATAAACTCCCACATCTAACGGCTGTAGATTGTGGGAGCAGTGCGGTGGAAATGACAGCATGATTACGTTGTTTCCTTTGGCTTTCTCAACGACGTGAATATTTACGTGTGAACTGTGGTTATCCAACAGAAGGAGAACAGATTCTTCGGTGGAAGGTTTAACATGTTAATGAAATGATCCAATGAATTAAAAATTCCTTTTTTCGGTCATCCCTCTCAATTGCATCTGATGGTCCAGCACGAACAAAGAGGTCCGTATATCTTATTCTGGGAAAGACGAACATCGGCGAGACAGAATTTCCAGCTGCATTTACGGCACATGCGAGCGTTACAAGTGTTCCTCTTTCGGCAGATGTGTTCGCACCTACTTGTTTTTGACCGCGGGCAGCAATTATCTTTTTAGGCTTTTGTACCGTCGTGACACCCGTTTCGTCTATGTTCCATATGCGCGAAGCAGTGAATTCATATTTTTGGAGTAACCCTTGCAGTTTGTCAAAAAAATCTTTAACGTTGGTTCTGTTGAACGACGTTGCTCTACTCAAAGATGTAGCCTCTGGTGTTCTCAGCGACAGTTGAGAATTTCTACGCATAAAATTGTTAAACCAGTCCGTCGTACGTACGCGACCGCCACGCATCAGTGAGTGGACATTCAAATAAGATATGCCCAGCTGTATCTACCCCACCATATTCACAAAGCGAATCATTAACCCTCACAATTCTACATAAATATGATTTAAAATTACCGTGACCTTTTATTAATTTTACCGCCTGATACGATAAATTAATTCTCATTTCCCTAAACACTTGTCACGCTACCGATAAATTTCTAGTCCAACATCCCACTTAAGGTATTATCCCACCTACTCTGCCAATCATTATCAAGTTTATCCCTAAACGCGTTCTTAACTACACTAACCGAAATTAGCCCAAATCTAATAAAATCTCCCCTAGACGACACCGCCGCTTTCGCTAATTCACCCATCCTCTCATTACCGGCTGTACCTGCGTGAGCCCTAGTCCAAAATAGTTTTATTTCTCCCTCCCGCAACACATCCAAGTGTGTAACAACAAATCGGGGTCGATTTTTTTTAAATTTCCCTAACGCCTCGAATGCAAATAATAAACGCAGAAAGTCGCGCTTTACGGCCGCTTATAAAATTGAAAAGCAAAAAGCATTGATATTACAAACAGGTATAGTCAGAAAGCAATGTGCAATGTACAATATACACATTCGAAAACTAGATAATAAGCGATAAACTTAAAGAATATTTTTATAACTTGATTGTCTTCAATCTTCTGCGTCTTATTTTATAATTGAAGGGCTTATTGTAATAACGTGATATGCCTCAAATAAAAAAAAATGAGTTCTCAAACTTTGAAGTTTTAGGAAATGCATAAAACTGATTACTATTCAATTTAAAATTCAAGTATTTTTGATGAGGTTTATCTTGTTTTTGCAACACACCTTTCAATTTACACTTTTATAAATTTTACGAGGAAGTCGTTTGAAATTTTTAATTCCACTGCTGCGTTGCATTGTCTAATTTTTTAGTAGTTTTTCACACTTTTCGAGAATCACATTTTTCTTTGAGAGTATACAATCTTAAATTTCCATATAAGAAAACACAATTAATTTCATTTAAAGTTAGAAGAAAAAAACAAGGTCGATCTACTTGTCGTTAGCCTTTTATTTAACATAGGATTTCAACGCAGCACGATTTAAGCTTGATAACAACGTTTTAATTGACCCGACACCTTTTCCTATGAATACGTGTAAGTAATTACCTTATTTACATTATAATTCCATTGGCAATTTCCTGTGCATTATTAACTTTTATAATATCGGCACTAAATCAATCATTAATGACTGACTAACCGACCTGGCTACCATTCCGTAAAGCGATCGTGAGTAGATTTCCCTCACATTCTCGCGGATAGATTAGTTTACCGCCGGATTGTTTCGGCTTTTACTTTACAATGTGCGGGAAGGCTCGAGTTTGTGCCCCTACGCAATCCCATTAGGCTACCTACAGCTTGAAATCGGCTCGCTCATTAAAGTCCAAAGAGCCTCGTTCGCTGACAATTAATAATATATCCTTTTTGCTTTGTTACTTGACGTTAGCGCAGAGGAACGACCTTATGAAGTCACGCAGACATCAAACAATGTATCTCAAATAATACATTTAGATTAGGATCAACCATTAAACAATTTTTCACTGTTGAAGTGAGATGTATGGTATTTTTCATTTATTTTTGATAACTACTTATTTTGAGTGTGTGCCATTTCCGCGCATATCATGGATTTTCCCATTTCCGCGTCCATATTATTACTGGCATTTATCAATTGGCCATTTCCGACTCTATGTACAGTCCCTGGCCATAATATTAGACGCACTTGAATTTTTTCAGTTATTTCGACTGGTTAACTTTATACAATCATTATTTTGTTAAAAAATGTTTTATTTTTTAATTTGCAATCTTAGTAGCTAAACAAACAGAAATAAACTAATTTAAACTTAATAAAAAAAATAAAAACTTCATTCGTATAAATTTTAGAAGAAAATCAATATTTGGTGGAGCCACCTTTAGCGGTGATTAACGCTTGAATTCGTCGTGGCATGCTATTAATTCAGTTCTGAACGGTCTTCTGCATACGTGGGTGACGATTCCAGACATGTATAATTTTTTCTATTAACTGTATTTTTGTGGCAATGGCTTCCTTTGCTGCCTCTCGCTTTACCAGCTCCCAAACATTTTCGATTGGGTTCATGTCTGGGGAATTGCCTGGCCATCTAAGAAGAGGGATGTTACTCTGTTGCAAAAATGTTTTAATGGATCGAGCAGTGTAGCAGGGGGCTCTATCTTGCATAAAAACGAATGGCTCTCCATTTGGAAACCAGTCCTTCAACTGATGGATCATATGGTTTTGGAGGACAGGGACAGTAAATAAACTATAATCGTGCACAAAGAACATACATTTAATTAAAAAATTATTACAATTTTTCTAATCAAGTTATATACCGTAAAATGAGGTGAAATTGAGCATTTTTCAACTTTAATTAAAAATAGGTAGTATGTAACGTTAAAAGATCAAAAAATATTTTCTACTATGACATAGGTATTGATATCATCTACAAATATAGTAGTTAAATATCTAATATTTTATAGCCATTAATCAACTTCACCCCGTTTGGGGGGTGAAATTGACTACAGATATACTTTGCTCTTTAAAAATGGTTTTCGGATAATTGGGGTTGACGTGACCTAATAAAACAATATCTAACTTACAACTAACAGTTTATTTGACTAAATGAAGGAAAAACTCCGTAAAGTTATTTGCAAGGAGACTGTACTATTAATTTGCAAGATATTTATGTATTTATTTTGGTACAAACATTCACTTTAAAGTTAAAAACTGACATGTCAAAGTCAAAATAAAGTTCCCCCTGCTATAAACTTGGGTTCACCTTCTCTCATTTCGACGTTATACAAAGAAATGTCGTCTTTATCTTCTATACTGGGCCAAATAAACCTGTCAGCTTTATCTCGTTTTAAAAAATTAACATGAATTGCCTCACCATTCACTGATAATACTTTGCTAATATAATGTATGACTGTCCTTTTGGTTTGGTGTTCTACAACCACCCATGAATCCTTTTCTATTTTGTAAAACTGTGTATTATTAGTTTCTTCGTCTCTTTCTTCTTCAGTGTCTTCTTCTCTTTCTTCTTCTTTCTCTTCTGCAGAACTTTGTTCACTTTCACTTTGTTCAACAATTTTCCTCTTTATGCTTTGAACTTTACTTGTAGTAGGTAGGAACTCGTCTTTCCCTTTTTCAGGAGAATCTTCAAATGCAACGGATCTTCCGGGAATAACATTTAAATGTTATTCAACTTCTTTTTGCTACAGAATCGCGTTTTTTTTAGGATTTCGTTGATCCTTTAAATAATCGACTATTACTTCTCCTAAGGTTTCTATGCGGACGTCTTCTACATGAGGAATTTTGTTTAAAAGTTTGTCTTTGCACAAAGGAAAAATTTCACTTGAATAAAACCCTTTCTGAGCATTTTTTCGTGCCACATGCATCATTTGGTCAAATAATTTTTTCAGTAGTCTGGGAAAAATACTTTTTTCTACAGATGATAGGTTTGGATTACACTTTTTCCACTCTTGCAATATTTGTTTCAAATAATTTTTCATTGGCCCGAAGAAACTTACATCGAGTTGTTGGCATAAGTATGTAGCATTTGGTGGGAGGCATACAAAATCAATGCTGTTCTCTTTGCAGAGCTTAAGATCTTCTTTTGTGAAGTGGGATGACAGATTGTCTGCAATTAAGACTTTTTTTCCTTCTATAAGTTGAGCATAAAGCAAAAAACAGGTTTTGAACCAGTCCGTGAAACAGATAGCATCAAACCAACCGTGGTTGGAACGGTTATATCGTGTCCCTTTCGCACAGCATCTCTTTTCACAGCAAGGAGCTTCCCTGGACCATTTTCGCGCCAAGAATCCCTCAAGTTCGCAGCGTTATACACAACGTATGGTGGTAAAATATCACCGCTTGCAGAAATACATAGCATAATTGTCACGGCACTTTTTGAAAAATTTATGACATTATCTGGATATTTAACACCTCTTCGGAAAATTAACTTTTTCTTGCCAGGATCATCGCTTAAATTACTTTCATCGTAATTAAACACTGCTTCGGGATTAACACCTTTAAGAGTTTTAGATAGCTCGTTAAAAAAGGATGTTAACATTTCGGAACTAACAGCAGCACGTGACCTCTTAATATTGTTGCTTAAGCGTTCTGATGAGGCATGTTTGTGCCGCGAGAAAAATGATTTTGCCCAATCATAACCAGGTAAATTATTCTTGAAACGTGAGCTCTTTCCTATGCGATCCAGACAAGCTTTTGCACTTAACCTCAAATCTAAGGTGCTTAAAGGAAAGCCCCATTCAGCACATATAATTAGTCCTTCTACAAAATCATTACTTCTGTTTTCGTAAACACTGTTTGACCTCCATGTTTTTTAATATGGCGGCCATGTATTTTATTTATAAGAGTGCCCTTGGGAATGTTATACTTTTTAGAAGCTTGATTTGCACTGATATTCCCTTCTAAAACTTCTGTCACACATTTCTCTAAACTTTCCGCACTATACTCTTTAAGGCGCTTTGTGCCCTCTTTATGTTTATATACTTTCGGCACCAATACAGCCAAAAATTACGATCTTCAGAGCACCCGGGCTATTTTTCATATTTTCGTTATTTTTCTTTGTAGAATTTAGAAATAGAATAATATATAGGATGCTCCATTTAAAATAACACGCTTTCCTATTTCAACTAGTCAAAAATATTTTAGATTATGCAGCAATGAATTCTGTATATATACAAAAGTTTTTTTGTATAAAACATTTTTCTTAAAATCAAAATAGAGCTGTTCTCTATTCGTATCTCTGTGCTTCGCCAAGTATACCGTGCTAAAGAGCCCTTGCCGATAGTTTTCCCAAAGACGAAATGCTTGGCACTGGTTTTCCCGGCATTATTTACACTATTTCTTATCATGCTGTCGGCGGAGTCTGCTGCAACACACAATGTAAGACCTAACAGATCACTACCACTGTTTAAATGACAACTCCACCGCGTATAATAAAGATATTTCATTATTACATTCACTTATTTGACTTATTTCAACATTAATTGCGATATACTTGCGTATTCTCTATTTCGTATCTCTGTGCTTCGCCAGGTATACCGTGCTAAAAGACCCTTGCCGATAGTTTTCCCAAAGACGAAATGCTTGGCACTGGGTTTCCCGGCATTATTTACACTATTTCTTATCATGCTGTCGGCGGAGTCTGCTGCAACACACAATGTAAGACCTAACAGATCAACTACCACTGTTTAAATGATTCAACATTAATTACGATAACTTACTTGCGTATTCTCTATTCGTATCTCTGTGCTTCGCCAAGTATACCATGCTAAAAGAGCCCTTGCCGATAGTTTTCCCAAAGACGAAATGCTAGGCACTGGTTTTCCCGGCATTATTTACACTATTTCTATCATGCTGTCGGCGGAGTCTGCTGCAACACACAATGTAAGACCTAACAGATAACTACAACTGTTTAAATGATTCAACATTAATTACGATAACTTACTTGCGTATTCTCTATTCGTATCTCTGTGCTTCGCCAGGTATACCGTGCTAAAAGAGCCTTGCCGATAGTTTTCCCAAAAACGAAATGCTTGGCACTGGTTTTCCGGCATTATTTATACTATTTCTTATCATGCTGTCGGCGGAGTCTGCTGCACAACACAATGTAAGACCTAACAGATCAACTACCACTGTTTAAATGATTCAACATTAATTACGATAACTTACTTGCGTATTCTCTATTCGTATCTCTGTGCTTCGCCAGGTATACCGTGCTAAAAGAGCCCTTGCCGATAGTTTTCCCAAAAACGAAATGCTTGGCACTCGTTTATCCGGCATTATATATATTATTTCTTATCATGCTGTCGTCGGAGTCTGCTGCAACACAAAATGTAAGACCTAACAGATCAACTACCACTGTTTAAATGATTCAACATTAATTACGATCTTACTTGCGTATTCTCTATTCGTATCTCTGTGCTTCGCCAGGTATACCGTGCTAAAGAGCCCTTGCCGATAGTTTTCCCAAAAACGAAATGCTTGGCACTGGTTTTCCCGGCATTATTTATACTATTTCTTATCATGCTGTCGGCGGAGTCTGCTGCAACACACAATGTAAGACCTAACAGATCAACTACCACTGTTTAAATGATTCAACATTAATTACGATAACTTACTTGCGTATTCTCTATTCGTATCTCTGTGCCTCGCCAGGTATACCGTGCTAAAAGAGCCCTTGCCGATAGTTTTCCCAAAAACGAAATGCTTGGCACTGGTTTTCCCGGCATTATTTATACTATTTCTTATCATGCTGTCGGCGGAGTCTGCTGGCAACACACAATGTAAGACTAACAGATCAACTACCACTGTTTAAATGATTCAACATTAATTACGATAACTTACTTGCGTATTCTCTATTCGTATCTCTGTGCTTCGCCAAGTATACCATGCTAAAAGAGCCCTTGCCGATAGTTTTCCCAAAGACGAAATGCTAGGCACTGGTTTTCCCGGCATTATTTACACTATTTCTTATCATGCTGTCGGCGGAGTCTGCTGCAACACACAATGTAAGACCTAACAGATCAACTACCACTGTTTAAATGATTCAACATTAATTACGATAACTTACTTGCGTATTCTCTATTCGTATTCTGTGCTTCGCCAGGTATACCGTGCTAAAAGAGCCCTTGCCGATAGTTTTCCCAAAAGGAAATGCTTGGCACTGTTTTCCCCGCATTATTTATACTATTTCTTATCATGCTGTCGGCGGAGTCTGCTGCAACACACAATGTAAGACCTAACAGATCAACTACCACTGTTTAAATGACAACTCCACCGCGTATAATAAAGATATTTCATTATTACATTCACTTATTTGACTTATTTCAACATTAGTTACGATAACTTACTTGCGTATTCTCTATTCGTATCTCTATGCTTCGCCAGGTATACGTGCTAAAAGAGCCTTGCGATAGTTTTCCCAAAGACGAAATGCTTGGCACTGGTTTCCCGGCATTATTTACACTATTTCTTATCATGCTGTCGGCGGAGTCTGCTGCAACACACAATGTAAGACCTAACAGATCAACTACCACTGTTTAAATGACAACTCCACCGCGTATAAAAAAGATATTTCATTATTACATTCACTTATTTGACTCACTTCAACATTAATTACGATAACTTACTTGCGTATTCTCTATTCGTATCTCTGTGCTTCGCCAGGTATAACCGTGCTAAAGAGCCTTTGCCGATAGTTTTTCCCAAAGACGAAATGCTTGGCACTGGTTTTCCCGGCATTATTTAACTATTTCTTATCATGCTGTCGGCGGAGTCTGCTGCAACACACAATGTAAGACCTAACAGATCAACTACCACTGTTTAAATGACAACTCCACCGCGTATAATAAGATATTTCATTATTACATTCACTTATTTGACTCACTTCAACATTAATTACGATAACTTACTTGCGTATTCTCTATTCGTATCTCTATGCTTCGTCAGTATACCGTGCTAAAAGAGCCCTTGCCGATAGTTTTCCCAAAGACGAAATGCTTGCTCTGGTTTTCCCGGCATTATTTACACTATTCTTATCATGCTGTCGCGGAGTCTGCTGCAACACACAATGTAAGACCTAACAAGATCAACTACCACTGTTTAAATGACAACTCCACCGCGTATAATAAAGATATTTCATTATTACATTCACTTATTTGACTTATTTCAACATTAATTACGATAACTTACTTGCGTATTCTCTGTTCGTATCTCTATGCTTCGCCAGGTATACTGTGCTAAAAGAGCCCTTGCGACGTTTTCCCAAAGAGAAATGCTTGGCTCTGGTTTTCCCGGCATTATTTACACTATTCTTATCATGCTGTCGGCGGAGTCTGCTGCAACACACAATGTAAGACCTAACAGATCAACTACCACTGTTTAAATGACAACTCCACGCGTATAATAAAGATATTTCATTATTACATTCACTTATTTGACTTATTTCAACATTAATTACGATAACTTACTTGCGTATTCTCTATTCGTATCTCTATGCTTCGCCAGGTATACCGTGCTAAAGAGCCCTTGCGATAGTTTTCCCAAAGAGAAAATGCTTGGCTCTGGTTTTCCCGGCATTATTTACACTATTTCTTATCATGCTGTCGGCGGAGTCTGCTGCAACACACAATGTAAGACCTAACAGATCAACTACCACTGTTTAAATGACAACTCCACCGCGTATAATAAAGATATTTTCATTATTACATTCACTTATTTGACTTATTTCAACATTATTACGATAACTTACTTGCGTATTCTCTGTTCGTATCTCTATGCTTCGCCAGGTATACTGTGCTAAAAGAGCCTTGCCGACGGTTTCCCAAAGACGAAATGCTTGGCTCTGGTTTTCCCGGCATTATTTACACTATTTCTTATCATGCTGTCGGCGGAGTCTGCTGCAACACAATGTAAGACCTAACAGATCAACTACCACTGTTTTAAATTGACAACCCACCGCGTATAATAAAGATATTTTCATTATTACATTCACTTATTTGACTTATTTCAACATTAATTACGATAACTTACTTGCGTATTCTCTGTTCATATCTCTATGCTTCGCCAGGTATACTGTGCTAAAAGAGCCCTTGCCGACGGTTTTCCCAAAGACGAAATGCTTGGCTCTGGTTTTCCCGGCATTATTTACACTATTTCTTATCATGCTGTCGGCGGAGTCTGCTGCAACACACAATGTAAGACCTAACAGATCAACTACCACTGTTTAAATGACAACTCCACCGCGTATAATAAAGATATTTCATTATTACATTCACTTATTTGACTTATTTCAATATTAATTACGATAACTTACTTGCGTATTCTCTATTCGTATCTCTGTGCTTCGCCAGGTATACCGTGCTAAAAGAGCCCTTGCCGATAGTTTTCTCAAACACGAAATGCTTGGCACTGGTTTTCCCGGCATTATTTACACTATTTCTTATCATGCTGTCAGCGGAATCTGCTGCAACACACAATGTAAGACCTAACAGATCAACTACCACTGTATAAATGACAACTCCACCGCGTATAATAAAGATATTTCATTATTACATTCACTTATTTGACTTATTTCAACATTAATTACGATAACTTACTTGCGTATTCTCTGTTCGTATCTCTATGCTTCGCCAGGTATACTGTGCTAAAAGAGCCCTTGCCGACGGTTTTCCCAAAGACGAAATGCTTGGCTCTGGTTTTCCCGGCATTATTTACACTATTTCTTATCATGCTGTCGGCGGAGTCTGCTGCAACACACAATGTAAGACCTAACAGATCAACTACCACTGTTTAAATGACAACTCCACCGCGTATAATAAAGATATTTCTTTACTTTCTGTCGTTTATTCATTCGAAGGTAAAAGCAATGCGTTTTTCTTTCCTGGTTATCGAAATATCTCGTAAAGGCAAGGTCATATATCAATTAAAAATGCGTTTGAAATGTTCCTCTGAACGACAAGGATAAAAAATGCATCGTGCAAGCTTCCCTTTTTTTACACCGGCTTTGCCTGTGTAGTGTGCAAGATATTGGCAATAGATATAATAAATATATTAAACCATTTACACCGTCACACCGGTTTGTAAAGAATGTTAAAAGATTACTGCAAACATTTAATATTTTAATATACAGGTGCACTGTAAATCGGTCTTGAAATAATGAAAAAAATCATTGTTCACATGAAATACTACATTAAAATTGTTCCAAAGAACGAGTTCATCAAATCAATGAAAAAGATTTGATTAAATGACGAAGAAATTTATCGAGTAATAAACAGAGTTGGACAATTGTCCGGCGGAACAGATACGTATTGCCACGCGGGCCTCAAATAATGTAATATATTTAGTATATATTTATAAAACATAAGTCATATTAATATATTGTGCAAATTTTCCTTGGGAACATAATCGGACAAGCGGCGAAAAAACCGGGTCACCTTACGATGCATTCGCATTTTACATCATACATATTTAAATAAAATAAATATTTTACATTTTATAAGAAAAACAGGCAATGTTGTTACAACACAAATTTGTTTTTGTGGGAAATTCTTCAAATAAACTTTCGCACCGTGTAAAACGATGGTCTCCTTTCCCCTTCCGCCACGTACATCATATTTGATAATTATACGTCCGCCTTGTATAAAGATCTGCTGATACTGACTTGCAACTCTACGGCTCATCTGCTTTATTGGAGTACATGAGTTGTAGCGCACGTTCTGAATACGTATCTGCCGCGTCGAAAAATTTGCCCAACTCTAGTTATATTTAACTTTAATTTTATCTATTTTAAAGTAACAATAAAAGGGATTAAGAAAAAAGGATATAAAATGTGCGCAGCACACCAGCCGGCCTTTAGAATTTCTCATCAAGAGGTGAAGCTGATCAGTAGGAAGTCACCTACAGACAGAAATCAAATATTAGAATTTGAATATTATATATTTACAACAGATTCTGACAGATCAAAATTCAGTTCGAAAGAACATTTTCATTTTTTACAGTGTATTTATTTTTATTTAAATTTAGTTTGATAATGCTTTTACATGTATTTGCAATCCAAGTACATTGACATGTCAACAGAAGATAGGGGAAATTGCTAGAATTCGGTGTTGTCAAATATTGACGCGAGTTGCATACTCGTTTTACAGTTAGTATTTTAGATTGTTGATTAAGTATGGTAATTTGTTTTGTAAAATTCAAATGTATTTTTCCCTTGATGTACACACGACTATATTTTATAATGAACGTAAAATGATTCCATTATTTACAATTGTTATATATTTTCAATTTAGTTTAAACATTTCATAGTTCAATTTGGTCACATGGGCATTCTCATATATTAAATATCCAATATCCCCGTCATATCGGTGAAACTAACGGACTTTTCTGAGGCAGCAGACAATCGCTATGGATGCCTGTTGGAGAATTTCAATTCTAAAAATTCACCAACCACCTCTGAAGACGGACGTGTTCTTACGTATTTATAATTTCAAAGGCTATTTTAAAAAGTTCTATTTCCAAATTCGAAACTAAAATCAGAGTTATTTCAAAAAAAAAATTAATTAATTTTACCCACATCTTGCCTCTATAATTGTTGGGTAAATTTGCTCCAACGACGATTTTCAGAGATATTTCCTGTCTTGAACCATTCTCCCTAATTAGAAGTAATAAGTATCGAATGGGAGCTATTCGATGCCCTGGCTAGACTTGCCTGCTCTGATGCCTGCCGATTTGCCTAAAAAAAAGGCATTATTTCCATTCCTATCTAAATTTTAATATACTTATAAGAAATTTTATTTTAATATATTCGACAAAATTTTAAGTTAGGATATTTTGTACATAATCGCGGACCATTTTCCGAGCACTGGTGGAAAACTTTTATACGGTGGCAGTTCTAATTTTACTAGTTAATACTGTCACGTACACACCTTATTCTCTATTTATTATTGTATTTTAAAACGAATATAAAAATAAGTAAAATTAACACCTTTTTTCTTTTAGAAAATTATCAACAACTCTATATGAACGGCACTATGCCAACTCCAAAACTAACTACATTTTAATGTTTCCTGGCGACCAACGGTAAACTTTCTAGATATGTAACTTATAGCTGCGCCGCACAGTGTTCAAAATGAGCGAATTCGTGATCGAAATTAATCACGCTCAAACTGTAAAAGAATTTAGCTGAATAATTCAATTATGTATATATAAACGATGGATAACGTCTCATTCGATTTTTCAACCCCTTAGGAGATGAAATAGGTACTTAAAACGTCACGATCTCAACGATCTTTACCTCCTGTAATATATGACACATAAATATTTATTTATTAATAAATGACTATTAATATTTAGTTATGAAGAGGTGGAGATCACCCGAATCTTCACTTGCTCCTTCCCTGTTGATTTCGCCTTCGTCCTGATACTATTTTTTTTTTTGGTGTGGAACCGTCTCACATGAAGTCTCTGGAAACACTGTAACCTCTTGGCTTTTTGTATTTAGTCTCCCATTTCTCTTACCCATTAAATTATACCAGTCATTCCAGGATCCTGGTACACTGTACTAATTGTACAGGTCTTTGGTTAGTTGGTCCTCTGGGTTCATTTTTGGCTTGCCAAAAATTGCCGGTCTTCTTGCGTCCAGAGTCTTTCACTAAGCCTTCTCTGTCCTCTGATTACACAGTCTCCAGTTGGTATCTCCAGTATAGATCCGAATTTTCTGTAAGTGTCCTTTCAGTGTACAGTGTCCTGTTAGGAAACCTGTCACGATGTGCAGATGATTTCTACTAAGTTGTAGTAGTTATATCCTTCTTCCCGCAGTTTCATGGAAGCAGCGGATGCTAGTTCCGCTGCTGTCTTTTGTTGGCGAATTTCTAAAGTCTTCCTACGTTTAATACCCTTTGAACTATTTTGAAATGATATTAATGGACGACCCGCTATGATGAAAATGTAAAATTTTACTAAGTGTCTCTCTCACTTGTAGATGCAGAACTTTTAGGAGTCATATGGACTCGTTGATGACGAAGAACTTCATTTGGGAAAATGATTTCATTTCTCAGCCAAGTTTCATACTTCGACAAGAAGTAGCTCTCATTCCTTCCGGCAAATTTCCACTTTAAAAGATGGTGGGAAAAACGATTGTCTCATAAAATTCTCGAGCGCACTGGTGGCAATTTCCGTTTGAAAATGTTCTTTGAGGAAGTCCATAATACGAATTTTGTTCACAGAAAAATCTGGGCCAGATGTTTCCTTCATTTTCTGATGTAAATCTCGATGTGTAATTGCCATAGTAACGAAACACCAAATTCACTAGCTATAAAGTAACTACTGATTAAAAATTTAAATTAATGCGCATCTTTGATTATATATACTATGTATGGATTTAGTTTGAGACAGAGACGGATGGACTAATGTGATCGAAAGGAGATAGATATAGTTGATGCTAAGATGCTCTATGCCAAACAGTAACCTCTTTTTAAATAGCGGCAAACACGATCAAACCATACAAATTACGTTGTAGCGCGTGCGCACTGCTTTTTCTTATAAGTATAGCTAGTCTTGTTATACATTAGTATATTATTGTTTTATCTTCGTTGGTTCATCTCGAACCGCAATTTTATATACCAACATTGAGAGATAGTTCAATCCACAGTATCCAAAGACGCACATTTATATACATTAGGTTATGTTCCGCACTTTTCCGCAGGTAAAACGATATATTTTGATGAATAGCTATAATATAATCTTTCATTTCACGCAAAATTCACGAACTAGCAAGTACTAGCAATAAACGTAAACCCTCATTAAAAATTCATTTCAACGTAAATGTTATAGGATTATAGGCAACCGATATTACTTAGAAAAAAAAAAACAGCTTCCTATAAAGTAAGAACGCCATTAAATCGCTAAGTAAGTCTTTTACTATAATAATTATTATTAAGTCGCCAAGATATTTGGGGCAGGTAGTGGCAAACACAAGTACAGTTCCAGGTAGTAAATGTACATTATAAAATTATTGTTAATTTTGCAGTTTTTTAATAATTAATATCTGTAGTACTGACAAAGATAAAATAGCAATTCTTAGTGAAAACTTGTATGACGATGTGACAAATAAATACATATGACACACTGCCCTCTTCTTAGTTCTGATAGTCACGAACACAATCCCTGAAATAGAAAGACACCAACCTATCCAAACTGATTACCTTCGTCTTGGTTCTTGGACTCAGTTGAATACGATAAACCAAATCGTTAATCCTTTTTATAACAGTATACGGTCCAACATAATTCTGCTCAAGCTGCGGCAATCTTCCCTTTTTACGTAATGGTTGATAAAGCCACACCTTGTCTCCGGCCTGAAACCCTAATGAATATGCCTTCTTGTCGTATCTGGTCTTCATATGATCACTTGCGAGACCAATTTTTTCACGAACCAGTGTGTGTATTTCATCTAATTGCTTCCGCAATTTCACGACGTAACTTCCATACGATTCTTGTCCTTGAGGTCGGAGTTCGTAGCGCAGATCGTGAGGTTACCGCATCCTTCTTCCAAAAAGAACTTTGTTAGGTAAAGGCCCGGTACTTTCATGCATGGTTGCTCGATACGCCAACAGAAACTTTGGAATGTGCAAATCCCAGTCCTTCTGATTGGAAGATACCACCTTAGCTAAGTACTGTTGAAGAGTTCGGTTGAATCGTTCCACCATTGCATCCGATTGCGGGTGAAGAGGAGTTGTTCTCGTTTTTCGGATGCCTAACACTTCACACATTTCTTGAAAAAGTTTTGATTCGAAATTCTCCCTTGGTCGGAATGCAACTCCAAAGGTACACCGTATCGACAAACAACGGTATTATCTATGAGGAAATTGGTAACAGTAGAGGCTTCTTGTTTCAGAATTGCAAAAACTTCTGGCCACTTTGTAAAATAATCCGCAACAACTAGCATGTATTTGTTGTTACGTTGAGTAACAAGGAATGGTGCAGCTAAGTCAATGGCCATTCTTTCAAACGGACTTCCCACGTTATATTGTTTCATGGGTCCCCTAGACCGTGTTTGGGATCCTTTTGTTGTAGCACACACGCGGCATTGTTTACACCAATCCTCTACATCCCTGGAATAATTGGACCAGTAAAAGTTCGCTCTGAGTTTTCGCTAAAGTTTATTTTTTCAAGATCAATCCCACTTCTGACACCAAAATGTCACGTATGGTACACACTTTATTCTCTGTTTATCTTTTTATTTTAAAACGAATATAAAAATAAGTAAAATTGACAACTATTTTCTTTTACAAAATTATCAACAACTCTATATCAACGACACTATGCCAACTCCTAAATTAATTACATTTTAATTGTTTCCTGGCTGCCAGTGGTAAACTTTCTAGATATGTAACTTATAGCTGCGCCGTCACAATATGTATTCACGGCACAAACTGAATACCCACTAATTTACCATCCAATGTTGCACATACTGATTTACCCGTCTTTTGAGCATAGAATTACACACGATGAATGTCCCGAAATCTGGGGAATTTTGAAAGTCAATTTTTAATGGATTTGGTTTTCTATGTTGATATTATTTTGCAAACTTGGAATTACTAACACAAAACGTAGTTGTTATTTAATAAGCGAACTCATTTGACTTACCTGAAATATTAAGTTCTTATTTATGTTGTTTTCTCACTGCTCTACATTTAGAATCATTTATTAATTAAAAGCATATTTGTTTACACTTAAATGTTTTCTTTATCGTACAAGTCTCATGTAGACGATTTCACTGAAGCTAAGCACTCTAAATATGAATATTAGAGTAGAGCACATTTGAGCGACATTCTCCTACAGCGTCCGGGGTGGTTACTGAAGAATTAAAAGAGGTATCTGTCTATTCATAATTTTCCTAATGCTAACGCGTCTTGTAGACTGTTGCAATTAGAAATGTTCACCCCAGCTAAATACACAATGGAAGAATGAGAAGACAAACAATTTCCAGCACCAGCATTTCCTCTTAGAATGTCCAAAAAATTCTTTTTAAGTAATTCGTACATTAAGCAAAAGTTAGAAGTTTCATTGCCTGATTTATCATAAAGAGATGTATTGAGTATGGTGCTAGTTTTCGACTTTATTATTTTTTTAATTATATTTATGAAAATTGTTAGTAACCTTGTTAGTAAAATCTAAAACCAAGTTATCTAAAAAAATCCTTTTCGTTTGCTAGCTTTTTTTTACAGTTTCAGTGTAAATTTCTAATAGCACAGGATCATTATGATATCTGTATATTTCGTATAATCCTTGCGTTTTACTAAACATGCTTCTTAGTTCCTTGGCATACCAAGATCTGATACGCTGAGCGCGTACCACGCACTTTTTAAAAAGAGAACCACAATGGAAGTAATAAAGAAACAATTAATGATTCTATTGCATACAATATTAGACACCTAAAAAGTACAAGTAAGGTATGACATGAAAATTCAAATTAGAGGAATGAAAACATGTATTGGTTACGCGTCTGGATATTTTAAATACATTACTACTTCTCTTTTTATTAATGAAACGTGATACACAATCAATTTGCTTGGAATAAATCTAACTCACCATTCTAAAACTACATTAAAAAAAAAAAAGCAATTTCTTTCTTCAAAAGCACGAAAGCAAATCGAAGTATTAAAAAGGCGCGCACAGACTGATTGGCACAATCGAATGAATCAGATAATAATAAGGTTTTAGTTGTGGAACGTGCCCAACAGTAAATAAAACAGAAATATTCACCGCTACTCGATCTCTTGGAATGAATTGAAGTTCTAGCTAGTGACTGTATCGATTCGCGCTTTATAAATTATATAACACCTAGTAAAAATTTGTAATGTAGTGATATCCGGAATGCATAAGTGCAAAAAGTAAAATTTCTATTTCTTGTATGTAACATTTAGTTGGGAAACGCGCTGTGAAAATCGCAAATATAAATTCATTATAGATGAAATTAACTCTTGCAATGTTATGCCGGTCTTTGGCTTAAATTATTTTTAATCATAAAGATCTGAAGCAGCATCCTACTGTGCACCAGACGCAAATACAGCAACTACACTGCATCCAGCTTCTTTAGCTCCGCTGAAATCACAACAATAGCATCTAAGTATCTGAACATAATAATTTTTTTTCATTATCTTAACTATATTACGAAATATACTCGTTCTTTTTTTGATCTTTAACTAATATGTACATTTGTAGCCACTTCTTTACACAGCCGATTTCTGCTGTTCTGCCGTTCTAAGCTGCACTCAGTTGAGAGTCACTACATTCTCAGCTAGTTGCTGAGATAGTTTTTTCATCATTCGTTTGCTGTGTATCTATCCTTCTACGCTGTTTCAATGAACCTATTTTCCTACATTCACTCACACACGTGCACCACATACTGCAGCTTATAGATTCATTCCCAGGCCCAGTTCTGGCCCTGTGAATATTATTTCAGAGCCCTTCCTTGCAAGCTTGTTTGCAAGTTCGTTGTCTGCAATAAGCTTATGACCTGGAACCCACACCAAAGTGACATTGTTGTTTAGGGTTTTCAAACAATCCTAAACTAGTTTCAAGGTTATCTGATAAGTTGCTAGTATCCTTAGGACGACTTGGCTATCCGATAGCATATTAATCCGCTGATCCTCGGGTGTTTTTTTCAACACCCTACGGGCGCATGTTTCTATTGCTATGATTTCCGTTTGTTGTACGGTAGTATGTTCACATGCTCTCATATGGCCTACATTAAGTCTGTTGGCTACTCTTCGGACACTAGTAGAAGCTTCACCGTCAATCATATTAAATATTGCTTCTTCTTGAGCAATTTGTTGTTATACGGGACGTACCCAAGTAGCAGCAGGACACTTGCCTGTTTCTCTTAAACAGCGATCGACATTGCTAAAAACGGTTCTACAGGGCATTCTACGAGTGGAAATCGCCGACGATATTCGTCAACAGTCATCCGTCTGTTTCCATTACGTAGTCCATAATATACTAAATGAATGTATGCCAATTCCTCATTTGAAAAAATTAACATGGTTATAGTTTTCTTTAATAAATGTAACATCAACGAACACTCAATTAACTTAATTGACGTTTGCCGTCACAATGAATAATAAATAATGAATTATAGTTATTGAAAGTTTCACATTGGTGGTGGAATTAGTAATAATATATAAATAAGACAGAGAATTTCAAATTAAATGATTGGAAAGAACACTTATTTATATATTATTACTAAATATTGAATTACAGTCACCCTAACGTTTTATTAGCAACTAAATTAAGAGCGGCAGGTACCTAATACTTACATTAACACAACCCTACAGACAGGTCTAAAACTTGAAGTGCATGTACCTCAGTTACGAAAGAGGTTTGGGCATATGTTCATTTCACATTTTTGTCTCAAAATTGCGTCAGCAACACATCCTAAAACTCTGGCAGCCACGTCATGGACAGCCTGTATAGTGAACAACTATTAATAAATGGTAGACGTATGTTGAATAGATAGCTTTCCCTAAATTGTTTTAAAATGAATTTAGGTAGTATTTAGAAAATTATGGAGTGAGTGACTCTAGTAAGTAAGTACTTTATTTCAAAGAAGTACGCAGACATAAGAGGAAATTCAAAAAATCAAAAAGAAAAAATAAAGAGAAATAAAACACTGCGTAGGCTTCACGGCCGGTTGTAACTATAACTACCAGCTTCTTGCGGGTTTCGCCGTGTGTTCAAAACTTTCGCTCGACGTTTCGCTGTCTGAAGGATCAGGATCAGGATAACTGAACTGTTCGACTGAACAGGTCAGTGTATCCTGAAGAAGCTTCAGTATGAACAGCGAAACGTCGAGCGAAAGTTTTTGACACACGGCGAACCCGCAAGAAGCTGTTATCATAAAGAGAAAATAAGTGACTAACTAAGTGACAAGTTCGCCACCTAGTTACTAATTACAATTACTCACTTAAATTACAATTTTTATTAAAGAAATTATATAAACTATAATAAGGGTGTTTTAGTAACTTACGCTTTAAACATATTTTAAAAGTATGGAGAGACAAAGACTTTTAGTTCAGAGAGAGATTATTATAATATTTTAATACCCAAACAGACTACACTTTTAGAGGTTAATGTTAGTCTGTGATTTGGTAGGTGTATCTCTGTTGTTCCTTATATTATAATTGTGGGATGGATTATTGGTCTGAAAAAGTACATGTTTATTCTTATGAACAATAGGGATACTTCCAGTATATAAAGTGATACCACTGTTAGCACTCTAAGTACGAAATATTGGCCGACAAGAATCAGTTTGCGAAGCATTGGTCATTACACGAAGCGCTCTTTTTTCATTTAACAAGATCCTAGCAACATCCGTACTAGAACCCCATACAATTATATCATATCGCAAGCGTGACTCTATCTCAGTGGTATAGATCGTTCTTAGTACTTCCAAACTTACGATGCTTTTTAGGTGTCTAAGTTTATAAATCGATCTTGATATAGAAGAATTGACTTGCTCTATATGGTTATACCATTTTAAGTTGAATGACAACGTTATACCCAATGCTTTAATTGGTGGTACGTTTCCAATTGCGGTGTTTCCGATGTGAAGATCGAATTGAGGTGAGGCATTCGCTGGGTTTGCGCTAAAGGTAATATATTTTGTCTTAGATATATTTAGAAATAGTTTATTTGAAACAAACCACTTGTTTAATAGGGACAGCATGGAGTTGGCTTTATCGTGGATGAAATTGATCTGGTCATTTATTAGAATAGTGATATCATCGGCATACATTATTAATTTATAATCTCGCAAGAAAGAAACAATGTCATTAATGAACAATGAGAATAAGACCGGTGAGAGTACAGCGCCCTGCGGCAAACCCATCGTCACCGGTAGTAAATATGAATGGAATATTTGTTTTCTTCCATCTTCGGTTGTCCTTATTTCTACAAATTGAAACCTGCTTGATAAGTAGGAGCGAAACCAATCAAGCGTAATACCTCTAATCCCTATCAATTCTAGTTTATACATTAGCAAATTATGATTAACGCAGTCAAAAGCCTTGCTTAGATCACGAATACGCCAAGTGGTATCTGCTTGTTCTCTACATCAGCAGTAAAAGTATAATAAATATTGAATGGTGGAATAGTTGATTTTCCGGATTTGGAAACGGTGTTGACATTCGAGCTATTGTGTTTTCTAAAAGATCTCTAATCTATTACACTGGTTAAAAAAGAAAGTGATTTACTTATTTGAAATTCAACAGTTCTCGACAAAGAACTTTAGACCTATTAGCAACCACCATTAGAACTAAATTAAAGGGAATACTGTATGTAAAAGCAAGTGGCCTAAAGAAGGATAGCTACAATAAAGCACAAAATAAAATACGCCAATAAGCTACATAAGATTCTACGTCACCATTCACACAAAGAAACAAATACTTTCTTATGTATCTTATTAATAGGTAGTATTTTAGTTTGTGTGGTTTAAAATGTTCGTTCTTTTTAATATTAATTATATTTGTCAATCAATTATGCATCGTGCATGTACAGCTTGAATTCTAATGATGAATATTTTAATGGATTTGTATTAGTATTAAATAAAATAATAATGATCGAAGATAGCACAGCAATGTGCTCTGTATTGAGCTGAAGTGTATGGCATAAAACTCAAATTGACAGTTTAATAATGTAAACGAAGTTATCCATTTGGTGTATATTCAACTCTACACCGTTATATCTTTTATTATTGCCACGATTGACTGGTTAATTTCAAATACTACAAGGATAATAAGAAACCGTAGGTACACAAATAATCCTGATGGACAAAATAAGCAATTATAGTCAGAGTCGGAATTGGATGGATTTTGGTTTGACACGCAAGGGCAATGAACATCTAATATAAGTGACAGAATAATATACCTACAGCACATAAACAAGTACAGTTTCTATTCCTCTGGCGATCTAGTTGTTATAAGTTGATCTATGTAACATGTGATCAAAATATGAAGTGCATATTCTTCTTTAAAATAAAAACCCAAGGAAACATTAAGGTATCGTTATATGAAAAATAACTTTTTCGGCAGGCACAAGCTGTTAAATGATAAGGAAAGGTGCTTATTTTATGAAATTCTACCAAATAAATAATTATACGTACACAATACATCTCAAGATCCTTCCGCGCTACACCAAGTTATTAATTAGAATAATTTTGTCAGAAATTCGCAGATTCCTTTTTTCAACCTCCTTCAAAACGAGTAACGCTGCATGTGTGGTAATATCTTTTTTCTTAATTCATTCGGTTTCGGTTGAAAATTGGGAACCACTAGTTCTCGAAGAATCGATCATGGAATTATAACCTACACGAAGTGATGCAAACTTTATATTTGTTATTACTACAGTTATACAAGCTGACTTAGAAAAACTACAATGCATAGCAACATATGATAGAGGACCAAGAATAACAAAAAAGTTCCTGTACACAATGTCCGATTGCTTTTGTTCTCAAAGTTACAAGTTGTTGAAGTTAAAAGGCTTTTATTAACAAAACAACATTCCAAAATATAACATACATATTAGTTCTGCATAAGGTGTTCAAATTGATGACTGTTCCTGAATACACATTTCCAATCTTCGTGTTAATGAAACCAATTGTTATTTCGCTAATTAAATAGTATCATTTTAGTATGTAAGATAATGTTGCCAAAATATAATAGATTGTCGTTCCACACAATGAATGAAAGATAGTTTATTTAATTCAAACTATTAGAATGCTCCAGTCTATAGAATATAGAATGTGATATGAATAAATTAGGTTTCTAAATTTAAGAAATCAAATATTTAACTCAACTTCAATTCTCTTCTGCAAACAACAAATTAGTTTTCTCAATTTACGAAACGAATTAACTTTATCCTTTAATCTAAACATCCATAGATATTAATTATGCGGTAGCAGTCAAAATGCTCGATATTCCGGTTAAAGTTATGTTAAAATATTCTGAGTTTTCTTACATCAAAACATGAAACGGATTGTGTTGGGCTTAATACATACATATTTGTCTTAATTGAAAGCAATATAAATTTAATTTAATCTAACAGTAAGTAAATACTTCTACTAGTGGCTGTATCTTGCTGGGTGTGTAACTTATAGTGGGTCATGGTTCAAATTTTACTAACATACTTCTTAGATAACTAAGAGTATAATTTCTACGCTATGTCCAATTGCTTATGATAATAATAATATAATAATAATAATAATAATAATATAATAATAATAATAATTTTTATTTATTACGTAAGCCCACAGGGATGTAACAAGTCAACAAGTCAAACATATGTATATTAGCTAATACTAAAGAAAAAACATGAAACAGGTACTGTCGCTAGTAGCTCAGTCTAATCTAACAAAAACTCATTTAAAGTATAAAAATATTGCTACTAAGCACTCTTTAGTCTTTTTTTTAAATTTGTTGTAGTTAGGTTCATTTATTACATGGTTTGGTAATCTGTTATAAATCCTACCACAAAGATAATCAGGCGATCTCTCAAATAAAGACGAGGCATGAGGCACCGGTCGTACATGTCCCCCATGCCTGGTCGAATAACAATGAATTTACCCCGTCGAACAGAAACGCTCCCTATTTTTGAAAACGTAACAGACAACCTTATAAATAAATATAGCAGGTAAAGTTAATAATTTGTGAGTTTTAAAAATATCCCTAGATGATTCTCTGGGAGGCACATCGAATATCATCCTTAATACACGCTTCTGCGCTATGAAGAGCCTACCCACATCTACAGAAGCTCCCCAAGCAACAATATTAAATTGCAAATGACAGTAACACCAGTGAATAGTATATACTTTCAAATCAATCCTACTCAGGTAGGTTTAAGTTTCCTTATAGCATAAAAACTACTATGACTTTTTTACACAACATATCTACATTATCCGACATCTTAATCGTTCGTCAGAACTGAACCCAGAAAATTTACTTGCTGGCTGAACTGTATTCACGTTTCTTCAGAGGTGCTCAGGTACTCTCTTGCGATTATAAAATTGCATACACATAGTCTTATCAAGATTTAAAATTAATCTATTAGCCAGACACCAGCTCCGTACCTGACACAACACAAATCATTAATTCCATCCAATAGCTCATCAGGTGTCGCGCTGAGACCACAAACCGCAATATCATCTGCGACATCGATACATAACCGGTAGTGATACAAGAGGGCAAGTCGTTAACAAAACAACGTAAATAAAAGTGGTCCCAGTACCGACCCCTGCGGAACCCAAAATCAAGCAATATGGCTCCGAAACGAACCATTCACCCTAACAACATTGCTGTGTCCCGACAAAAAAGAACGCAACCAATCATTGATAGGACCCCTGACACCATATCTCTCAAGCTTAGTTAAGAGGAAATCGAAATTAACAGTGTCAAAGGCCCTCGACAAGTCAAAGTATAAACCAACAACATAGTCAGAAATGAGTTAAGGTTAGAGAACACGTTCGTGTTATCTAACCTTAACTCATTTTTGTTTTAGATAACGAAGTAAATGAAGAATGCTTCAAGAATTTAACTTCAAATGACATTAAGGAGCTTCTCCTGTATTGGGTGTTCGAAAAATAATCGAGGCCAAGCTTAAGGAATACTTTTCAATTGGACAGGTATCTTCTGAACTCTATAAGCAAACACAATTTAGGTCACCAAATAAGAGGCATGTCATATGCGCCTGCACATCATACCACGAGTTATTGCTAATTTGAAACTTATTTACCGCTGATACATATATTATATTCGATTAGATACCTAAATGGTGTGTTGTTGAAGCTTTTTTTTCGCATAATGTATAAAAAATACATTTACATGTCATACGTTTATCACACTGTTATATTTTTATTATTGTATTAGATTAATTTAAATTAAAACAGTAAATGTAACATTTTACTGAACTTAACCATCAAAAACTGAAATTATACTTGGTTAAAATAACCAAAGTAGTCAGAAAATTAATTTCTTGTGTATTTTTTGACAATAATTCATCTTTTACTGTCTAAAAATGCACAAAAAAATCAGGTTTCTCGCTACATTGGTTATTTTAACCAAGTATAATTTCAGTTTTTGATAGTTTGTTCGGTTATAATTGTTACATTTACTATTTTGATTTAAATAAACCTTCTCTTTTTGTATTCTGGCGTCAAAAATCAAAATAAATAACCTACATTAATGTTTCTTGCGCAACTTGGGGATTTCAGCAATGAATTTTCCTTTCTAATATCATTGCATTCTAATTAGTTAATCTATTAGTATGATATTATAATTACGTGCGCTGATTTGAACTCAATCAAGAACCCACTGAAAAGGACATATGCGCAGCTTAACATAACTCAATCTTCTCACCTGTCAAGTTACTCTATAATCAAAACGAATTTAGAAATAGATATTAACTACGATTTCCACACTAAAGAACTTATACAAAACGTCTTTTATAAGTTAAACAGTTTTCTTCTTGCTTTCCCCTCTTTGATAACACACAATATTACAACCACAAGATTTAAGATATCAATGTTTATTTCTTTACAATTCAACTTATGATATAACAAACAATTAAATGCACTAACCTTACGACTACTACGGCTTTAGACCTTAACTCTAAAAACTATTTACTGGCACAAGCCAACAGCTTTACTTTAATTATCGACGATTACAAATTATAATTGATGATCTGAGCAGTCACGTTTTAAAGATTACAAGGGACTCCTCATCAAGCACCAGGCCATCATCTTTGATCTTTATATGTGCACATAGGAATCTAATAACTGTATTGATAAGAAAGGCGCCGGCCGCATTAACCGGGTACCCAGGTTATTAAAGCAATGGTGAATCGCATACATTTCTACATTGATTGGGATTGTTTGAATATTGAAGCTGCTTAACTTGATATTAAATTCACGCACGACTGGATCCTCAACGCCATAACTTTTTATTTCAAACAATACGCGGGGACACCTACGAAAAAGTTGAATAATAGTCGCACACAACGGCTCATCTTAGGCACAAAAATGTTGTTAATCATTTTAAATTAATGACATTCGCATTATTAGGATTTACAATTAATAATTTTTACGATATATTGCGTTCAAGAAGAGGATTTTTTTGTTTGTGTTTAAGCTTTCCCGCTCACGATCTACTGGTGTTTAACTGCAGAATTATATCTGCTTAATTACTAGAGATTTATAAAGGCTAATAATACATTTTATGTTTAGAAAGGGTTTTGATATACCAATTATGAAACCGAGATTTCTGAATGCTTTTCTAACTGTGTTATCAATATGAAACTGAAAGATAATTTGGAGTCAAAAATTAGGCCAAGATCATTAATTTGAGTGACTTCTTGTATCTTATTATTATCAATAGTGTAGTCAAACTGGTGAATTTTTTTTTTCTTAGTAAAACGTATGAATTTGCATTTTTTTATGTTCAAGCTAAGTTTATTGCGCGCACAAAAATCCGCAAGGTTACTTAGATCCCTCTGACATGCAAGGAATCATCTGACTATTTATTTGTGAAAATAACTTCATATCGTCGGCATATAGTAAAATTAGAGTGATTGATAATTTTACTTACATCATTGATGTATAGATTAAATAGCGTTGGTCCCAAATGGGAACCTTGGCGAACTCCTGAAGTGATTTCAACCAATTTTGACTTTACACCATTCACAACAACCGCTTGAGTTCTGTTTGTGATGTAGGATTGAATCCACCAGAGCAAATTACCATGAAAACCAAGAGAATTCAATTTAGAAATTAGCAAAGTATGATCAAGTTTATCAAAAGCTTGCTCTAAGGCAGTATAAATCACATCAACCTGCCCAGATGAATCCAGTGCCGAGAACAGATATTCACTGTATTCTAATAAATTAGTAATTGTTGATTTATTTTTACAAAACCATTTACATGTTGTTGAGGTATTATTAAGTTTTAGTCTCCGTTATAATGTATATTCATTTATTTTTTTCAAAAATTTTAGCAATAACCATAATTTGATATTGGCCTATAATTTCTAACATCGTTTACAGACCACCCTTATATATAGGAGTTACCAGCGCTGACTTCCATGAAGTACGAAATACACCCTGCGTATTAGAATTGTTGAATAAAATATACAGAGGAATTACCAGTGAACTAGCACATGACTTAATAAAGAACGGATGCAAGTTATCAGAACCTGCACCTTTATTTACATTAAGTTTAAGCAATGTCTCCAAAATAATATTAGATTGAATATGGTTTATATTAATAGTTTTACAATTAGAATAATTAATATTAGCATCAGTGCAGGCGACACCCAATGAAGTAGGTTGAAATACAGATTGGAAATAATTGTTGAATAACTCACAAATATCATTAACATTACTAGCTGAGTTCCGTTAAGATTCATGACAAGTGGAAGATTAGATTTTTTCTTTTTAGATGATATAAATGACCAAAAATATTTAGTATCCGTGTGTATGTTTTCCTGTACAGACTTAATATAATCTTCATAATCACTTTCTATTGCTAATTTAAAGCGTCGTCTAAGTAAAGAGAAAATCTCATAATCAACAGGAATTTTTGTATTTTTTCCACTTGTCATGCATCTTTCTTTTTTCTTTATAAATTTTAATTGTAGAGCGTTTATACCAGTTAGGAAAGGGAGATATTTTTTACAAGACTATGTGGTACAAATCTATTAATTACATAATTCAATTCACTGTAAAAGATCACTATCTTTTACATGACAGCATCCTCAATGTTAGGAACTGCAAGCAAAGTGTACCAATCGATATTTGCGATGTAGTTATTAATAATATCGTAATTGGTTTTTCTGTATTGAGTTCTATAGGATGATAATCAATAGTCGCTACAACATTCACTGAAAAAGTAAAGGCTTTATGATGGCTATCCTCAGGAACTAGAGGATCAGATATTAATGTATTTCATAAAATTAAGTCTAACAGTCGGTTATAAACATTGAGGTAGTAGAACCTTTCACTAGTTTTATTTCAAATCTGAAGCGATATATCGTCGTTGTGCTCGAAATCTTGCTACAATGCACCAAAAACTCACGCCAGCACTAGATCATGAGTCATCAACATTAACTATTTGGCCAAAATATATAAACAAAATTAACGTAAATTTTTCCCATTTACGTTATTTGCAATTAAATGGTCATAACGACAGAAGGAATACGTTTTAAGAATGGTTCTGTTTTATTTTCATACAAAAATTCAAGTCCAGCATTCCATAGATATCGTAAATATAAGTATAAGATAATTTCACGCCTTTTGGCACCAGGCAAGGCGTAACAGTTTAAGGAAAGAAATAATCGGTATACAAAGCGCGGCAATTATTGGCCGCAAGAACAGTTTAAAGACCAAAAAGTGGCACTAACACAATGACACAGCCGCAGATATGAACGGGAATCGAGTTATTAGTAGATGATGTATCGGTTGAGTTGAACAACCAATTCGTGATTGGAATAAAAGGACAAAAAAAAAGCGATTGTTCGCAATTTGTTTGGTTTGCGGTCAATCGTTGGCGAGTAAAATGTCTGTGATTTCGATAAATATATAATGCAACTACTTCGGTTGCATTTCAGACTCAAAAACGCTATTGACTACAGTCAGTAATAAAAACTTGGAATTCCTACGTGGCAGGTGGTAGGTATTATTGGTTTTAATATGAATAACCAGGTTTGCAGAAATTTAGAAATCTTAATTTCTCTATAATTAGTTCCATTACAATTATTATTCATAACTGTACAACCATTTGCAGAAGATATTTAAGACATTCGATTTCAAATATAAATTTATATAGTCGCTACAGCTCTGTGGAAGCTCCATTTTCATAATCTTTGAGTTTGAAAAAAAGGAACTGCCTTCAATGGTGCTTCAATTGTAAGTGTTAGAACTGGGTCGTTATCAGTAGCGCTATCGAAAATCTTTTTTTGTTTTCAGGAACGGAACCCGTCCAGCGTATTGCCCAGTTCCTAGTTATCTGAGTATCCGGTCCTACGATCTCATACCAGAAAACGGATATTAAGTTATTCAATCGCAGACTATTTTTTGAATGATGTTACATTTTGTAAGGCTAAAATGGTGTTTATGTATTAATGTGACCATTTTCATCAAGCATATTAATAGCTACAACATCAAAAAAGCAATAACAATTATTGTAAATAAATTCAGAAGAAATATAGGGCAGGGTGGGGCAAGATGGGGTCACGAGGCATGATGAGGACATCGTCTTATCTACAAAACGGCAGTAAGCATCATCAAATAATAGTAGTCCTAATATTGAGAAGTGCTGTTTTATGTTTGTTGTAATGTAGGAAACTTTACTAGTCGTAGTAACAAAGTTATTGCTGTTTGTGCGTGAACTTTGCAATTTCCAGAATTTCGTTATTATTTTGATGATGAGTTCAACGGCCAGTATCGGAAGCATAAGTAAATTATTTACAACTACACTTTTTCGTGCTTATTAATTGACATGTATTGCATGTATTTTCTATAGTGTTATTTGTTTATTTCAAATATTTAATATGTTATTATAACATAACCAGAAAATGTCCCAAAGAGGCAAGATGGGGCTATTGGTATGGGGCACATGGGGACATCATTATCTCCTCTTCAGTCTGATCCGTTATGTTGGGATATGCGATTAATGCTTTCTCGAAGACATAATGCCTATTTCTCATGTTGGGAATAAAGTACAGGTTCAATCAAAGAGTAACAAGGGAAAGACAACAATCCTTACAAGCACTACGTATAAAAATCTACTACAAAAAAATAGAAGTCTGGAGAATCTCTAAGGCAACTAGAAGTGCTGAGGGAGAGTAAAAGGAAAAAAAAATGACAAAGAAGAAAACACAAGAGATCAAGAAGCCGAATTTTGTAAGGAAAGCAAAGAGATAGATTTTTAGAAACCGTCAAGGAAATAATCAAGTTCTTCTGTTGAGGAAGATGACGCTCAATGTTAGTATTGTAAGGGGAAGTATTGATAGAATGCCATGGATGGCGAGGTTGGCTACATGGAGGCTGTGCGAATAACGTGGATGAGTTCGTCTTCTATTGTCTCAATTGTGAAGATTAAGTTTAATATTCTTATCGTTATTGTATTTTTTTTTATTTTAAGTAGTTCGGCTTTAAAGAGTTTAACCTTTGTTCCTGCATGTTTTTAAGAATATTTTAAGAATCTATTTTTTCTTTTAACTATTACCTAGATTTATGGTACGACCCATTCTTAACTCACCTGGAACCCTTGCCACCCCATCTTGCCCCCATGGTAGGGCAAGATGGTGTATTTACACATTTCTTTTAAAAATTTTCTCACAACATCAAGAGTACCCATCGAAAAATTGTAAATTCATCCATCAGCAGAGAAATGTTTAAAGATTACAACAAGTGTACTTAGAACCTTGTATATCAATTTGTAATCCTGATGCAGTGTTCTAAAGCTTAATGTTCCCATCTTGCCCCACCTTCCCCTACTTGTATAAATTACAGCCATGCTGTCATTAAGGCAGTCTCGAACCCAGTAACTAGGTCAAAACTAGTAGAGACTGCAAACTATCCCTCAATACATTGGCACGAGACAACACGGTGTCCCTGATTTGGGCGAGACATGAGGATATAAAGGGCAACGTAATAGCCGATGAACTAGCCAAGGAGGGCTCTAAGAGACACTTCATGGGTCCAGAGCCCGTACGTGGGTTCACTAAGGATTCCGCAAGAATGGAGATCTGGACCTGGTTAGATAAAGAAAGTACAAAGAAATGGAGATCGACCGAAGGTCAACTCCATACCAAAACGCTGATAAGGGATGGGGATGGTAGTTTCTCTGATAACCTACTCAGGCGCAGTAAGAAGAAGTTAGATCATTACTGGGTTGGAACTGGACACTGTCCTCTGAAAAGCGATCTATACACACAGGCCGTGTAGCGAACGGTGGTGGTAGAGGATGCGAACTACAGAGGAAACGAGTTTACATGTAATCTGCACATGTGAGGAACTTAAGGTACTTAGGCAGAAGTACTTCGGGAGAGATCTATTGGGGCCCTCGAAGGTCCCCAAGTTTCCACTGGGCAAAATACTGGGCTTTATAGAGAGCACCAAGCTGCTCGAATGGAAATAAGAGAATCAATAGGGATGGTACAATGAGCACCTTGCTCAAGTGTCCGGACATCAAGTGCGCACCCTAACTTGAATGAATGAATGAATGAATGAACTTGTAGGTAATTTATATTTTAAATCCAAACATTAATGTTGACAACAAAAACAAACATTGAACTGGCCATTAGAGCAAGAGCAACATAGAAGGAACGTAATGCATAGGTTACTAATCCAAAGCCGCGTCCAGACCGATCGACGAACGTAAGCCAAGGCACATGTGCTCAGATTTGGAAAGGATTTGCTTTGGTGTGGACGGAGCGACCGAACGGAAACAAACGGCATCGAACGCTACCCTTGGCATTGGAAAGCCTGTTGCCGTTGAATTGCGATCGCTTCATTTTTTAGATTTTATTTAAAGATCTTTATTTCATTTTAATTTAAGAATTAGACCCTGCAACGCCATCTAGCAGTGAGGCTTCGAACTCCTTGGTCGTCACAACGCATCTTACCGCGATAGCAAAATTGAATATATCATTTTCGTTATTTAGTTTCAAATTAATTAGTAATTCATTGTCAGTTAAATTTGCTTTTCATTCTTCAATTATTAGTTCAAGTTTCATTTATTAAAACCTTTTCTTTTGTGTAAATTACTCCGCATACTATTTATTATCATCTATTATCTACTACCACTTTATTTTGGCGTTGAGTGAAACCAAGAGGGTGAACGAAGTACTTAGTTTGGGAGACCAAATCCAGATCGTTGTCTCCGAAAGGGGACCACGCCTTGACATCAGCGTAACGCGCTCAACCACCTTCACGAACGCAATTACACCGACCCTCCAAGACATCTACCAGCTAAGTCGAATTTAATTTTTAATTTTATTATTCTTTTTCCTTTGCATCAAAATTTAATATTTCATTATTTTATTTTATTCATTTTTTCTAAAATCCTATCACATAATACAAACCTCCCGGCCAATATTAGTAATCTAGATATTTAAACTTAACCTCTATATTTCGAAATTAGATCCTAATTAATAGTTTAATTTAGTATTTAAGTACGCAAGTTATCGTATCATCGTAACCCATGTTAAGAGTTGTTTATTGTAATTCATTGTATTTATTTAATTTTTTTATCTTGAATGTTTTTTATTTGTGTTATCAAATATACAGTGTCATCCAAAATTTTCTGTGTTGAACTAAATTATTTCGATCCAAGACCTACGCTTGAGAGCGAGCGAACCCCGTAACAAGCCTTCGCTCTCGTGTCTGTACGTCAAAGGACTTTCGATATGGTCGTTCGTGATGAAGATGGAACAAAAAGGAATATAGAGAGTCAGCTGACCTCTTACCAACGTCAATGATTGGATGGAATGGGTTTAGATGATTTATATCGTTCAAGTTTATTATTATTGAAAATTAGTGTTTTAATAATTAAACGAAAAAAAAAAAAACCGGTAGCTTTAGTTGTTGTTGTTAGCAATTTTTTTCCCTCCATTTATTTGTTATATTTTAATCAATTATATAGTGTGTGTCACGACGAGCTTCCATTAAAAGTTTATGGAGAAGTAAATAAATGAGAGATTTAACATTTCTTAGGTGACTTGTGGGCGTTGGTCAGTTCAGCTAAAATATTTTCGACTTCCGGTAGTGTTCCTTTATACCGATTCTGATCTTCTTGCGGTAGAAGACGTAGCGATACAAAAATAACGTTGCCTAATATCTCTTTATATAGCATACCAATTAAATTATCGTCATAGAAGAAGACACAGAATTCTATCATGTTTTATAGCGCAAAACACGTTGAAGCTCCAAGCGTTTTGGAAATTCCACTCTCTAATTACTCGGGGATTCTGGCAAGACTAAAAATGAGAATTGTGTCGATTACAATATTAATAATAATTAATAATTAAAACATATCATCTTGCGTTTGAACTAGAAACCACTCGCACAAGTCTCTCGACCACTAATATCCAATGGCTCCATGTGTTGAACTAAATTAAATTTAAAAGGGCACCACATATGTTTTTTTTTTCAAAATTCTGTGAATTGTTTTAGAAGAAACTCTTATCGCTAATTCTGCATCCCGTATCGAATTTGTAAGATATGCCCTAAAATAAGCTAGCACAGTGATTTCTGTGAACTCGTTGTTCACTAACGGTTTCAATTTCGCTGTTTTTATTTTTGTAAATGATCCAAAATCTTAGCAATTTTTGAGAAATCGCTTAACCGTGTCCTTAGTAGGTTTAGGCCTGTTACGGTATTTCTCAGCGAAAAGTCGACAAGTCCTACTAATAATCCGCTGATATTCTCCATGTGTAATAATTGCATTTAAATAGTCTTCATTTGAAAATTGTAACCGTGACATTTTTATTGATATTCGAGTATGCATCAGTACGTATTTTTGTCTCTACGTAGTCTCTATTAATCTTCGAAATTGTCACTTTGACAAATATGTTACAGTTGCATATATTTTTAATTATTACATCACATTATTTGATCATGGCCACCTAAAACCGACACACGTACTCGTAATGATTATGCTGCCAGTTTTTCTAAAATATCTCCTAAACCATTCATTTCAGGTAAAAACGGTTTTTAACATTTATACGTATTTTTTTGACGGACAATTAATTCAAGCAGAGAAAGTTAGGGGTTGCTATTTAAAAAAAGAGAATTATCACAAATTGAAGATCTTTCCTTTTGCCCCCTCCCTTCCTGCAGTCAGTTTAAAATTTCTTAATTTCTTTATTGGAAACAGATACCCCATTTGATGGATATTATTTACAATGAAAATTAAAAAAATACACTGTATCAACTGCAAGCAACTTAAAAGTTCGTGAACCACTGCATAACACAAAATTATTTTAAAAAAGCAAATATCTTGTAAAGCATAAAGATTAAGTGGATAGTATGTTACATAAACATGACCTAAAATTCAGAGTAGAATCCAAATTTGAAATAAAAATACTATATTTCCATTTGAAATAACAAAGTTGGCTACAACTTCCGGTATAAGGGAACATTACCGGAAGTCAAAAATATTTTAGCTAAACTGACCTACACCCACAGACTTACCACAAAAAATTCTCCATAACTTTTTAATGGAAGTTCGTCGTGACACACACTGTATAATATACCTATTCACCTGAATGTATTCATCAAATACTTCAATCGTGGCAATACAAACTTCGGGAACAATGTAGAATATAGATGTTTCGATACTTTGAATATGTATGAGAAACTTGCGCAAGCGTTACTGCGAATCTTTCTTGAGCTGCTATGCTTCATAATTATTCGTATTATGTCGGAACATCAAATAGTTGTGGTGTCATTCTGTAGAAATTTCAAAAATGTCCGCCACCTTCACTTCAAATTCCGCGATTAGGTGACTTCCGCTATACCTGTTTCCATCTTCATTCATTCATTCATTCATTCATTCATTAAGTTAGGGTGGGCACCTAAAGTCCGGGCACTTGAGCTAGGTGCTCATTGTACCATCCCTATTAAATCTCTTATTTCCACGCGAGCAGCTTGATGTTCTCTATAAAGCCCAGTATCTTGCCCATTGGAAACTTGAGAACCTTCGAGGGCTCCATTAAATCTCTCCCAAAATATTTCTGCCTGAGTACCTTCAATTCCTCACATGTGCAGATTACATGTAGACTCGTTTCCTGCTGTAGTTCGCGTCTTCTGCACCATGGTTCGCTTACTCGGCCTGTGTTGTATAGATGCTTTTTCAAGGGACATTCTCTAGTTACCAGCCCAGTAATGATTTTAGCTTCTTTCTCGCTGCGTAGGTTATCAGAGAATCTAGCATCTCCATCCCCTATTAGCGCTTTGGTATGGAGTTGACCTTCAGTCAACCTCCATTTCTTTGTACTTTCTTTATATAACCAGGTCCAGATCTCCCTCCTTGCGGAATCCTTAGTAATCCCACATACGAACTGTGAACCCATGAAGTGTCTTTTAGAGCCCTCCTTGGCTAGTTCGTCGGTTATTACATTGCCCTTTATATCCTCATGTCCCGGCACCCAAAACACCGTGTAGTTTTGTGCCAGTGGCTATCTCCGTCTTGAAAAGGTGTTTTTAAAACGTCTTTTTTTTTTTAATAATAATAATAATGTGCTTTATTGTCATAAAAAATTACAAATTTTGTGGACAAAGCTAACTAAATAAAGATTACACTAAAAAATGCAGGTACAACAGACAAGGAATACATAGTGTTGGATACACTAAGCTGTCGTCGAAGTAATAGAAAAAGAAAAAAGTTTAAGCCAGAGGATTGCGCTGCCCGACAGAGAAGAAAAAAAATAAAACAATAAAAAAAAATAGTAATCCAAATTTAAATTCAAATTTTACCCTCGAAAAAATCGCTAACTGCATAAAGGGGTCGCATTAGGAGGTATGATTTTACCTTCTTGCGAAAATTGACGTAGGTTGGTATTGATCTAAGCTGGATTGGGAGATGGTTGTGTAGCTTGATTGCATTATAGATAATTGAGTTTTCAGTTAACTTTGTATTGGATACAGGTGATGTCGTTTGGGTAGATCGGAAAGATGTTTACGAATTAGTGAAACGGATTCAAAGATGAATAGCGCAGGGAGAGTTAAGATTTTATGGTTTAAAAAGTAAGGTTGGCAGTGATCTCTGCTCCGAAATATGTAGCGAATTGTCCTTTTTTGCAAAAAATGGTATTAAAATTGTATAAACTACAAGTGCCCCAAAAGGAGAGACCGTAGTGAAGGTGGGATTCAAAAAGGGCAAAGTAAGTGTTTCGAGCAGAGAAAGGATTAAGTTCCCTGGCCACAGATATAATTGCAAAACACGCAGAAGAATTTTTTTTGATGAGGGAGTCTCTATTGAGAGACGATCGAAGAGTACCATCAACGATAAGACCCAGGAATCTGGAACTATATTTATAAGATAGAATCACCGTTTTCTCTTTGTTATAGCATAGGTAGTTGGAATTGCACCACTTTTTGACAATGGTTAAGTCCCTAGATATAACCGATTGCAGGTCTACTGTGTTTAGACTGCTCCAAGTGATGCTAGTGTCGTCTGCGAAGAGACATAATTGCTCGCTGATCTTTAAATTGGTGATGATGGTCATTAAGAAAGGAAAGAAGGAACCTGTGTCGATCGGGGCATCACTGCCGAAATAAACTTTGCATACCCATTTGCTCCATATGTATAGGGGTAGAGCCACAGCCTACTACAAATGAATAACAATTAAGAACGAGGCAATTTATTATAAGCGTTTTTATCTGGATTTCACCGTTGACATATTTAAAATCGACTTCCATCTTACCGATTTGGAACACTTAAACACTGCGACAACGTTTGTAGGTCACGAAGGTTCTACAACAAGAATTAAATATCTTCAAGGTATTTGTAGAAATAGATGAAACATCTAATTAGTGTATAAGCATATACTGAATTTTTATATGTAAACACCTAACAGCTGTTTTGTGGTAAAAGAATTAATTAATGTTATGCTTACGTAAACTTCAAGTCTTTCTCAATTTGCGCTTTATTTTTTTTTTTTAAACAACCAGTTTTTGATCATTCAACACGAAGGCATTGTTTGACTGTTGTCATGCTGCAAACTTCTCCTAGACTCCTCACCACAAACTGCACTAAACCGGACGTACAATCGTGGAAAGAAATCGTAGGACACGCATCGAGCCGAATCTTTGGTGGTTTAAAGAAATAAATTTAATATGTGTAAATAATATTAAAAAGATGTAATTAATTTTGTAGCTGTTTAATGTTGCATTAAAATTTCCCGTCGTTTAATGTTCATCATCATTTGAAATCAATTTTGTAATTTATGTGTGTACTTAATTTGTTATTGTAAAAGTAAGGCACAATTGTATAATATGAAAAGGTGAGATTAACTAATGATGACAATTAATCTTGCTTCAGTTATAATGTCTTGCGTTGCTTATTCAACAATTAATAAACAACAAAATCCAAAAGAAATTATACCTATATAATAATACTAATGTATCTAGGCGTATAAAGAAATTTCATGCTAACATTATTTTAATGCCTTTACAGAATAATTACTGGGTAATTGCATTTGTATATATTTATTGCAATTACCTCGTAAAATTTAGAATACCTAAATAATACAAACAATACTTAGAAAACCAATCAATCTAAGAGCATAGGTATTACCACACTCTGGAATTAGGTATTATTAGCCCCTTTAATCCTAAATGTAAATTGCACACTTGCTTGTAATTAGCAAGCAATTATTCAACTAATCCTGGTATAGAAATATAAAGAAAAGGAATAAATTTTATGTTATAATTAACAGCAATTACTCTAAAACAAATAATAGCAATGATTACAATCTTTACCAAATTTGCACCAACAAAACCGGTTAGGAAATAGTGATCACATGCATTTTTTTAAAATATATTACATATTTTTGGCAACCAATTTTGTTAATTCGTATGCATCTAGCTACATACTTTGCAATTTTAAATAAAATTTGATTTCATTGATTGTATTTTGCGTATTTATAAAATTTACAATATTTTCTGTGGAAATCAGCTGTGGGACTAAAGCTTCTTTTTTATACACTTACTTATTTTTTACATTGGGAGAAATTTCCTATATTCAGACGAGTTCACTAATAATCCAATACATAACTTACTTCATATTGTTCATTGGTACTTTTTTTAAAAAAAAAAAGGTTTGATTCATAATCGTTTTAATGTTACATCCGACTTTCAGAAAAATTCTTGCTTTCAAAACCGAGTGCAGACGTTCATCTCCCGATTCTTAATTATAGTTATGTTTATTTTATTTGTCACACATAAGAAAAAAATCCAAACTGAACAACCTATTAATATTATGCGGTTGACTACAATTTTTCAGATGTTCAGTAATAAGAATTGCCTTGAATAATTCCAGTTATTATAATATCGATATTAATATGAAGTATATAAGAAATAACGTTACACTAAAACATGCATACAAGTTTCTGTGTAGCAATAATAATAATAATAAAGTTTATTGCGCAACAGGGTTTTCATCAAATTATAGGAATATATATTTTATTTATTTATTTCATTATACCAACAGCCTACGCATTTTCAGGGCTTGCGCGAACAATAACAAACAAATAATAATAAACACATAATGTTAACTACACATATTACGAATGAAATTTAATAACAAAGTTTTTTGTCATTTTGAAATAGATTTTCTTCAACAGCTATATAATATACTAAGTACAACACAACAAATACTTTAAATTCGCAATGAAGAGTAATTAACACGCATTTATAATTTTTACTTGCATATATTATGTATATTATGCATGTATTGCTGAAAATTCAAATGTTGAAACCTGTAATATTTTTTTGATCTCCTGACTTATATTTGAGGTGTTAAATCCGAAATATTTTTGTGAAATAAAAATAATTTCACTTCAATACGGTACTATAGCAGATCAGTGCAAGTGTTTACGAGTGCCATCCTAATACCCCCAAAAATGGAGTAATATATTGCAGTCATTTATAAATTACCACTCTGAAACATAGTCATATTCCTATTGTAAATAACTACTTCGACTCCAAACAGAAGCGCGCGCTTAATACATATAACGTTGTGCATAACCTTGAGTAGTTTGGACGGTATATATTTGTATTTTAAGGTGGAATTCTATGCATATCTGTAGTGTCTGTAAGGTTACCTGCAACTCTGTAAGCATTTAAACTATATGGTTACAGATTTAGACATAATATTACAGGCGCTACAGATGTGCACAGAATCCCGGCATTAGTCGCATTACACCTACAACGAATTATAGGTATAAGGAGGTAAATACATAACCGCAGGTGCAAAGCTTGCATGTTATCGCTGCCTGCTACTTGCCGACTGCCGAAAGAGAAAGCCTTTTATTGATAGCAACCAATATGTATTAGAACTTAGGCGAGGGGGTGTGAGAGAGACAACTATAGCAACGAAAAGGTTCGGCGCTCGATCCGTGTCCTAAGATTAGATTCCGCAATTGTACGTTTCGATAGCAAAGCTATCATCATCAGCAGAAACACTCAACTGAATAACTACACTTAAACTACCCTAATTTATACCTAAAAAAGGTCATGGTACAATGATCACGGTTATGGCTGACTGCCATCATGCTTAACTAGTCACTAATCCTAACCCCCTCTGATCTACTACTATGTTTGTTTTTATATATTTCCATACCCTCATAACAATTTAATTGCACATAGTTGCTTACATTTTTAACTAACTTTACATTGTCAACTCTATGGTTTTCAAGCATATGTAGGGCTACGCTAGATTTGTCAAACCTTCTAAATTTAAGATGAGCTCCTTGTAACGCATTTTAATTCACCTTTTAGTTTGCCCAATATATACATGATTACAAGCTTTACAAGATATTTTATAAATACCTGATTTGTCCAAATTATCTACTTGATCTTTAGGGTTACCTAAAATATTTTTAAGACTATTATTTGAAGTAGTTGCTATGTCAAGATTGAATTTAGACAAAAATGTTTGTAGACCTTTCGTGTAACTTGGATAAAATGGTAATTTAACATATTTCTTATGCTTCCTGTCACTAATTTCTAAAGTGCTCACATTTCTAATTCTTATGTCATATACAATCATATGTGTCTAGATTTTACGCAACAACGTTGATACTATTCAACTTTCATACTGTTATAGATACATACCTACCTGGTACTTGTAGAATTTACTGTTTAACAATCGTTGTCGACTTTATCACATTTCAATCAATTAATAATTTAATTAACAGAAATAAATGCCTGGTTGTTGATTAATATTTCATGATTTAGTGGCATAGCTCTTTTTGCTATTGTTGTTGGTCAACATTGTTTGTATCTTATTTAATGTTATTTACACATCTTTATCACGTTTATTTACACATTTATTACCATTATTATTATTATTAAATATTAACAGTAGCTACCTGTTGTGTTTGACTGTTGCTGATATCGTGGCCTCCCTACCGTCTGGTCATCGGTTGGCGCCCTTTTTATATTTTTTTTATTACGAACTCATACCCAGCATCAGATGGACTTTTAAGCAGCGCCAGGGTTTGAACTAATTCTTTGTGAGGTTGGTTCCCTCACAGGAAAAGGTATCTGTCGCAAGAGCGTCACATGTCTAGACAATACACTGTATATGTAAAAATAGTAAATAAATGATAACTACTAACTTCACTTTAATTTATATATGATTCTTTACACTACATGTTTCCGCTAATTTGCCATCCTCAGGTCTAATACGTCATAGGAAAATATAAAATAATAATGTCGCAATATATAAATTTTTGTAACACTTAATAATGAAGCATTTATATCTATAAAAAATGAGAGTGAAATACACACGCGTGTTTATTTTTGACATTTTTATCGTAAAGATATCTGCCTGGTTCCATACTTGATCCCAATCCTGTAAATTTAATAAAACTATTCAAGAATTTTACCTCATATAATATAAATTTTCACTTGGAACTGTAAAACAAATATTTTACCTGTATTTTATAACAGCAATCATAACCATTAGCATTTCTAATACCTCACTACACATTTACGAAATAATTGAGGAAATAGAAATGAATTTAGCAGGCAATTAAATACACTATAATTGCTAATCGTGACAAGCACAACCTCGACTGTTTTGAGTACTAACACAAGGGAAGTTACCGGTACGGTTACAACACACGAACAGTATGTAAAACTTCAAACCTCACGGCCCTTTTTCTAAATTAAATTGTGCATAAACCACGTACAATTTAGGCTGTTATCGCGGTCGGCATATCTAACTCGCTTTTTAAGTCGCCGAAGAACGCGTATATGTATTAGAGGGGTTGTTCCGGGTAATTTTCTGATACGGTGGGGAAATTAGATTTGAACGTATTTTTTTCTTTTACTCGGTAGTCGCTTAAAAGGCGTAATTTTTACAGGCGAGGAGAAAATTAAAGTTATTTTCTCCGATGCAAATCTACGTCTATTAATAACGGTTGAAGAGATTGCGAAGGTGGGGCCTTTCTGTAGTAAGGGCGGCAGTAAGAGCGCTAGAATGTGAGGTAGCGGCTGGAAATACCATTAAGGAATATTTGTCGAAATCCGGTTTTTAAATATTCTGTGTAGAATATTATGTCTTACTCTGTACGTTTATTTTACAGTTATTTATAAATCTTTATTGTTTATTTTATGTGAGTCTGTGTAACTTCGGAGGAAATGTTGAGCTTTCTGTCTTTTCTCTACCAACTTTGAATACAAAGGCTTAAAGATCGGATTTTATACATTAAAGGCCAAGTATCTTGGATTTTCGGATGTTAGATTTAGGAGGTATGGTACGAGAAAAAATTTTGGAAATAACCCAAAGCATGAAGACGGATATTTTCTACAGGACATCTGCAGATCTCGTATTGCCAAACAACCTGGTCAGCAACTAACAGCCACGTTCCTCTGAATCGTAATCATATCTTTATATAAACCCATCCATAATCCTGAAGATGTCTCATACGAGTAAGAACGAAACGTCGCGTCGGTCAGAAGCAGTTCTAGGACGCAGCATCAACCTAAAAGCAGTGTACACTGAGAGAACAAAATGCATTAAATTAACAAAAACCATTTTGTTGAAAAAAATATTGTTATATCAACAACTTTTTTAATCAAATCGAGCAAAATAAAAGGTTACAACAACTGCAAAAAGATGATTGATAATATTTGTTTAGCCCAACAACATACCATTTGTTAACACGAAGAGCAACAAAATATTTCGTTTCATTGAATTAAAAATATTTGGCTATATTGACCAAGTCATAATTGTTGAAGGAAAACTTTACACTAGCATATATTGACAAACATAAATATTTACTTTAACAAATTCACTTTGTTAATGTAAATGCATAGCATGATTTGGTAAACTTAACATAAAATAACTGTTTATTTAACCCAAGGTACTTGTTGCCCGAACAATTTCAAAGATTCAGATCAAAATTACCTTGATTGTTAAGACAATGCTAAAAATATTGTCTAATCTACACAATTATAGTAACAATCACATTTTGTTACCTTGACAAAAAATTTTGTTTGACTATATTTAACCAAATGTTTTTGTTGGATAGACAATTTTTTTGTTAACTTAACACATTTTGTTCTCTCAGTGTATATCATTTATAATCTTATTACATAAAAAAATAATCACAAACCACAAACAAAACAGCTACACTATTATTCTTCGCAGAAAATAACAGATGCACTTCAGCTCAGATAAAATGCGTATTTCAGCAACTAAATTATCATCATGAGTAATGCTAGAGAGGAAGGGAAGTACTCTGGTATAACGTTAAGATTAAGGAACACGGTGCGGACAATAGCCGATGAACTAGCCAAGGAGGGCTCTAAGAGACACTTCATGGGTCCAGAGCCCGTATGTGGGATCACTAAGGATTCCGCAAGAAGGGAGATCTGGACCTGGTTAGAAAGGAAGTACAAAGAAATGGAGGTCGACTGAAGGTCAACTCCATACCAAACCGCTGATAGGGGATGGGGATGGTAGTTTCTCTGATAACCTACTCAGGCGCAGTAAGAAAAAAGTTAAGACCATTGCTGGGTTGGTAATTGGACACTGTCCCCTGAAAAAGCATCTATACAACGCACGGCCGAGTAAGCGAACCGTGGCGTAGAAGATGCGAACTACAGGAGGAAACTAGTTTACATGTAATCTGCACATGTGAGGAACTAAAGGTACTTAGGCAGAAGTACTTCGGGAGAGATCTATTGGAGCCCTCGAAGGTCCTCAAGTTTCCACTGGGCAAGATACTGGGCTTTATAGAGAACACCAAGCTACTCGACTGGAAATAAGAGAATCAATAGGGATGGTACAATGAGCACTTTGCTCAAGTGCCCAGCCTAACTTGAATGAATGAATGAATGAAGGGACACGGTGGGCATGTGTCAATATTCCGGGGATTGATACCAGCAAGAATCAAAAAACTCCTTTTTTTGTCTCTAGAGCTTTCGAAATAAATTTATTTCATCATCAGTAGAACAATTACCAAAGGATACATGCTAATAGATACAATTGAATGAAAAGCAAGAATCAAAATCTCCTTTTTTTGTCTCTAGAGCTTTCGAAATAAACTTATGTCATCATCAGTAGAACAATTACCAAAGGATACATGCTAATAGATACAATTGAATGAAAAAGTGAGGTTACTTACAGTCAGAGTAAGCTGGTAGCAATAATATCAAACAATACATGAACAAAATAGTCCAATTTAAAATAAAAAGACATTATACAAGTTAGAAGATAAACAATCTCACTACTAACACTGAGATTAATTTAAATTTAAAATAATGTAGAAGGTATGAATGACAACAACCGCCATATTGAACAAAAGCGCAGACGCAAACAGCTAAGAATAATTAAGTAAACAACGGAGATACAAGGTCTGAACATAAAAGGGTGCAACCGAAAAAATAGTTCGGGAAATTTGTTATATTTGCAAACATTTTTAAGAGAAAGGAGTAAATAGAACTCAAATTGTTAATATCAGTTCCAAAATTTACAGTATTGTAATAAAGAAACCGTAGTGTGCGCCTTTCTAGACATAGAGAGTGCTTTTGACAACACTCCACACGAGTCTGTCAAAAAAGCATTAATTAATAGGGGGGTAGACGGCGTGACTTCTAGATGGATGTCGCAGCTACTGTCTACCAGGTGGGTGGAGGCGGAGGTGGGACATAAGACCATCTCGGTTAGTACGACCAGAGGATGCCTACAGGGGGGAGTTACATCCCCACTTATGTGGAGCCTACTAGTAGACGAACTCTTATGCGGACTGACGGATCTAGGCATACCTTGTCAAGGGTATGCTGATGATATTGTCATATACGCAAGAGGCAAATTTGAGAATACCCTCTGTGACATAGTTCAAAGAGGTTTGAACTTCACGAGAAGATGGTGTCAATCGATGGGACTCAATGTCAACCCCACTAAGACAACCCTAGTAGCATTTACCAGGAAAAGAAAATCCAATCTTAGAACCATAAAACTGGATGGGCAAAATATAAACTGGAGAGCGGAAGTTAAATATCTAGGCCATACCCTAGACAATAAACTTCTATGGAATAAATATGAATTTGAAGTAACCAACAAAGCCAAAAGAGCTCTGATGGTGTGCAGAAACTTTGCAGGGAAAAATTGGGGATGCAACCCAAAAATACTGTTTTGGATGTATACAGCGATAGTGAGACCGATCATCACCAGTAGCATGGAGCAAAAAAACTAATCTAGCCACCGCGAGAATTAACCTCTCGAAAGTGCAAAGATTAGCATGTGTATGCATAACGGGGGCTATGAGAACCTGCCCAACAGCAGCTATTGAAGTAGTATTGGATCTTGCCCTCCTCCACATTGTAGTAGAGGGCGTGGCGAAAAGAACCGCAGGAAAAATGGTCAAGGAAGGAATGATTAGGCATAGGCCTCAACCTCCCGACGGTGTTCAAACCTGGGATATGTCCCGGGATGATATGTTAAAAAAAATCAGCTTTGTGAAGGAATTCATCATAAAGCTGAGTAACAGGAGCGAGTGGGATCATAACACCATCTTGAACTTGAGTAGAAATGGTATACTGATGGCTCCAAAACGGCAGAAGGAACTGGAATATGGGCCTAGAACTACATATTTCGAAAGCTTGGGAAAATACCCAAGTATATTTCAAGCGGAAATACACGCTATTGGAAGATGTGTTCGGTTCATTATGGATAGGAACTATCGGGAGCAGGAGATTATCATCGTGTCTGATAGTCAAGCAGCCATATGCACTCATATGACATCAGCTCCAAGATGGTCTGGGAATTCCTAGGGAAACTAAATGAGCTAGGCAAAAGAAATAAAGTAACCCTCGTGTGGGTTCCGGGTCACACAGGAGTGGAAGGAAACGAAATAACGGATAACCTCGCAAAAAAGGGGCTGGAATGCCTTTTGTAGGGCCTGAACCCTTTTGCAGGTTAAGTAGCAGTACAATACTGAAGAAACTAAAAATGGAGATGGAGCAGAGGAAATTCAGTTACTGGGAAAATCTCCAGGGAATGAGGCAAAGTAAAATTCTTCTGGGAACTTATAACCAGAAGAGGTTTACAGAATGCATCGACCTGAGTAAGAACAATGTTCGCATATTAACAGGAATACTTTCAGGCCATTGTAGACTGAAAGGACACCTGAGTAAGCTTGGATTGGAAAAAGATCCTGAATGCAGATTTTGTGGGGAACAGGATGAAACATCCATCCACCTCCTCTCAAACTGCGTAGCACTGTGCAACTCGAGGGCATTGCACCTGGGAGCATGTGAAATCGAAGAGGGAGACTTACCTAGACTGGGCCCTCTGACATCCTACTCTTTCTAAAAGGAATAGGATTGGAAGGCCAGCTGTAAAGCAGCAAGAATAGGGGACATAATAAATCTTTTAGGTCGCAGTGTAACACCACCCTTCTATTTACATATATACCGCAATTTCGTTGCTAAATTACACATTCGATTTGAGTGGATAATACATTTGCTATTTTCTGTAAATTTTCTGATATTTTTCACGGCTGATAATTTACGGTAAGGGTTTCGTTGATAGTTGTCTTTTTGTTTATTTTGTCGTACAGTTATGCTCATTACATTTTAAAACAAACAATGCCATTAACATTTCCACGACCGATTACCCAGCGAAGAAACCAATTTGACATCTGTATAGTGGAAACCTAGCTGCAGAATTTTCTTAAATAGCATCATCAGCTAATACGAACATGCGCCGACATTTAATGCCACATAAATAATATCCAAACAACGATAAAACGTTCCGGATCGGCGACAAATATCCTGTTCACGGAGCCATTAGTTTTCGACGGAGGTGCGACAAAAAAACGCGCTAGCCACGAGAGAAATTGCTCTTTTTCCCCCGCGTTTCGCCAGCGAATACGGCGGCTGCTGCTGTCGATATTCGATTTAATTGCGGTGGATTCGGAGCGCCCTTTCGTCTCGTTCGTTTTGCGCTCCTTCTTTAATGACGGACTCCGGTCGTATTACAAAAAAAAAAAAAAAGACGGAGAAACGAAAAAGATCTTGGCGAGCGAAGACGGAGAATGATGAAAACCCGGGCACTTTTACAATGTAAATAGCCGGCGGTTTCTTTCTTTTATCGCTTCAACAGTGATTTAAGCATTTATTACGATCGATACGACAAAATAGTTGAGCGGGTAATAAAGTTTAATTTCTCGTAATTGTAACAGAAGTGGAATCCCGCGAATGTCCACTGCCAATCTCTCGATCGTATCAAATAAATACATGCTGGAACGATCAATTTGCTTAATAATTGTCCACTAAACGGATTGAAAGGGATGTTAAATGGAGATAATTTTTATCAGAAATTCCGAATTCCGATTTTAAAATATTTATTAAAAGAAACTAAGCATTATAAGACAGGAAAAAAAAAGTTAACAATTCAATTCACAAAAAGAAAATGCTTCCGTAAAGATTATCGACCTGTAAAGCAAAACTCTTCTTATATTCATTAGAAATCTGGAACATATACAGCTGCCAGATTTCTTTTTTCAATATGGTATACCGGGTGTCCACACTTAAGTGTGCACTATTGATAACTTTGTTACCTTTGGAGGTACAGAATCGGTTAAATGGACAAAGTAGTACTATTTCTTATGGCGGTTGCATCTGTGAAAATGGAAAAATAATTGAGCGTCGCGTTCTCTAGATCAGTGGTTCTCAAACTTATTTAGACACTGTACCCCTTTTTACCCACAAAACATTTTAGGTACCCCTTCTCAGTTACCGGTACTAAGTAAACTATAATTAAAATATTAAACAAATCTTAAAGCCTTCTATGTAGCATAGAAGTATAGTGTTAACCTTTGAAACTGAATTACGCATCATGTTTAAATAAAAACAAAGAGATATTGTTTACAAACATTTTATTACAATAAAAACAAACACACACAAAATTTAAAGAACAAACAGCGCTTACTTTCAAAGAGATTAGTGAGAAGGGTGAGCTTGTTTCCCTTTGCACAGTTTATCAAAATTGGGTTTTAACTTGGTTAAATACAATCTTAAATCATCTTCAACATTTAATTTGTTTCTAGATTTATTTTTAAGATAGGTTAAACTTGAGAAACCCTTTTCACATAAATGAGTGGTGGAAAACCCAACAAGAAATTTAACAGCAGTGCTTGACAGTTCTTTGTATTCCTTCCAAACCGATCCAGAAATCTAACATGTAGTACCAGCAGTCAAATATTTGTTTTTCAACGTGGGATCACATGATACTTCAATGAGGTGTTCCTTTTGACAGATAGTCAGGTTAGTGTCCATAGCATCAGCATTAAAGGGGTCACGTATCCAGTTATACTGTTTCTCCAAAGGTGAAAAGTACTCTCTTATGCGGATCTTCAATGCATTCAAATGCTGGCCCATTTGAGTCTTGAGTTCAGTGAAATCTTATATGTTTTTCTCATTATCTTGCAAAAATGTAAGTAATCTTTCAAACGGCTCGCAGTTGTTATTTTCTATTTGTTTTTCCCAGAGAATGATCTTTTTTACCATTGCATCAGTTTTCTTTTCTATATTAAAAATATCAGAAACACTGCCTTGCTTAGATAAATTCCAGATGTTGAGTTTTCCAAAAATATCACTTAAATAAGCCAACTTCAAAAGCCAATCAAAATCAGTAAATACAGAAGACAGACGGGATTTGTGTTCGGTAAAAAAATTATGTAATTCTTTGTGGAGTTCAAATACACGGGACAAAACATTTCCCCGAGAAAGCCATCGTACCTCAGTATGTAGTAAGTTCTCATGGAGGCTCCCCATATCCTGGCATAGTAACGAGATTTTAGGGGCCTAGTTTTTATGAAGTTCACAATTTTCACACTCTGATCAAGGACATCTTTAAGTTCATCAGGGAGGTGCTTAGCCACCAAAGCCTCTCGGTGAAGGACACAATGAGTGAACTTACACTCAGTTAAAACCGTTTTAATATGGCCTACCAGCCCTGTGATGTGACCGCTCATAGCCTTAGCACCATCCATACACACTGACACACAGTTTTTCCACTCGAGCTGGTTTTCGGGAAAAAAAAGAATCTAACAAATTGAAAATATCTTCACCTTTTGTCGATGTTTTAAGTGTCTTCACAAAATAAAATATCTTCAAAATATTCATCTTGAAAAAATGCCACCGTACAAAAACGATCAGTTGGGCTAGGCCAGCGACATCCTGTTTCATGGAGTTGTATACCAAAGCAAGGACTAGCTCGAATTGCTCCAACAAGTTGTTCTTTTGTGTCATACGCCATATCACTAATTCTCCTTGAAACTGTATCATTTGATAATGGAATTGCTGTAATTCTTTTTGCCTCGTTCTCTCCAAACATACAAGAAACAATTTCTGCTGCGGCAGGGAGGATTAGGTTTTCGCCAATAGTATGGTTTTTACCAGACTTCGCAATTAAATGACTAACTTTGTAAGAAGCTTTTAGAGCACTTTCATTTTGTTCTGCACCAGAAAAGTGTTTTATCGTGTTTTTCCTACTTTTCAAATCTTCCAAAAGACGTTCAAAGTACCGTAACTCCTTTTTGACTAAGTTCTCAGTTTGCTTTCAAAATGGCGTTTAAAAGAGAAGGTTTCATAGAATTGTTTGATAAAATTTCTGAACAAACAACGCATTGTGGATTAGGCTCATCTGAGCTTCCAGTCCAAGTAAAACCTAATTTTAAGTCCAACTCGTCATATTTTCTCTTTTTTACTTTTATATTCATTTGCCAGTTTTTCGGGTTTTTTTATTTTTTCCTTGAGCTGCTCATTAGTAACAAGACGTTCAGCAGGTCTACTTTCATTTTGTGAAATTGATGGCCCAGAATTTTGATGCAGATCTTCATGAGGCCTTTTCTTTAGGAGCCATTTATCCATTGTTAATTTTTATTGTAAAATTCACTTACGTGGTACCTGACTCAGTTTTCAAACAGATGTCCGTAAACGTGTTTCAACAGGATTGAGTGTCCGCAGAATAACACAACACACCACAAAAATAACACAATGAGAGCGAGCTTGTAATAACAGGCAATGCTACTGCAGTGCAGTGACACGAGTGATTGGCCGGCCACACAGCCCCACTCTGATGACTAAGCCCTTAGTGGCGCGCGCACGTCAACGTGTACATACGTGTCCCGGGTTGTTTTATTTTATTGTTGGCCGGCCGCGTACCCCCTAAAAATTTTGGCGTACCACAGTTTGAGAACCACTGCTCTAGATATTCGTCCAAAATTATTGTTTTTAAATGGAACGCCCTGTATATTTTTTGCAATTTAAAAGAGAATCGTAAATTGAACAAAAAAGTTTTAGTACACTATTATAAAAAAAAATGTCAATAAAGTAGTTACTGAGAAATCTTTAGCTTTGCTTTGTTTGCATGAAATTGATATACCTATGGAAAATTAAAGCGTCACATTCATTACGGCTTTTAATTTAATAAACAAAAATAGACAAGAAAATTACTCAAATTAAATGTTTAAAGACACCCCCTTCCATTTCAGTATATTTTGTCAATCTTCTGTGAACATTACGAGTAGCTTCTAAAATTGTCCTACCGTCGATGTCGTCAATGATGTTGAAAATTCTTTCCTAAAGCTCATCCACTGTTGTATATCTATGTCTCTACACTTGATTTTTTACTGCTCTCCACAAGAAGAAATCTAATGGCGTCATGTCAGGTGAATGCGCGGGCCACTGAATAGGACCTTTTGTGCCAATCCATCTATTTCCAAATAATCTTTCTAATAACTCACTTGTGTCACGGTGATTATATGCGGGGTCTCCATCTTGTTGAAAGTAAATAATCTGCCTGTCTACCAAATTTAATTCATCCAGAAAATTTTCTAAAATTTCTGTCAATAATGCCACATATCTTTCTCCTGTTAAATAACTCCGATAGAAAAATGGCCCAACAATTTGGGATCCGATTATACCACACCAAACATTTAAACTGAATCGGTGTTGGGAATTACAAGGATAAACAACAAATGGGTTTTCACGACTCCAGTAATGATTATTTCTTTTATTGAACATCCCGCGATTAGAAAAGTTGGATTCATCACTCCATAAAATGTGTCTAAAGAAATTGTGATTTTCTTCAAAAGCATTGATAAACCATTGAGCACACTTAAGTGTGGACACCCGGTATAAAGAATGTACAGGTATCCCATCGAAGACTGGGTCTTTATTACAGCTCTATTTTTGATTTTAGGCAAAAATCTTTTATACAAATATTTTACAAAATTCAATGCTGCATCATCTAAAAATACTTTTGACTATACAAGGTGTTCCAAAAGTAGAAAAACGCATACTTACTCCGTTATTTTAAATGGAACACCCTGTATATTATTCAATTTTTAAATCATTAGTAGAAAAATACCATCACCTTATGTAAGCTACCATATGTCTATCTATTATAACAACATTGTTATTTACGCTCTTGTAGAAAAATGACTCTGCTGCAAGCTTTTAGATAAGGCGGCGTAGTTTGTATATGCATTTGTTTTAGATATTCGTATTTTAAATACCCATACATACATAGCTTGATACAATAGTGAAACTAAAACCAATATAATTATATGCAGGCTCCACTATAATGCTAACCATTTTACTAACAATAAATAAAAATAGAATAAAAAGATGAAAATTCAAACGTTACAATTTGTTTCACTTTAGCCCAAGTAACTTTATTTTCTTAATTAGCACCCTATATGTTTGCTTATGTTAAACTCACCCTTACACAAAACCCTTTTAATTCATACTAAACATTTCTGATACCTCATGCAGAATTTTGTAGATAATGAATGATTTTAAATAAGCGAATTTTAATATATAATAATAACCTTTATCTAATAGCATAAAACCTCAAGTTAAACCGTCTTGTTAGTGTAAGATAATAAAATATAAAAGTAATGACATACTTTTGTAGAATGAATGATATTTAATGATAATTAGCAGAAATAATACCTATTTTTATTTTATTTTTAATAGGGCAGACCATGACAATTATTTCACCAGCAGTAGTTAAACGTCAAAACTACCATCAACTAATTTTGTACATAATACTTTGTCCTTCTTACATCTCGGTGATTGTTTATATTTCTTACTTATTTTATTATAATATATTTACTTAATTACTTAAATAGCATGTATTTTATTCGTAAACCATTAAAATAAGTCTTAATATTTGTCTTTTATTTATGATAAAAAACACCAATACATTCTTAATTAAAAGTATTTACAGGTGGTACGTGTACGTGCTACAATATTGATATTTTTAATTATCAATATTTATAGCAGATGTACAAAAATATTATTCTCTTTCTATTAAGCATATTTCTACCCTCTTTGCGAGTTTTTGGGGTAGTTTTTTTCAACAATTATACGAAATGGATAGAAATGCCTCCCTCATTCTATTCTTCCTATTTTCACATGTGGATAACAGCCATACATCATCCTAACTCCGTGCTCCACTTAACGTTATTATACGAGGCTACCCTATTCTAAGTACTATATGGGTCCCATAACCATTGCTGTGTTCTTACTCTAATTAAATAATTTCCCTATGATTCTTAATAACAAAAATATAATACAGTAGCCTCACAATTATGTGAATACTACTTTCTATGAATTGCTGAAATATGTGAATTGTGATTAGTTCACATAATCGCGAGTCTACTGTAAATCGGTCAGCTATCAGTCATTATTAAATGCGCCCATGGTACGACTTTAGTTATCTCCCAGCATTCGCCAAGGAGTAAGGGAAAACCATGGCAAAAACTTTACTCCATGAGAATCTGGGAAGATGTTACTGATAGCCTGAAAATTATTATTATCCTTCTAAGCGTTGAAGAAGCAGCCTCCACGTTTCCTTGATTCTAACAGCCGTGTCATCTTCACGTAGCTGCTCCCTTTTTCACACATCATGAATTCAAAGTTAAAACAGGGAGAAGTGATGACCTAAAAAGAAACAAAACAACAGCAATATCTATTATAATACTTAACAATAACTTAATCCTAATTATTCTAACCAATAGTAATTAAATTAAAGATCTATATTTTAACTTGTATTTGTATCAAACCAATTTGTACTCATAATGTAATGTACGTTACATCTTGTTAGATTTTTACCATGCGATAATTATGTCATGGATGATATCATATGTTTTTGTCTGCAGCCTTTCTGCTACTTAACAGAAAACCAATAGTCTTTAAGATATTCAAATAATAAGCTGACATTTAAAAAAGGGTCATCCGAACGCAGTACTTGAAATAAAAACTTTTTTGTCTGTACCCACTTACATCTCGTATTTGTCCGCAGTATAGAATCTAATTTTCACAGTCAATCAAGGCTCACCTCCGTCGAATCATAATTCCATTTGTGGTGAACGAACCAATTCAGCACTTTCGTATCTTTAATTTCACGCAAGATAAACTGACAATGGTGACAACTATTCAACTTCAATGAAAATGGGTGAAGATATATATTACTGCAAAGATCTATCTAACGAAACTAGCTTTTCTATGTCTGCTTTATTCGATATTTAATAGTATATAATGTTGGTTAACGACAAATTGTGTGCAGTGAAATTGTTATCCCAATACAGAGTCGGATTGATTAGATTTTTGGGAAATAATCAATCGAGCATCGAAATTTCTTAAAACGCTTCAATGTGCAATCACTTTATGTTTTTAGTATTTTCATCAGTAATAAAAATATACAGCTAATTAGAATATATTTTGTCTATATAATAAATAAATTCATTATTGCACACAAGGACGATTCCGAATCTAAATTCGAAAAATTATGGACTATAATTTTGAAAACAGGAACATATGGTTTTTACTGTGAAAATTAAATTTTAAGGGCTGAAACATCTCTTCGAAAATTCGATGATTTTCCAGTTTCTCAATACAACTTCAGTCAGGGTGAGAAACTGGGAAAAGGAAGAGAAGTATAAACTTCATTAAAACACCAGATTTTATCTGGCCCGGATGGAACACCCTGTTAGAGGGTTTTTAGCTGGAGTTACAGATATCCCAATTAAACGGAGAGCAGAAACCAGACCGCAAAGGAAGGGAAAAATATAAATCCAAGGTGAGAGACGTAAGCTAAATCTCTAAGGGTAATAAGAAGAATATCCAGGACTAAAAAGATCTGATGAAGACACTACCGCTAGCCTCGAAGAAACCCAATGAAAGTTTCAGCGAGGCTGCGTCAGGATTGCAGGTGAGAGTAATAAGCGCTATCTGGAGGAAACTATAAATGAAGAACAGATGAATCTGGACTACTGTTGAATCCAAAGACCTTTCAAAGAGGCCAAGGGTATTTACAATAGAATCTCCGAAGTACCTGTAAAAATATTGGCATTAACAACTTTGGTCGCGAAGGTTATGCAATGCGACAAGGAATGTCGAAGGATTTAATTATCGGATCGGTATATTTAACTTAATAACCATGGCCTACCACAAAACCAAGGACTAGACAACTTATATAGCAGAACTAGACTTCAGCTTAAAGGGCGCAAAATGGGAAAGATCAATATAAATAAGCCGAAAAGCTGCAATATTTCCGGAGACTATATGTCAGAGGCTCTCCGAAAGGAGACTCCATGAGGTATGGAGTCTCTGTTAGAGTTAATAAAGATGTTAGGTGTATTTCTTGCCTTTTAAATAAACCCTGCGCGTGTGACTCGTGAGCACATAAGGTAGGTTATATAATAAATATTAACTTGCCAATACATAATGAGGCTGGATGAGCTCAGCATCCTCATCCACAAACATGCCAATATGTAGTATTGGTAATGTTTCTTTTGTCATTTTATGAATTACTTAACCATGCTATACAAATTAAAATAACTTTATCTTAATTTATAACTATATTAAACACAAATAAATTAAGCCACACAAGCGAAATAACAACTATAGAACAAACAGCAACTATGAAATATAGCATTTATTCCATACTTGATATATGTTAAATTTAAAAAATTCTTTTTCTGAAGCTTTTAGGCTATAGAAACTAATAAAAATTTTCATATAATTTCAGTAAGCTTTTTTTTCATAGACGTGTCGATGTATATGTAAGATAAACTGAACAATATTTGTCTGATCGTTTGAAGGGTTACAAATAACAATATTGATGACCGTTATTCATCCCAGATTGGAGGTATAATCAACATTTGAAAAATATCAAATAAACATAAAGTTAAACAACGAAATAATCAATAGCATTTTGTTTTAGTATGATTTATTATAATAGTTATAGATAACAATTTTTCACATTCTACATTCCAATAACATATTTTCTTTGTTTTACAACCCTTTTAAATAAACATTAACATAATTAAAATTAGTTTAAATAATGTCTAAGGAAATCATAGCAATATGTATACAGACTTAACTTAAACCTATAACGTGACTTCATTAGGAGGCACAGCTACAATATAATGAAACAGTTAGACTGATAATTTAGAAAAGTGGAAAACTTACAACATAAGCCTAATTCTACGACATATTAAAATTGGGAGGGTGATACAAGGAATTATCCCAAATTATTTTACTACCTCTGTTTTACAATAAGTGGGCCATTACCGATTTTTATTTTTTCCAAAATAAGTGAGCCATTTTAGTATTTTAGAAATACTATATTTATTCTTCAAAATAAGTTACAAAATGTTAATATAAACGAATAATAGGCAAGCGATTCTCGCTACGAAGTTTTGCCTTGCTAATATGTTGAAGCTTATAATTATTGTTTCCATCACAATCTACGGTTGTCCAGTATAATCGATTTCATAATTATTAGTAAACTAATAAACACGTTTAATGTATGGCTAATCTCCGTTTCGAAAGATTCTACGACACCGTTTATTAAATCGTCTAAATTTCGTGGTGAACGCTAGTATTGTAAGGATTGAATAGACGAAAAGAAATCAAGATCGAGTACATTCAAATCGGGGCTATTTGCTGGATGTATGTATGTATGTAGATCAAGGGTGGTGTTACACTGCGACCTAAAGGATCTATTGTGTCCCCCATTCTTGCTGCTTTACAGCTGGCCTTCCAATCCTATTCCTTTTAAAAAGTGTAGGATGTCAGAGGGCCCCAGTCTAGGTAAGTCTCCCTCTTCGATTTCACATGCTCCCAGGTGCAATGCCCTCGAGTTGCACAGTGCTACGCAGTTTGAGAGGAGGTGGATGGATGTTTCATCCTGTTCCCCACAAAATCTGCATTCAGGATCTTTCTCCAATCCAAGCTTACTCAGGTGTCCTTTCAGTCTACAATGGCCTGAAAGTATTCCTGTTAATATGCGAACATTGTTCTTACTCAGGTTGATGCATTCTGTAAACCTCTTCTGGTTATAAGTTCCCAGAAGAATTTTACTCTGCGTCATTCCCTGGAAATTTTCCCAGTAACTGGATTTTCTCTGCTCCATTTCTATTTTTAGTTTCTTCAGTATTGTACTGCTACTTAACCCGCAAAAGGGTTCAGGCCCTACGAAAGGCATTCCAGCCCCTTTTTTTGCGAGGTTATCCGTTATTTCGTTTCCTTCCACTCCTGTGTGACCCGGAACCCACAGGAGGGTTACTTTATTTCTTTTGCCTAGCTCATTTAGTTTCCCCTAAGGCATTCCCAGACCATCTTGGAGCTGATTTCATATGAGCTCAGCGCCTTGATGGCTGCTTGACTATCAGACATGATGACAATCTCCTGTTTCCGATAGTTCCTATCCATATTGAACTGAACACATCTTCCAATAGCGTGTATTTCCGCCTGAAATATACTTGGGTATTTTCCCAGGCTTTCGAAATATGTAGTTCTAGGCCCGTATATTCATATTCCAGTTCCTTCTGCCGTTTTGGAGCCATCAGTGTACCATTTGATGGCATTTCTATTAAAATTCAAGATGGTGTTATGATCCCACTCGCTCCTGTTACTTAGCTTTGTGGTGAATTCCTTCACAAAGCTAAATTTCTTTAACATGTCATCCCGGGGCATATCCCAGGTTTGATCACCGTCAGGAGATTGAGGCCTATGCCTAATCATTCCTTCCTTGACCATTATTAGTGCGGTTCTTTTCGCCACACCCTCCACTACAATGTGGAGGGGGGCAAGATCCAATACTACTTCAATAGCTGCTATTCGCTGGTTGAAAAGTAAACGAAATGTTCCAACCGTCCCTCTTACGCAGTTGCTCATCTTCAATATTGCAATGTGGTCTTGCATTATCCTGCTGTATGATTATATTTTTTTGAGGAGCTTCTTGGCCACTTTCCTTTAATTGCCGGAATCAGTGTATCCATTAACATTCCGCTGTGTACTGAAGGTACAAAAGAAAATGCAAAGAGAAAAGTAAAAATGAAAATTCAATTAACTAGCTCAGCGGATAAAAATAAAAAAGCGCAAAAGAACAATCAAACTCAGGGTTACCCTCGCAATTAAAACTTGAATTTAATCATGAAAAGTAAACTGTGGGTGAAAGAAAACTGACTTTCTTTAATCCCCAAAAATTGAAAAGGTTTAGTCAAAAATAAAAGAACAGAATTTAGAATGACGTTGATTACAATCATAAATTTTATTATTATTTAAAAAAAAAAACATTTAATTACAATTATGCAGAAAACAAAACCGTGGACTTAAGGTCCTGGCCGAAATCAAAAACTGCATTAGACTCTACAATTACAATCGGACAATGCTAAATCCTTAAACAAACAAAAGACAAATTTGTTCAAGAAGATAATGCTTTTTCACAAAAATCCAGGTGGTTTCAAAATTTGAAACAAACTAAATTAAACGTGGACAAATCAAGTAAATTTACAAAAATGAAAATTTACATACAAGCACAATGCTTCTAATCACCCAAACCGTGGTGATTAATTGATAAAAAACAAATCAGCAAACTAGAAAACGGAAAAATTAACTCTTTAAACTAAAAATACCTTCCAGAACAAATATAATGACTGATCTTATATCTAATTTGTGTACACAATAATACAATAACAATTATTATTTAATGAGTTCCTTGATGGATGATATAATTTCAAATTAAACGAACAAATCTTTAAATCAAATGAAATCACAAAATGGGAGCAATAAATAAAATTAAACATGTACTTACACGGCATAAATCTCGGAACTGAGCGCCTCACAGGGTTAACAGTCGTGTACATATATCAACAGCTGCGTGCAATCGCAACGCACAAATCGCAAAGAAAAAAATTTCTAGAATATACATTGAACAACATAAACAATACTGGTGAACGCAATATGTACAACTGAATGAAATTAATTTCAACTGAACAATTAAAAGAATAAATAAAATCAATTAAAGCAATAACTAACTCTTATGTAAAAATAAAACATTTGAAAAAAATTCTCTCGAAACATTGACAAAGATTAATTGGAATGAACAAGAAAAAGAAACTGAATTTACGAAAACCGGGATGCCAGACCACAGCAATACGTTTTTACAGATATTAATAGATTTGGTAACAAGTGCACCTCTAGGTCGATTTTTGCTATTTCGCGACGCTGGTTCTTGTTTTATAAATGGCCATATTCCAATGTTGCCATCAAAGTGCTGTTACGGTAACAATCATACCGCAGTCGGGCAACAGCTGCTAAAAACATCACTTTCGTCATATTTGATTTACTTTGCACTTGACGAGCTGGTTCAACTTCATTTAGCAGAAGATAGATTTTCTGGTCTACTTTAGTGATATAAAACCACTTTTCATCAATGTGGATGTAAATCAGGAAATCCTCAAACTCGCCATTCTCTTTCACAAACGACAGACAATAATCCAAACGTGCTACTTTATTGTTCTCCTTGAAAAGTGGGTTTCAAGGAATTTCAATGCCTCTTAATTTTCATCATTTTTTAGCAACCTCCATAACGAGTTCGGCGGAATTCCAATTGCAAATGATAACGACCGCAGTGTCCCTCTTCTTTTATAATCAACTAATGGAGTATTAGTAATTTGTTCTGTTCTGTCAATTCTTTTCCGACCCGACTTGCCCCGTTTTTTAGAATTAACATTCATAGGCTTATTCGCATCAGAACAATGAACAGAAGCCTTACCTTGTTTCCAAATTCTTTTTATAGTGATTCTTGATTTCGTCAGCAGTCAATTTTTTTTTGATTTTGCATTAAAAAATGAACTATAACCGTTCGCTGTTCGTTAGTTAAATTCGGTTTTCTCGTCGTTTTAAAACTTGCCTTATTAGAACACTTTAACCTAGTTATTTGACGTTTAATTCTTCTTCTTCTTGTTTTCTAGGGCATGGCACATGTGATTTAAGAATTTAACGTACTGCTGTGTATTAATTGAAATAAATAAAAAATGCTAAAATGATTTTAAAATGAAAAAGAAAAATATTAGCTAGCTCAACGGAAAAGATTTTAAATAAAACAAAAAACTATTAATCCCAGAGTTACCCTCGCGAATTTAATCACGAAAAGTAAATTGTGAGTAAATGACGTCAGGCTTCCTTAATTTCACGAAAAATTGAAAAGGTTTGATATAAAATAAAAGAACAGAATTTTTTAACCCATTGACGCCATAAAACAAAAAAAATTATTTCAACAAACCGGGCTAAAATATAATTGTGCAGAAAAAAACCCTGAACTGAAGGTTCTGGCCTAAAATAAAAACTGCACTTGACTCTAATTTAAAATAGGACAATGCTATTTTCTATGCAAAGCAAAAAAGAAAAGTTTTATTTGTTCAGGAAGATTATTCAATATACAAAACCTCTGAATTTCTACCCACGTGGTTTCACAAATTAAAATTAAATCTACTCGTGGACAAATACTAGAAATTTACTAAACATGAAAAAGCTAAATGACAGAAAAATGCATCTACTCACCCAAACAAGGTGATAGAAAAATTAAAATGCTACGCAAAATAGATTAACAGAAAAAAAGAACCCTTACAAAATGTAAATGAGCAAATAAACTAAAATAAATCTTCCTAAACAAAAAAAAATAATTGATCTTGTATCTATCAAGTGTACACTTCAATACATTAACAATAATTCCAACAATGATTCCTTTTGATTGTCTATATTATAGAAAAATAGCAACAATTATTTTATTTAAAAGAATACGCATAAAATCGGCACAAGCGAACACTAAACGTTTGAATGACTAGATTAATAAAAAATCTTAACACTACATAATTAAAATCATACAATAAACTCTTAAACTAAAATTATTCAAAACAAAACAAAATTGTGAAAATTCTCGGTAAATTGAAAATCAACTGTACGAACAAAGAAATCACAACGACCATAATATGCAACTTAAAATACATCTCAGCGATAAAAGCGTTGTATGGGTCACGGAGTCCAAAACCACAGCATCACATTACTAATATGAAAAATAAAATTAAACAAACATTTAATTGCCAATAGGTTTCACAGTAAACGCAAATGGCTCACTTCTTATGGAACAGGTGTAGTATTTTTCATCTTTCCAATCAATTTGAAATTTTACAAAATAATTTCTTTAGTCAGCACTCATATTTAAAAAAAAAATTACTCCTGAGCTACAAAAAGGGGTGCTTTCGCAGCAGCATAGGGCTCGGAACTAAAAATTTTATAATATGGTACACCACGTTGCGCATTTAATCGGCGTTGATTGCAATTAATATGTCTTTTACACACATAAACACTGTACAAAATGGTGGTGTAAATGATGGTATTGCAACAATACATTTAATAATAACGCAAATGTTTTCTAATGTCGAAAGACGGTTAATACATCTATTAACTTTCGTCGAACATAATAAAGTACGACATCGATTCCTCATCATCAATCCAGCCTGGTATTCATACATACATGTACTAAAACCGTACTACCGTGTTGAAGGATAAATGTCGTATCTGTTTTGTTTTCTTTCTAGAAACATTGTTTTTACAACTTTTTAGTCCAAAAACATAATAAAAACTGTACACACGCTCAAACTAAATGTTTAGTAAACATCCAGAAACCCATTTGAACTTAACAGAAGAATAGAGAGGGCTGTATCATCTAGAGCAGGGGTCGCCAAACTACGGCTCGCGGGCCAAATCCGGCCCGCGCAAGTTGTAAGTACCAAGCGGTTAATTCAGCTGTTGCCGATAGTTTTTCTCACCCATAATAAGGGTTTACGAAAATTATTCTACCGGGAGGTATCTACATCTACTATTCACCAACTGATGTCGCGATAAATAAGTCCGGTTAATTCATTTACTATGAACGCTTTCGGCGTACTTCGCAATAATATTTCTAGCCTTATTTAGAATTAAATTTGAAATATTCATGAATAGATTTGCGATAAAGCTGAGGAAGTATGCCCAAAGAAGAGGGTTTGTTTTAGTCTGTTGACCTCTCAGCTCAAACGACTGTCAGGTAAATTGAGAATATCATAATACGCTTCTTAATGGAGAAAGGCAAAAAATGTCTAGTGGTTTTTGTTAGTTCTTGATGAGTCAACAGTCATTGTTGATACTCCCCAAGTATTTTTGTTTTGTGCAAAGCTTTCAATAAGTCATTGCATAATTCATCAAACACCTCTATCTATTTTGCATTATTGAACCAGTTGTGGTAGTGGTTAACTTTATTGGCTCTCGGCGAGTTAACCATCGCCAGTTCGATGGTGCAATAGTGGAAAAGTTTTATTGGGATTTTTGGAACTCAGAGGAATTATTAATATTTTTTTAAATGAGAAAGAATTTCTACAATCGTTCCGTGCATCAATAGTAATTATTGCTTCTGTTTCTTATGCCCTCTCAACTGAACGTTCGTCCCTTCAAATTATTTTAAATAAAAAGATACTAACATTCGTTGAAGTATTACAAAAAAAAATATGTCGCAATTCATTTCTTGTGATCTAGATTGGATTGGAATTCCTAAAAATGGATCCTATTTTACTTCAAAATTTTCTGGTCAGATGTTTTCAAGGTGCTCAAATCTTCAGAAGTAGCAGGTATTGAACTACTGAGATGTATTCCCAAATGCCCTAAAATAGTGGAATCTTATTTTTCTTGTCTTTCTTCATACTATATACTATACTCAACACTACTAGGTTTTCAGATTTTTTTTTTACATGTATTGGCAGCAAGTAAGAGGTATCTTCCATTGAATTCCTTACAAGCTTTTTCTGCATTTTTTTGGCATTCTCCATGAATATAGAATAAATTTAAGATACCCAGATCAAGATAATAATAATAATATAATGATATTACCCTTATACCATTAAGGTGTCGGGTTTGCATTTATTATTATTTATTACAAACACTAATTGTTTCCATTTCTTCCTACCTTTGCTGCTTCTTGCCATGGGGAAACACACTAGCTGGTAGTATATTTCCGATTGCGTCATTCCAGGTCTGCTTCAGCCTTCCCCTCATCTTGTTTTCCTGTTTCTTCCAATGTTACTCTTAAATATTTAAATTTCTCATTTGCTCTATTTTAGTATCATTTATTTCAATTTTAGTTTCAACATTCTGGTTTCCGAGGATTTTAGCTTTTTCTATGTTTATTGTCATGCCCTCTTCTTCCATGTTTCCTTTCCATATGTTCAAATTTTCTTTGTTTTTCACTATCTGTTATTATTACCACATCGTCTGCAAAGATTCCATTATGTAGCTATTTCAATCCTCTGTAAATTCTTATATCACACAAACACTTTATTAACTTTTTGTTCGCATTTTGCCTCATTTTGCAAAATGCGAACCAGATGAAGATAAACTTTTAATATTTAATATTTACAGTTTGGTTTATATATTGCGTACTTTTCTGGGTACTAACATATAGAAAACAATGATTATTATAATATTTACTAATAATAATTTATTGTAATGTTATCTATAATCCACCAGGTAAAAATTATTTGACCATTTGGAAAAGTTAATAAATAATAGGAATAATTTAAAATAAAACCACTGAAGCCTATAGGGAATGTTGCAGAAAAATATAAGAATATACAGGGTGCTTTTGAAAAAAAAAAAAAGTTTTGTAACTTTAAGATTCTTTGACGTCAGTAATTTTTAAACACCCTGTATGATACGACGGAAACTTTTTGGTACATTGTTTTCGGTACAATAAAACACAGATGAACACTTAATAAAAAAATATACACGTTAGAGTTTATAACCTGGCCCGTTGAACTTAATTTTCGTTACGATTTGGCCCTGTCCTAAAAAAGTTTGCCGACACCTGATCTAGAGTTATGTAAGAAAAGCAGTACCTATGTATACAGCAAAAATGCAGACACGACCATTATCCTTAACATGGTAGCGCACGCATTAATTCCGACTCCGACCGCTTTTCAAATATATCATTGCCGTCAATGTGTGCGTATTCGTTTACCCCACTCTCAAAGTAAATATATTACACAACCACATAAAATGTGTTCTACATATTTCCAAATATTTCATATATTTTTTTTTTTTTTGAATTTCTGGTTCGAGAACACCCTCTATACGTAGGTACACGAGAATTGAATAAATTTATTTGGCAATCCAAGAGTTAATCCTTTTAACCCGAATCCTTCGTTTCTAAGAATGTCACGGTGTCACAGATAATTTGTATTTATTTAATTTAAATACGATCTCTACCACAACTAAACGTTTCTACCACTGGGAGACCAACAGTACAATGTAGAAAATTTGCCGAACTGCGAACAGGTAATAAATAACAGCTGTAAATATGTCAGATAATTCTAGTTATGTTACACTGGTGCCTCAGGCGCCATATATACTTCTCGAAAAGAATTAGTCACTTCCCAATGACATTACCTTGTTTCTACCATTAAGAAAAGCGTTTAAATTGTTGACGTTGCGGTTGAATATACGCATAACCAGCGGTTTCGAAAGGCATCAGTTAGTTCACTTCGCACCATTTATTAGCACGGGTCCATCGGCAATGAACAGATAAATGTTGCAGGTGACCAGAAGTGACCCCGGTACCGGGGAAGCGAGTGAGACGATTAGCGGTGCTTTTGATGGCCCCTTTATCTGCCCCAAAGCCGATGCCGAGACCCGTGGAAGTTGGAAATCATAAATGGAAGTTTTAATCATTAGTCTTTCAATCGGTTTTTTTTTTTTTGCTCTATTGCCTTACGATATCCTGTGAGAATATTTTCTTTTGGTGGCTATATTAAATTCGATTTGCTGACGGGTCAAAAGTTTGATGTAATATGTTTTCTAGTAATCGGTCAAGGTTTGGATGAATACGACGTTTGGTTAGTTGTAGTAGTGTTAAATGTTTGGAAGAGAAACAAGAGATAAAAGATAATAATATCAAATTATTGGCTCACAAATGTACAAGACGTAATGTTTTATATTTTAAGATCATACAATGCATATATTGAAAGAAATATTGTACCTAACGAACGACTAACGTCAAAATGATTCAAGGAAGAAGTTTCTACAGTGTACAGGTGTCTTCATTTTACTTTCGCTGGTATTTGTTTTCGTTACTATTACAGACACAAAAAAAAAATGTTTCAAATAAAAGGTGTTCGACTTCCAAATAAAGCCGTATAAAATTTTGACAATTATTAGAATTGCGTATAGAAGGTGTGATCAACAGGATCTTTTGATTTCAAACATATTATACTATAAGGGAACATTTTAAGTAATTTGTGACTTATTTTACAAAATAATATTAGCACGATTTAAAATATTTTATTTTTTTATTTTATATCTTACCTAACACCAATTTATGGTATAGGTTATTCTCGATAATTTATATATATAATATATATTTTTTTATTTTAAAATTTGAATAGGGAAGATGAGACCACTCATTTATATGGAACTCAGATGTTCCACATCTGACTTGTAATTAATACTATTGCTGTTTTTATTGATGTGACACATTTCCAAGAATAATCTTTTTTTTTTGTGGTGATTTTCGGTAGTTATAACTTCAACATTATCGTAGTCAAATTGATGATTGTATTTTAAACTGTTTTCTGCTAAGGCACACGATTTTGTGCCTATTCGTACATAACTTTTATGTTGAATAATTCTTTGCTTTAACCATTGGAATGATTGTCCAAAATAACAGCGCTCACAGTCAATGCACGGAATTTTATATATAATTTAAAAAAAAAACAACTCAATCAAAAACATTCGTTTATTTAATGACAACAGTAAATGGTTCCGTAACATTCCAAGTGTTATCATACCTCAAGACATCATTGACTTTTTATTTTTGGGACCAAAATTTGGTATTCCACGCAAAGAGTGTGAACTCAATGTAAGCAATTTTTTTGGCGGATGTTGAATCCATCATTGGTGTTTTGCCTGAACAACACCATAACACTCTGAGAGCTAAAGTCACAAATGTTGTCACTAATTATGTATCTAATAAATCCCAACATATTGTCAATTCCCTCTTTACTTCTATCTTTAAACGCACAATTTTTTTTATTTAAATGAATCCCGATCTTTTAATACTGCAGGCAGACAAGGTAGTTGCACGGTCGCTATGGATAGGGTGGAATATATCCAAAAAACGGAAGAACTATTGAAAGACACCACTACGTACCAAAAAATGCAAAAAGACCCTATTTTAGCTATACAAAGGTATTGAACGAACATATTAAACCTCTAAAGAACCAAGACCAAATGACTAGCGAAATAGCTAAACAACTTACCTGCTATAATTCTAATAATTTCGGTGTAATTATACTGCTTATCAAAAATACATAAACAGGATATTCCGCTTCCCTCCTAAGTAATAATGATAATAATAATAATTTATTTGTCATAAGTTGTAAACAACATAGACATTGTCAGTAAATAACACAATTCACATACCCTACCCTATATTTTAGGGAGAAGGAGGAAATAATGGACATCAAGTAACCTCTATGAAATCGAAATTCAACTGCACACTATAGTTCTAATTGTTTGCGGTTATAAATTCCTCAATAGTTTTAAAAAAGAATACTCATAGATAAAATGATTTTAACATTTTTTTTAATTGCATTAGAGAACCGGCCGATCTTATACCATCAGGTAGTGCACTAAAACAAGTTACACACCTATAGTATGGGTTACGTTCATATAGTGATGTTTTATGAGCTGGTCCACTTTAGTTGATTTCTTGAACGTGTTGTCATAAGATTATATAATATCTTTATCTTGAACAAATTGGCGTTTCGTGACGTTTATAAAGAGTAAAAGCTCATATAAGTACAGTGACTCCAGAGGCATGATTTTTATTGTTTAAATAATGATCGACATGATTCTCTAGTCGATGCTCCCATCATGCATCTTTATTAGGCGCTTTGATGGATAAGCAATCTGGTTTACCAAGGCGCCGATCTCCAGAAAACAATTGCATATCGGTAATCGCGATTCAGCGTATGAAAAGTAAACATACGCAGGCGCCCACCGCCGACTGCAGTCTTCAAGTTTCCGAGGCCATAGTACGCCGCACAAAGTTTTTTTTTTCTATTGTATAACAATGCTCTTCAAATTTTAGACGACAGTCAATCTCCAATCCTAAAAACAACGCGGACCTGATCTCAGCGATCGAACTGCCAGCACATCGAACGTAAATACTGCTAACAGCATCAACACCAGCGCGAAACTGTATTAATTTTGTTTTTCCAGAGTTTAGTAAAAGTCGGTTACCTTCACACCAGGACGCGATATCTGAAATAGTTTTTGTCGCACTGATAGCAACGACATCAGCGTTGGATTAGCGATACAAACAGCTGGTATCAATCAGCATATTGACTAAAAGGACATGCAGGTAATGACAAACACAAGTCGTTTACATATATGACAAACAACGTAGGCCCTAAGATGGAACCTTGAGGCACACCGTAGGTGATATCTATTGCAGGCGAAAGATATTGTTTACTAATCTCGTTCGCGCGACTGTGAATAGCAATGAAAGTTAACTCAGTAAGCTCTGCGACTTGATAATATGTCAAAATTTTTATCTACAATTCTTAGTAACGCATTGTCTGACCTCACCTTCTATAACATTCAGGATACCTTCACATTTGTTAACGAAATTAGGGCTACAGTATTGCCCGACAATTTTGTAGTGATATCCCTTGATGTGGTATCATTATTCACTAATATTCCCATAGAACTACTTATTGACATAATAAAACAGAAATGGTGTGATTTAGAAAATTATATTAATATTATTTATTGTTTTATTTAACCATTTGATACACAATTATACTTATTGTGTCAGTCAAAACTAACTACATAACTGTTATTTGTTTAAAAAACATATTATGCATTTTGTAACATATCATATTATAATGTTATATACATGCATGACAAAACAGAATATGAAAATATTACTGAATTGCATTCAGTTATTCTAACATCACTACATAATATGTAAAGCGGTGCTTTTATTTGCATTAAAACTGTATATAAATGTCCCTTTTGTAATTTAACATTTTTCTGACTGTGTTTCTGAGATATTTTAATGTTTATTTTCCAGTAAGGAAAGTCCCATTCAAATCTGTTGACTGTTGGAAGCCGACTAAGGATATCTTAGATCTCAGGAATACAGTCAGTTCGTTACAGTTAATAAGCGCTCGCAATCCAGATTTTAAAGATACTTACATATTTTATAAGACCATATATAACAACGCAATAATTGTTTCGAAGCGAGATTATCATGATCATCAGCTATTATTAGCAGCTAACCCAAGTAGGGACATTTGGCGTGTTGTTCGTTCTCACATTGGTGGGAATACTGGTTCTACCCACCTTACTTGTTTCAATCTTAAAAATCTTGCTAATCAGTTCAACCATACTTTTCTCACTACAGAATAAATTCACAGCTCATACACAACTCTGATTCCAATTTAAATACAAGTAATAAACCTTATTCTTTTTACTTTCAACCAACAGATGCATGAACTATCAGTAATATCTAAATCCTTAAAGAACTGTAGATCGTCGGGTATTGACAATATACCCAGTAGTTTCTTAAAAAATGCTATTTCCAGTTTCGTAGAACCAATAGCACACATTATAAATGAGTCTTTTTCAGCTGGAACTTTCCGGATTCACTTAAACAAGCTTGGGTGTTCCAATTTATAAATCCGGTGATGTAGACAATTTGAAAAACTACAGATCTATTAGTCGATTAACAAGTTTTTCTAAATTATTTGAAAGAGTAGCATACAACCGATTGTTGGGGTTTCTCAATAAGTTTAACATCATAAACAAATGTCAGCATGGCTTCATTAAGGGTAAGAATACGGAAACTGCACTTTTCGAACTAACAAGCGGAATTTTAAATGCCTTGGAGAATAAACAAATACTTTTGCTTACTTATTAGATCTGTCAAAGCGTTTGATAGCATAAACCATTCATACTTTTACAGAAGCTTGAGCACTATGGAGTGAGAGTAACGCTTTAGCTTAGTTTCCATGTACTTAAACGAGCGTAAACAAAAAGCGCATGTTAAAATTAAAAATGAGGCTGCTCTTTCAGATTAACATGACCATAACAAAAGGTGTGCCACAAGGTAGCATACTAGGTCCATTTATTTATCGTTTACTTTAATGATATTTATAATCTCAAGCCCACCTCTCTTGTAAGTAACTTTTCAACTGTAAATTATGCGGACGATACTACTTTTTTAATCACTGGTAGTACACTAGATGAAGTTATCGATCTAGGCAGCACTTATCTAAATACAATTGAGGAATGGTTAACTATCAACCAGCTTAAAATTACCACGATAAATCAAATTGTCATCTTCAAATGTAACAAATTTCAAACTCTTCCAGAAGCTGTGAATATTAATAACTGCGAATATCCTGTCTGCACTTGTGTTAAGCTGCTGGTCTTACAGTTGACGAAACCTTAAATGGAAAGATCACGTCAATGTACTTTGTAAAAAACTATGTAGCTATTGCTTTGCGATTCGTCGACTTAGAGATATAGTAAGTTGGCATGTGCTTCGTATTATGTATTATGGATGCTGCTACTCAAACATAAAATATGGAATCGTTGTTTGGGTGGTGGTAGTGACTTAAACAGAGTTTTTTTGATACAGAAAAAGATTTTACGTGTGATTAATAAACTCGAGTACTCTCAGTCTTGCAGAGGATTCTTCAAACAAACTAACATTTTAACTGTATTAGTATTTACATTTTGAATTGCTAATCTTCTTATTTAAAAACAAATACTTATTCGAGGATAATGAATTACAACATGAGTATACTACAAGGTTTAAAAATAATTATCGCTACCCCAAGCATCGATTCACACTAAGTGAGAACAATTTAGAATATAATTGCCTGAGGTTCTATAACAAATTGCCATCGCATATTAAAACTGTAAAAAAATTGTCAACATTTAAAAATTATGTATACAAATTATTACTAGAAATAGAGCCATACAATATAGAGGAATTTCTAACCTCAAATATACATTTATAAATTTTTGTTCTTGACCTGACGTTTGCATTGTTCCATTTGTATTGAAACACTGCAATAATAAAACTATTCTATTCTATTCTATTCTACATTTGCCATTTGGAGGGCTGAAATAGTTCATATCCTTGATGGAAAATGTGTCTGGTGTAATCTTCTACAAGATTCCCCATATGCACCATACATCCTACTTCATTTGGTAAATCTTTTCTAATATTGGAATATCCCGGAAGATTATTCATTGTAATTGTATATTACACTACGAGCAGAGACAAGAGACAATCGAGACCACAGATCACTTAAATTAGATATGTCACTCTATACCCTATCATTAGGGCAACTTGAGGGGAAGAAACCAAGGAACGTGCGAGGGGAAACTCTTTAACGTCTATCGTGAAACTAATTCCACGGACATTGTCACATAGAACATTGTCATACATTGTCACATAGAATATATCATATCATATCAAGGGACAATTTCATAACCTTGGTAAAATTTATAACAAATAATTCGTATTTCAGTTTCAATAACAGTATAAATTTGCAGACGTTTGGTACACCTATGGGCTCCCCCATTAGTCCTATCTTAGCCCTTATTGTCCTAGACCATCTGCTGGATGTATTTGCGTTTATTGTATTTTCAAAAAATACATTTTAGCTATTGCTTGTGTAATCTAATGTCGTGGTAAATACTTTTTCTTGAAATATGGCCAATACTTGGTCTATTTACACTCTGTGTTTATGTAGCACAGCTTCAGGCAGCAGAAATGAGAAAGTATGTATGTATGTACTAATAAAACCGTGTTCACTTCCAGCATGAACAATCATAAAACGTTTGCCATCGTAACCCTGAGGCTTACGAACACTTTTAGCAGTGTCATCTTGCCAAGACTTAATTTGAGTGCCTTTGGAATAAATCCAAGTCTCATCTAAAAACACTACTTGTCTGGCAGAACTTGATCTAAGATTAGCCATATACTTTTTAAGAAAAACACTTCGCAACAATGCAATATCATGTTTCTCAATTAATGATCTCCTATTGTCTTCTTTTCGATATTTGAAGCTAATTTCTTTTAACAAAGTGCTCAAGGATTGCTTGCACAATTCAATGATGCCTTTGGTTTTGAGTTCATCCTTCAGAGTTTGCAAAGTAACATGTTTCCCTAAAATCATACTTCTATAACAAAATCATAAACCAATTATATAACTGCTGTTACTTTGCTGATACATGTATCAATCGCCGGGTATAGCATAAATAAATTACAGAGTTATGTATACATAGTTACAACTTGTTTTACAGGTGGTGCAAATGCAGAAATGTACAGAAATAGAATTAATGTGCAAGTGGTCTGTGATGCTTCTAATAAAATTATTGATATCGTTTCTTGTTGGCCTGGATCAACACATGATACAAATATTTTTTTTTTAATTTACTTGTTAGGATGCTTTTTGAAGCTGGAGAAATGGGAAATGGACTACTTTTGGGTGATAGCGTTTATCCTGTTAGAGAATGTCTCATAACACCCCTTAATAATCAAATTATTGCTGCGGAGACTTTGTAAATGAAGCCCAAATACGAACTAGAAATGTAGTAGAAAGGACGTTCGGAATTTTGAAATGACGCGACGGTTTCCCATTCTTTCAGTAGGAATGAGATGTTGTGTCCTTTTAAATCAGGATATCGTTATAGCAACAGCCATATTGCACAATATTGCGTTTGAAAATAATGACATTCTGTTTGATGTTGGAGAAAATGTAGATTTAGGTAATATTGGTGTTGGGCAACAATTATTTTAAGGACCTTCTGTATTCTTGGAATGAGTCCGAAAGCATTAAATTCTGTGGCAACCTTTCTCCAAGTTAACTCTTTCTCCTGCCATGTGCATGCACCAGTTTTTTTATTTCAATTACTAAAGCATCATGCTTCAGTATAGTCTCGACTAGTCGATTTGTCTCCTCAAGGGTAAAATTTGACGATCTGTTACGTTTAGCAGCAGTTCGCTTCATAATGAAATCGAATTATAGATCCTGCAATAAATATATGTAACTTCCTGTATGAATACAACACAGTATATTACAGTAAGGACTTGTTCGCAAAAATCCATTGTTTTTGAGTGGTCCGTTTTGAATGACCTTCAAGCCCAGCTGCCATTTTATAAAGCTGTTGCCGGGAATTTTCAAACGTGCAGAATAATTATATTTTAAAGGAAGTAGAAAAATAGATTAAAAAAAATACACAAATTTATGCGTTTTTTATTCTGATTTTGTTGCAAATATTTATGAACAGTTTATAGTAATAAAAAACACGATTCCAGTAAAATATAATGTTTCATTAAGTGATACATATATTTGCAAGTGTTTTACGATAATTATGTTCATATTCTTTCCTTTTTGTGAGGTAAATCTTTGTTTATATTTTTATAGTGTGTGAAAAAGATTCTTCCAGGAATAAATGTGTTGTCGTTCTTTCTCAAATAAATTAATAAAAATGCAACAGCATCGGAGGAAGGGACTTTCAAATTTTCTGACACGAATACACAATAACTTTTAATTAGGGTTCAAGAGTTATGACTATATCGTTCTGTGCGATACAAAGTTTGTTCCTTTCTATTCAACTACTTCATTTATAACATCCGACCCTGCACTGGTTTGTCAACAATAATGTCCGGGGGTGCACGAGTGGATAGAGTTCAGACGTAGACTATATAATATGTAATTGTCTATAATGTGAATAAATGCGATTAAAATTTATACCAGTATAATGCAGTTCAAACCTAAGTCACATTATTTTAAAAACATAAAATGAATTAAGTTACTTAGTTACTGCAATAAATAGCATTCTAGCTTACAATGTGTATCTAACAAATAAATTGATTTAATGTGACCTAGGAATCTCTGCAAAACGATAATAGTTCTTATTATTCATGTACTTTCTTAATTCTTGTCGTGTCATATATATTAGATTCATTCGGAAATCCCAAGATACTGCGACCATCGTTAGCATCAAAATTTATCTTGCGAGAGTGACTGGCACTACAACATGATACCCATTGGTGTCTTCTTTCACGATTATTTGAGTTATTTCACTTAAACCTAACAATATAATATATAAGAAAGTATGTAAATGTTATGGCCACTGGCCACCGATCTTACCTTTTACACAAGAATTACATAGTTCATTAAATGTTTTTAAAACTGCAGGGGTAATTCAAAACTAATAAAATACGTAAAATAAATAAATAAAACAAGTAAATCATATAGATTAAACAGATGGTTAAACTAATTTGTGTAGATACGAACGTAAACAATAACAAACTGCCATTTTGGGAAGCTGTTGTTTGTGTGAAGTTAGGTTCAGAAATTTGGACCGCTATAACTCCTCTCTTGTCCTTACTTGGTGTACTCTGAATAAAATTCAAACTTATCTTAAACAATACTATTCACACTAAATTAACCATCGACTCGCGAATTCCTAAATAAAAATGTCAAAAATAACTTTGACGTTAATAAACGTCAAATTAAACACCGTAAACATGTGCTTTACATATATTTGCATACTATCTCTTTTTCACGTGTATAAATTGATTTTTCGTCTCTCTTACTGTCTTACTAGAAACAATACTACTGACATAAAAATGTTGACCTTCCCGTCAAGTAGGTACTTATTTTAAATTATCGTGAAAAGACACAAATATTTTACTAGTGACAAGTAAGTTTAATTGTCAAATACGTACTTGGCACTTTAATTGGCGGTGAATAAACCGGGCCTAAGGCATTTGTGTAAAACATGACTTACTAATCTTATACCTATAACCCTTATATTTCTATTTTGGATCTGGATGATCCATTAGGACTGCAAATTAAAGCAATTGCGACTTCACATTTTATAAATGCTCTTGTTCCGTAAAACAACGAGATTCGAGGCATACCGCCCAAAAGAATTTGTTCAAACGGATGTGTGTATCTGGTGAGTATACCAAATAAAACTAACGACAGACAAACAACAGAAGAACACGTCAGTTGGGTTTTCGATTACCTCCCGTCCTCCAGTATTGCGACGGTCCCCATCGCGAGCTGCTCTAAGCGACGATGACTGGTCAAATTAGATAACAATATAAACGTGAAAAAAGGGCTTCCCGGCTAAATAGAATATAATTCACCTCACTTTCTGCGCGCGTCACCCTGTCACGTCCACTTTACACTCCACAGCAGCCACTGCGGGCGCGTAAAGGTGGAAACCAACGAGGAATAATCGTGTGCCTGCTAGCCCACTGAGTGTTAACGCTTCCGCAGGAAGTGGCAATTAGAACTGGCCCCAATTCGTGCCGGCTCGCCGTTGCGTACCTATACATACATGAAAATGCGTTGTGAATGTTCGTTCTTATATATAGGCCGGTTTATTTAGCTTTAAATAAACAGATAGTACAAAAAGAAAGAATAAAATTTGTAGCGAGAGTCTAATAATATTAATGAAGTAAAAAAGAAATCACAATTAATAGTTACCAAGTAATTTTTAAATGCATTTTCTCCTCCGTTTGGGGAGATTAATTCTAGTGCAAACAGATTTGTTCTTTTGTTCTAAATTATTCACCTGCAAATCATTAAGGCTTCTACCGACCGGTGTGAAGTTAGCAATAGATTTCAGCACTAGATATATTGGCGACGAATATGGGCTTAAAACAACACATGATACTGTATGCTATTAAAGAGACATGATTTCTATAAAAAACCACCGTTTGATACTGATAACTAATCGCATTAATGCTAAGTGTTCCGTCGCCTGAAAATTCTTACATCGCACAGTGGCCCGCTTGCATTCGCAGCGCGAAATACTTGTAATTTACCAAACTTAAAAGAATGATTTGTAAATTGCATAATTTGCATACTATGTATGTTGAAGTATAACTATCAACTCAGAAATTTTGGGAATATCAACCCTCTGTGGCTTATCTGCTAGTGTAAGTCAATTTACTTGAATTAGGCGTTTGAGTTGTGTACTTAAAATAGAGGCTAATAATTACAGAAATTTGTGTTTACCGAATTTATTAAATATGGTAGACTTTTTCAAAAGTAAACACGTAATTTTATTCGTCATTTATAGAAATACATTGACGTTGTACTACAGCTCAAAAACTGTTTGTCCGAGGTGGCTTACAAAAAATTGCAGACTTTTGCAGGTATTGATATTTTATTTTAAAATTGTTCAGAGTTCAGTTATGGTGTGTACCTAAAATAAAGTGCGTCTGAGTGCGACGGTAAGCGTTATCATTTTTTTTTAGATGAAATGTCCATTGCAGTTAAACATAGCGTTTTGTTTTCGGAGTAGCACAAACACAAAAATTTAAAAAGATCTACGCTAGGTACATAATGTAATGTAATGTAAGTAATAGAAGGGTGGTGTTACACTGCGACCTAAAAGATCTATTGTGTCCCTATTCTTGCTGCTTTACAGCTGGCCTTCCAATCCTATTCCTTTAAAAAGTGTAGGATGTCAGAGGGCCCCAGTCTAGTAAGTCTCCTCTTCGATTTCACATGCACCTAGGTACAATGCCTCGGGTTGCACAGTGCTAACGCAGTTTGAGAGGAGGTGGATGGATGTTCATCCTGTTCCCACAAATCTGCATTCAGGATCTTTTCCAATCCAAGCTTACTCAGGTGTCCTTTCAGTTTTCAATGGCCTGAAAGTATTCCTGTTAATATGCGAACATTGTTCTTACTCAGGTTGATGCATTCTGTAAACCTCTTCTGGTTATAAGTCCCAGAAGAATTTTTACTTTGCCTCATATCCCTGGAGATTTTCCCAGTAACTGGATTTTCTCTGCTCCATTTCTATTTTTAGTTTCTTCAGTATTGTACTGCTACTTAACCCGCAAAAGGTTCAGGCCCTACGAAGGCATTCCAGCCCCTTTTTTGCGAGGTTATCCGTTATTTCGTTTCCTTCCACTCCTGTGTGACCCGGAACCCACAGGAGGGTTACTTTATTTCTTTTGCCTAGCTCATTTAGTTTCCCTAGGCATTCCCAGACCATCTTGAGCTGATTTCATATGAGTTCAGCGCCTTGATGGCTGCTTGACTATCAGACGGGATGATAATCTCCTGCTTCCCGATAGTTCCTATCCATAATGAACTGAACACATCTTCCAATAGTGTGTATTCCGCCTGAAATATACTGTGGTATTTTCCCAGCTTTGAAATATGTAGTTCTAGGCCCATATATTCCTATTCCAGTTCCTTCTGCCGTTTTGGAGCCATCAGTGTACCATTTGATGGCATTTCTATTCAAGTTCAAGATGGGTGTTATGATCCCACTCGCTCCTGTTACTTAGCTTTTGGTGAATTCTTTCACAAAGCTAAATTTTTTTAACATATCATCCCGGGGCATATCCAGGTTTGATCACTCTCAGGAGATTGAGGCCTATGCCTAATCATTCCTTCCTTGACCATTCTTAGTGCGGTTTTTTTCGCCACACCCTCTACTACTATGTGAGGGGGCAAGATCAATACTTACTTCAATAGCTGCTGTTGGGCAGGTTCTCATAGCCCCCGTTATGCATACACATGCTAATCTTTGCACTTTCGAGAGGTTAATCCTCGCGTGGCCGAATTAGTTCTTTGCTCATGCTACTTGATGCATAGGTGATGATCGTCTCACTATCGCCGTATACATCCAAAGCAGTATTTTTGGGTTGCATCCCAATTTTTCCCTGCAAAGTTTCTGCACACCATCAGAGCTCTTTTGGCCTGTTGGTTACTTCAAATCATGTTTGTTCCATAGAAGTTTATTGTCTAGGTAAGGCCTAGATATTTAACTTCTGCTCTCCATTCTATATTTTGCCCATCCAGTTTTATGGTTCTAAGATTGGATTTTCTTTTCCTGGTAAATGCTACTAGGTTGTCTAGTGGAGTTGACATTGAGTCCCATCGATTTGACACATCTTCTCGTGAAGTTCAAACCTCTTTGAACTATGTCACAGAGGGTATCTCTAATTTGCCTTTGCGTATATGACAATATCATCAGCATACCCTGGCAAGATATGCCCTAGATCGTCAGTCCGCATAAGAAGTTCGTCTACTATAAAGGCTCCACATATAGTGGGTAAACTCCCCTGTTGGGCAATCCTCTGGTCGTATAAACCGAGATGGTCTTTGTCCCACCTCCGCCTCCACCGACCTGGTAGACAGTAGTTGCGACATCCATCTAGAAGTCACACCGTACTTGCTATTATTCATTGCAGACTCGTAGGTACATAAGTTTAAACAGTGTACTTACGAAAGAAACTCTAAATGAACAAGCAGCTGATAAATTATTAACAAACATTATAAAAAAAGATAGAATTTCGTCGGAAACCAAGTTCTCGCAACGTAAAAGAATTTATAGCAAGAAATAAGATAGAGATGGTTAAATCAGAAAGTAAAACTTGCTCGTGCTACTGTTGGCAGTACAGTCTAAAAAAAGTCAATTTACTAAAAAACAATTTGGTTATTTGGTAGGCCACAAAAAGCATTTGATGAATGTAGACATCAATACCAACTAATACACAAGTAGTACAAAAGTATTTATTTCAAATCTCTTGATCTTTATAAATATCTTTTTATTTTCAGTGTTGTCTTATTTAATACGAATAAAAATTAAAGGTTAATATGTTGTCCCTGAGTAAATGTTAATAAACATATTATTAATATTATTACCTGTACAATATTACCTGTACAATAGTACTATCACAACTGCGAAGATTATAAATATGTAAATGTGGACTGGACTTAGACATAAACGGCAATTATTTCGCGCTACGAACGCAATCGAGACTACTGTGCATCGGTACCAAAAACATCTATTGCTAAGTTGATGGTCACGGAAATTTCCAGCTTTTTTTTGCAAATTCTTAACGAGTATGAAGCAGGGAATATACAGAATGAGTATAAATCTGTTCCTACTATCGTAAAATTTTCTTATAAATAATTGAACTTGATATTCGGCACGAAATAGGGACACTGATTTAAAAAAAAAGAAACATCTATTTGCTATGCTGATGGTCACCAAAATTTCCAGCTGTTTTCTTGCAAATTCCTAACGAGTATGAAGCAGGGAACATACATAATAGCGAGTATAAATCTGTTCCTACTTTTGTAAGACTATGTAGTATCAATTTTTCGTAGAGAAAAACTGTATTTTTCTAGTTACAGATTTCTAAATATTCACAAAGACACTCGTGATATGTGGATGTAGATAATTTTCTTATAGAACTTACATAATATATAATACAGTTAAATAAATAAATAATTTTGCTCTTTCCCAACTCTGTACTGTATACTTGTGTTAAACGTTGTCACATATATGAAACTTAGTACTAGCCTGGCACGTAGACGAAAGTTGACCACTCTAGTCATAACCTTCGTTGAAATGTTGTATTTAAAAACATATTTATTCTATTTCCTTTTTTTTAGATAATATTTTTCGTTAGGCAAATTTCGCAAGTATATTGTTCGGCATACACAGAATTTATGCAAATAGAATGATAATTTCCTGTTGCATATTATTACAGTTTATTCACCACGATCATCACCACAATAGATACAATGTCGTTCAAAATTTTCAGAATGTTTTAGGATAGTTTGTTTCAAATAATTTCTGTACTTGCTGGGATCGAAATTAAAGTCAACCGTGGGAAAGTCTTTGTAGTGAAAGCTTATTTTTTAAGCGAACTTATTATACAGATGTTTATATTATTACAAATTATTCTTGGTTCTCGTTGATTTTTTAAATTCCCTATATTAGGATAAAAAAATATACACTTCCATTCATTACATTTTGCAATCCACCAGCAATCCACATGCATATTTCGGTTATTGGGAAATCAACGGTTCTCGAACTTCCTAAATTGCTTGTTTGTTGTTAAACAGGTATCACTTAAAAACTCATGTGTCATTACAGGTTCAAATTCAGTCTCATGACAAAATATTTTTAGACAAAAGTCGATAAGAAAATTATCCAGTCAAATATCACGAGTGTCCTGATGAATGTTTAGGAAACTGTAACTGGAAAAAATATAGTTTTTCGCCATGAAAAATTGAAACTGCATGGTCTCGTGAAAGTTGTGTTGGATAGGTATTGTTGGCAAGGTCATACTTATATGCAGTATTTCACATACGCCCGGTTTGCGTATACTCCAGAGACTTAACCGAGGACTTTTGTATTTTTTTTTAATGTTTGGCACTTAAAATACATATGGACACATTTCTGTTTCTTAGACCATTTTTCTTCTTCAATTTCGAAATTGGCTTTTCTCTTAACTGCGCATCATGTACGTTTAATAGAGTACTTATGTTATACTATGCTCGTTTAGTATATATTTTCTTGTCTCTCGTATAAATCTAGAACATTTGTCTCTTTGTCTCTTTGACAAAATATTATTTTTTAAGAATTCCAAACCATTTCTCTACAAGAGCATGGCTTCGTCTTTCAATTTCATGCATGGCAGTCCAAAGAAGTAGGTAAGGTATATAATGAACTAAAAAGTGAGGGAAAAAAGGCTGTAGTAGATTATTTAGGTTTTAAATTGTCATTGGCATTTATGTTTAATACAGTCTCTAAAACGTTTCGTAAGTATATATAAAATATATTATTAGCAATTATTAGCTTCCTCTGAGAAAATATAAGACATTTAGCATGTTGATTGGCTAACTAGGTGATTTATAACTTATTCAAATATGTCAGATACCTTTATATTAAGCTCAACCAATTTTTACTGTGCCATCTTCTACATACATACCAGCAATCGGTTTGCAATTTTACCTAAGTTATCCGAATTGGTACTGGAAACTATTACTAAGAAGCAAAATAAATATTTCATAATTCAAAATTAACAACTGCAGCTTCTATGAAGGTACTTTCAGCTAATTACAAAGGTTAATACGAATTTATTCGTTTATTGGCATTAAAAATAGGTATATTTCGAGTATATAACAAATGGAAAATAACTAATAATTATAAATGTATTCTTTCACCTAAGAACAGTACGACTGCAATGTGGCGCGACCACAAGGTTTGTGACACCATTCGTTCACCACGCCTTTAGTTACCCTGTATCGCGGCTGTTCGGAATCGTCAAGTCAAATTGTCTTCATCAAATCCAAGAGACCAAGGGAATTCGTGTTTAGTTTTGCAGTGAAAGTCTAGTGAATTGTTCTCCATGAGTGTAGTGCAGTGATGAACTGTATACCTCGACTTTAAACGTGTCCTCTCCTCCACATTTCAACATAAAAGCTTTGCAAGACGATAAGCACATGTAGGCATACAATTTAAAACATTCTTTAATGGTTAAGAGACACGTATTATTTACAGACAATAGTTTTTCTTTAAAAACAAAATTATGAAAACCAGATTTTAGATCTTCGTAGCTGGTAATAGAAATAGATATCATCTCCGATCTTGATATTTCGAAACTACCTTCAAATACATTACAGACAAATGTTAATTTTTAATTTTTCATGGATTTTGGAAACTCATTTTGGGATGCATGTGGAAGAATAATTTTGTTCCTTCCAAGTTTATCATACATAGTTTACATATGTGCGTCTGCATTTGTGCTATCTGCATCAGAAACGTCTGAAGTGCTCTCTCAGACAGGACGATCTACGTGATTTTCATATTCTTGATAATTATTGTCGTAAGTAAGAGAAGAGTTTACATGAAATGGAGCCTCTAAATTTATTTCTTTAACCAATTTAACAGATTGAGTATCAACACAACTTTCCCCTTAAGCGCATATAATCTTTTGTCTGATCTTATATGTGTTATGTCTGATAATATTTACTATTTTTTGCCGATTGGTGCGGCTCCATCATTTCCAAAAATTACTCTGGCTGTATCATAAACAAGCTGATGCTGACTATTAAGTCGCCTGACTTGTATAATAGTCAGAGAACTATTACTAAGTAATTTAACAATCTTCTGATAATTAATCATTGTGAATGACATGTTAAATTCTATACCGTATATAGAGACGCCAAATACTGATTAAAAATTAAAAAAAAAAACTAAAAGCAGTAAACCCTTGGTAATACAAAAGTAGAAAAGAAACTCTCACCAAATCAATGAAATATATGTATACAGGGATATAGGTATCGCACGTACATATGTACTACTTATATGTAGTCATAATTATCGAAAACCGAACAGAACGATTTTTATATGTTCCGTTCTATTTCTAATTACTATGAGGTTACATATGTCATCATATTATTTTATTACAATTCAAAGAATTTTTTGAGCATTAGAGTGGCAGTCAACCTTTTAAAATCATACATTATACCCAATTTATTATTATTTCACCTTTGTTAAATCTATTAAACCACCCTAAATAACAATCCTATTCCTTTCAGAAAGTGTAGGATATCACAGGGTCCCAGTCTAGGTAAGTCTCCTCCTTCGATTTCACATGCTCCCAGGTGCAACGCCCTCAAGTTGCAGTGCTACGCAGTTTGATAGGAAATGGATGGGTGTTTCATCCTGTTCCCCACAAAATCTGCATTCAGATTCCTTTTCCAATCCAAGCTTTCTCAGGTGTCCTTTCAGTCTACAACGGCCTGAAAGTATTCCTGTTAATATGCGAACATTGTTCTTACTCAGGTTGATGCATTATGTAAACCTCTTCTGATTATAAGTTCAGAAGGATTTTACTTTGCCTCATTCCCTGGAGAGTTTTCCAAGTAATGGATTTTCTATGCTCCATTTTAATTTTCAGCTTTCTTCAGTATTGTACTGCTACTTAACCCGCAAAAGGTTCAAGGCCCTACAAAAGGTATTCCAGCCCTTTTTTTGCGAGATTATCCGTTATTTCGTTTCCTTTCACTCCTGTGTGCCCCCACAGGAGGGTTACTTTATTTCTTTTGCCTAGCTCATTTAATTTCCCTATTCCCAGACCATCTTAGATCTGATTTCATATGAAGTCACAGCGCCTTGATGGCGGCTTGACTATCAGACATGATGATAATCTCGCTGCTTTCGATAATTTCTATCAATATTGAACTGAACACATCTTTCAATAGTGTGTATTTTCGCCTGAAATATACTTGGATTTTTCCCAAGCTTTCGAAATATGTGGTTTTAGGCCCGTATATTCCTATTCCAGTTCCCTCTGCCGTTTTGGAGCCATCAGTATACCATTTGATGGCATTTCTATTCAAGTTAAAGATGGTGTTATGATCCCACTCGCTCCAGTTACTGAGCTTTATGATGAACTTTACGTTCACCATTTATTGAGAAGGTAAATAAATACAAATTGTTGTTGGATAAATAATTATAATTGTCAGTATGTAAAACATTTGTAATTATTCAACACTGATTATTAAATATATCTCCTCCAGAAAAGCGGCGCAACCATTGATGAAAAACCGATCTTGTTGCATAACTTTTCTTCTGTCATATCTTTAATATGACAAAGTGGAAACATTTTCTTCTTCTGAATACTTAAGTGAGCTGTCAGCTTCGCCTCATACGGAAGTTATCATAGCGCGCACGTGAAAAGCCTATTTTTCTGGACTCCTATGAAACATGATTTACAGACAAATCATGAATATTTGTAGTTACGTGCATATTTGCTTATGACGTATGCAACGTTTGAAACAAATTCAGGCACACCAACCAGTGTTTGCAATGAACTGTACAAAATAACAATGTCAAATGTAATGACGTTATACGCAGTTTTTAAATGATTTTCTTTTATAACTGAAAGGATTAGTTCAGGTTTTAGTCACGTTGCGTTTTAAAAACAATCATGAGTAATGCAACTAATAGGATTCTAAAGAGTGAACGTTTCTATTGACAATGCTTTCGTGATCAGCTTATTATTAAATGTGTTCTCAATGAAATAATGTATTACCGCAATAGTATAGTTCTCTTATCAAAAACCTATTTGCAAATCAAATGTAGAAAATATTCAAGCAACATAAAAGTATTTAGTTTAAACACGTTACGAATGAATTAATTAAAGGAAAGATGACGTCTTTATTTTATGTACAAAACATAATTTCTATACACTGATATATACAAAACATAAATATGCAGTAAATTAAATAAAAATATGCCAATATTGAAAGAAAAAAATAGTGCAATTAAAAATATATTTAATTTGTGTCTTCGCTCTCATCTTCTGATCCGCAATTATCTGTCAGAACAAAGTCTTCTATGTTTGCTTCACGTTCGTACCACTCTTTAATTATTTCCTCTCTGTAAATTATGCAATTTTGGCAGATATCTGGTGTACAGCTGTCCAAGCTCTCTTGCCACATTTCCAATACTTGTTTATCGCCATAACCATCCTGACCAATATACTTATTATAATATCCTTTCGCATGTGCCCATATCAATTCGATAGCATTGAAGTGATACGGAGGAAGTCTTAAAACTTCATGCCCATGTGATCGAAGTAATTCGTCAATAACACAAACTTTCCTATGTCTCTTAGTTATTTCGAGAAGTTCACTCTTATTCATCATATTTTCATAGAAAATGTTATTGTTATTTAGCCACGCAATGATGTTTCCTTTGGTCCAACTTTGATTTGGCGACTTCTCAATTAGAACACTATGATACGGAGCATTGTCCATTAAAATTATTGATGGTTCTTCTGAATTAGGGATTAGTTGCGTTTCAACCCACTTTGTAGATAAATCACTACTCATATCCCAGTGGTAATCACCCGTATTTGATTTTGATGTAAATATCAAGTTTGCATTTTGTATAAAGCCACTTCTTGTACCTGCATATAATACAATATATCATTTACTTATGATGGTTTGGGTTTTCTGACACTCCTTATATCATCATCCTGCCACGATTTTGTTTGACTTCTGTTTGAAAATATCCAGATTTCGTCTAGAAATACGATATCTCTCTTTAAAGGTGATGTCAATGTTTCGTTGTACTCCCCTAAAAGGAAAATCGTAATGCAGAAATGTCATTCTCCTCCATAAGAGCTCTGCGTTATCATCTTTTTTAACTTAAACCTAAAAGATGCAGTAAACGTTAGTGAGGAAAAACGCTGTTATGTAAAATATTTCTGTGTTCCAACACTTCTTGTAACGCTTTTACTGTTACATGCTTTTCTATAGAAATATATTAAATTAGAACTGAAATTTAATTGCATAAATGTACATCTCATAAATTACTTTACGCACATCCATTTTATTTCTCTCTGACACATCACGTGTTTAGGGCATCAATCGTGGCTTGTACAAGGCTGCTGAAGCACTTGATGGAAGAACAAGCAGATGTAAGTTTCCTTCTGCGTTTTATGTTGAAGACGGTAACCATAGAATGCCCAAAGCATTCGAACTCTCTACAATTTGTATGTAAGTTTTAATGTAATAATAACCAATTATAATTTACCTCAGGACCGCATCAACGGATATTAAAGACTTCCATTTCGCATTTCCTCCTCGAAATACACTAGTAAACGATTGACACAAACTCTTGGCAACAAAACGAAGTCGTTTACTGGGCATCTTAAACTGTAACTAAAAAAATGTTTTAAGTTTTGGTATGTTCTTTAACACTCTAAATTACCACAAAACTAACGATTTACTCACCATAGCTCTGAAAAGAACTTTTGAGACAAGAAATTATAGAAGTAAATAAAAATTCAAACCTAAAGAAGGGTCAATAAACAGTAAAAAGCAGATGTCAAATGTCAACGGAGCGGTAAAATGGATTAAAATTGCGTGGTTGCATGCACTGGAGTAAACATTATGAAAGCTCTTATTTACGCATTACTCGACCGTATTCTATCTCCATTCAACTAGTTTGTTGATACTTAATAAAATATGGACGTATAGCTTAAGTAGCTACGACTTATGTTATATACTTCTATCTCCCGTGTGTATATGAATGCTTCCAATTTTTTGAAACTACGCTTGTCTTTACTTTATCGACCTGTTAATGACGTAACTACAAATATTCATGATTTGGTCTATAGTTTGTTTCATTTTTAAGATTTGACACTTTTCACTTTTATTGACAATGTCAGAAGTATTTATTTGTCATATGTGAATATACGCTGTTGAAAATATTACGGTGTTGGCGTTAATTTTGCGCTAGTCAAATATTTTTAGTGTTGACTTTTACAAACTTTGCCAGACGAATTGACTACATGTGTTTAGTAGAACAGAAATTACTAGAATTTGGTGTGAATTCTTTCTTCAGATATGACGATTTACCATTTTCTCCAGACATTCAGAAGCATCAACCAATCAGAATTTTTCCCTCGATAGAAATAATAGAAACCCCACCTATTAATACAATATTGCATTATAACGCACACCTGCATTGCACGTGTATCTGTTTACGTGTTTGATTCTCCGTATTAACATATCCAAACAAACCACCAAATGTGACTGACTTGCAAAGTGTAACCTCGTGTTATTAAACGTTAATTCAGTGGGGCATAAAAAATTTCAACATCTTAGATGTATTGGGAACATCTATTTACGCAATTAGGTTTAGACGTTGAATCAAATACCATAAACATTCACTTAATTTTATAATGGTTCTCAAAAATCATTTTAAATTTAGTACCGTTAGTTGAAACCAAAACTTGTGAATGAGGGTTCTGTATATTATAATTGAGAAAACGTCTTAAAGAGAGAATATTATAGCACTAAGAAATAGGAGTTGCATATTAAAAAGACGTTGTGTTTGAAAACACGGTGTTAAATCACCCAATAGATCGCATTCCTTTAGTTAAAACAGCTAGTAAATTTGTCTAGTCTAGATCAATAAAATGTGACTAGAATATATCATAATTCCACGTGTTAGTTGGACAAAAAAACCCTTAGAAATAGACAATACTTGACTATCTTTGTTCGTTAAATTTTAAACTTCTATAGTTCTCGACAAATAACACGAAACAGCGTGGACCTCTCCTGACTTAAATTAGTCAAAAAGTGTTAAAATTTTCAACAGTGTTAGTTATCTATATTTGGATTTGGATTATGTCGAAATTTATATCTATTTATTGTTAGAGGTTATTGAAAGACGTATTGTGTGATGTTTATTAATATGATTTGAGGGGGGTTGGGGTTTTTTGTATTTTTTGGCAGCTTAAAGAGAACGCTGAGGTTAAGATTAGATTTACAGGCATGGAGTTAGCGTGACAGTTAAAAAAAAGAGAGTCGCTAATTTTGACTGCATAACAAGGTTGCACGTGGTGAATAGTTCTTATGGAATTGACAAGTAGTGTTTCAACTGCTGTTTATTAATGGAATTGATATATTATTATTGTGTATTGCTATGTGTTTTAAACCATTTTGCCAATTACTCGAACGTACATACTTATGTCATCATATTATACTGGTTCTGTCAGTTTTTAATACATACTTTATGTCATAGTACATTGAATAATTAAGTAAATAATTAAGTAGTTGGAAGCGTTTTGTATTGTGTAAAAGGTTGTTAATTAATGTTGTATGAGTGTGTCCAATACATAGGGTTTAACCACAGTTTACCCATCCAGTAATTTACATTCCCGGTAACATGGGTTTTAATATGCGCCCAGGAAAATTTGCGTGTCGCATATGTGGTGAAAATTGTAATAAAACTATTTGAATTTGTTTACAAGCAAAATCTAACCTACAAAGCCTCATTCTGTCATTTTATTAGAGTGACAATGTGTGCGATTTTCTGTCAATTGTCAGTCTGTTTGAGTATTGGGTGATTTTCGTACCCACTTGCAATTATTATTGAAATATAGCCGAACGCCATCGTCGAATTCCTTAATTGATAGACAAACATCAAAAAGGCGCGACACTTAGTGAAACTACTGGATAAGGTTATAACCGTGGTTTAACATTGAGGTAAGTAATTTATGCGGTGTGCGGTGTGTCCAGATACATTGTTACAATTTAGCCCATAACTCCTGTATTTCTTTTGTATTTATCCACTACTATTATTATCATTATTATATTTTAAGGTCTGTTTTTCAAGAAGAATATCATTAACATTAACAGTAAATGTCATAGTTTTTTTGTTTGGAGGCAGATTTCATTGAACAAGATTCTGCCTTCTTTGCGAACTCTGTACTCAATAACATTTGCTCTGCTGGCTCTGCAGCGTGGTGGATTTCTGTTAAATAAAATCATGCATGCGGATGTTGCTTCCTCTAAAATGACGAAACATATTTCACACCACTCTAGTTTTTGGACATAATATTACTACGAGATGACCATCTCAACCAGGAAAGCAGACTGTAAGAAAAAAATGTTGATGTAATCATATATCTACCAAATAAGTGTTCGCTAATGTTACCTGTATCCTGTAATTGCTGTTACCTTTCTATTCTTACAGCTCGCGCTTCATACTAATCAGTTTTACGAGAGCACAACAAAAACTCGACGTGGAAAGAATAATATAAATTTGGGGTGACTTCGCTAGCATGTTTATCACGTGGGTCCTATCGTGGATTGGCTTTACGAGGGGAAAAAGCAGTGAATACAGCGGCAGTTTAATTAATCCTATCTGCTAAGAATCGCGGTCAATGCTGCTGTAATTCGCTGAAAACGGGTTCAATTTGCATTTTAACCCCTTTTTTTAAGCATATTTTTTTTCGGCCGTAACCTAGACCGTCAGTAATTAAATTGCTTATGGTAAGTTGGGTTTATGCTAGAATTGGAAAGAATACCTTTAACTATATTTTAAATCCGAAATTCAATATAATGCTTTACCTAACATGTCTCTTTATGTCCCCAGGATGTTCGGATTTCGAAGTCTAGTGAATCAAACACATTTTTTTGTTGTGGGAGTTGCAATGACCTGAAGTCTCCGGAAACAATGCAGCTTCTTTAGTATTTAGTGTCACCGTTTCTTTTATCCCATTATAATTCTATCAGCCAATTCCAGTATCTCAGTAGCCTACACTAATCTGTACAGGTTTCCTGGCTGGTTGGATCGAAAATAATCGTTCTTGGCTTTGCCAAAAATGCCTGCCTTTTGGGTCCAGAGCACCCGCATTCACGTACAAAATGTGGGTAAAGCGTTCTCTATTATCCATTACACAGCTGCAGTTGCCCAAACTTATAAAAATGGGAATTATGGTCCGAGGACAGGTCCCCAGCCTACAGTCGTAACGACACCCCCACGGGGAAGTCCGTGTGAGGCAATGTCCAGGATGTCGCCTTGCGCCTGCTCTAAAAAACGTACCCGACACGAATCTTTTAGAGTCCCATAGTCCCGGGATATAATAACACCGCGGATGGCCTCCAGCAGTTCCACCGTGGGAGCGGCATATAGCTGTTTATTGCACGACTTCACCGCAAGGGCGGTGCCCCCTTTGGCGCCGTGTTCCCTGTCGTACGATAGTGTTAGCAATATTCCGTGTAATTAACTTGCCACCCGGCTGCAACCAAGTTCTCCGCTCATCTAGGACACATCCACGAGTATCTTCCATCGCCCATATATACTCTAGTTCTTGTCCTTTGATGCCACAGCGTTTCCAGGCCATGAACGCTTCAGGCTACTCCTCGAATCTACTGTCATGGGCAGCTGCCTACCCGGAAGATGCTTTAAGTTTTGAACGACCGTCGTTTATCGAGTGGGATAGGTCTCTGAGAGAGAGTCCAGGCAAGGATACCACATCGTATCCCCGAGTTGGTGTGGTTATTCCCACCCCTAGCTGTCTTCGGGGTTTTTATTTTTCTGGGCCTTTCCGACGTGTTCTGTTGGAGCGGAAGTTTTTACTATGACGGGGTGTCGGCGTCACTCGCGGCTCCGCGCCGTTCAGATCTCCAGACGGGGGTTTTCTCAGCTGTCATCCCTTTAATTTCCGGCGCTCGGCCGTCCTCACCACCGGACCATCTAGACGTGAATCCGCGCATACGTAGCCGTCTTATCTCTGGGGCCCCCAGCTGGGGCCCTCCTGTCGTCATTACTACAGGTCGTCCTTTAGGATACCTGCTTGCAGCTTTTGTAGTTTGCCGGGTGGCTCTCAACCACAATTGGCGGCAGGTGGGATCGTCCCTTAGGCTAGGCAGGTCTCCCGCCCTGTGGGGGTCCCCACAATCTAACACTTTAGCGTCTCCGCCCCCGCTACAGGGAAGCGTCAGTATACTGGGAATAATTATTATTGGTCCTTTTTTATAGACGGGGCGTTACACACAAAATACCTCTTGAGCTGTTGAAAGACAATGGTATTACCCTCTTTACGGGGTCAGAATACCAAAAATGTTGATTAGAAATGTAGGTTTTAGGTTGAGTTTAACGCCCAAACGACAATATCTTAGAGCCGCTTTCGGGTAATCGATCACACAAGGAAACATTAGTTGGCCAGCCAGATC